>JBBPBP010009778.1:39589074-39611366 GCA_037974735.1 Cicer chorassanicum | reverse complement strand
AAAAAAAAAAAAAAAGGTCACCGAGTTTGGACAAAGTACAATAAATTAGTAAGATAAAACTTAGTGCTTGTTGTGATTTTTCACCCATTTCTTTTTATAGACACACACTAGCAAATAAGATCTTTTGGCATGTAATCTTCAAAAATAGTAAACAGTCTCACACCACTATCAAAAAAACGAAAAGAAAAGAGTGTAACACCACAACGATATAAGCTTTCTCCATTTTATAAAAGGTGTAGCTCTTATTGAAGCAGAGAGTGGAAAGCTCGGTTATTCATCTAACCAATTTGTAAGCTAAGAACTTAACATTATAATAATTTGTATATAGTAATTTTCCACTACGTGGCATCATTGCTAAAAACACTACGTGAGAATATCAGTAAAAACACCCAATTTTCCACTTTTTTCTAACCGAGAAGGAAAAACATTGAACCTACTTTGCTTTTTAAGTTTTCAAAATTATAAAATTAATATTAATTATATAGTTTTTGAAACTACTATTTACAATTAATTAACTAAATAGTTAGAATCAAACGGTCAGTGTCATTGAGGTTTAGGGAGGATTTCTTGATTTATTATGAAAGGTACAAGAAAATTTTCCTATAGAAAAATAAACAGTATCTTGTACTCTACAATTCATTTTTTAAATAAATTTAAATTTTAAATTAATTTTGTGTGTAATATATCAGTACCGAACTTTACTTTTTTGGAGGTAGAAATTATTAAGAAAAGTGGATAAAACCTCACACATGCTCCCTCTCTCCCCATATAAATTTTTTTGATGAATTTAATTCAAAATTTAGTGTGATAAATTTGAACCAAATATGTATTAAATTTATTTAGTATATCAAGTTTTATTTCGTGGTGTCAATATCCAAAAAAAGTTGAAAATGTTTGTTGAGCATCTATATAGTGTTTAAACTTTAAAAGATAAAGAAAATGATGTGATATATTGATTATATGATAGAAAGATAGAGAAATAGATAAAATAAAATATTAAATAGATGTATGAATATTTGAGATGTAAGTGTGTCATTGTAAAAATAAAGTCACCAATTAGTTTCACTTTGCACATAGTGGACCACAAAGTTCATATTTTCCTACTCATCTTGCTAAAAATACAACTTGAATATATATGCATGCATGATACATCCACTTCAAAAGCTTTACTGCAATATTACAGTGCAAGTCTTGCAAAACACATTCTTCGATCAAATAAAATATAAATCAAGATTTTCTCCTTATTAGAAAGAAAAAGAAGTACTAGATAGAGTAAAATGGATACAGGAAAAACAACTAAAGCTAAGATTCACATTTCACACTAATTAGAGAAATGCCTTAACATGCTAACAATGGAGAGAATCTTTACCATTGAGAGACATTATAAGCTATTTATGCACATTCATCTCTTACACCCCTATCTTTTTCTTCCTCTATAAATACTTTGTTTTAATCTAACATCTTCTTTACCTCTAAAGTGGTCCACACTTATTTTTAACTCTACCGTGATAAAAATAAAGTATTAATAAAAACTCTACCATGTTAATAATAAACTTATTTTAAGTTGAGCTTGCATTTTCATTTTCATTTAAAAAATATTATTTTTACCATTTTATTAACTTCTTTACTTTTACTTGTTACATACATGAGTATATGACATATAAATGTTAGATAAAAAACCGTTTGAGGGAATGAGAAATTAACATTATTATACTATTATTTATTAATCTTCACTCTTCACTTCTCATACGTATTATGTTTGTATTTTTGTCTATATGGTAAACCTTAATAACATGTTATTTTATTTTAGTTTACTTACTTTTTTATTTTTAAATAAAATAAAATAGTAAAAACTCAAAAGAAGCTAGGAATGTAGTAGAAGCAGTGGTGGAGAGATGGAGTTTTAACCATTTGATTATTACACTAATTGAAGTAAAAGCATTGTTGCAGGCACATTGTGTTCCAATAAATCACTCACTCATTAATCTATGCATTTGCTTTTGAAATGCAACACTCACTGAGCATTACATACAAAAATACTTGTAATATTGCCATTGTCTAGAGTCTTCAACATTTCCTTATCACATAGCAAGGTATATAATCAAATGAAAAAAAAAATCTCCTATTGCCATTTCAATATGAAAGTAAATTTACAACAAAATAAAGAGTTAATAATCAATTGAAGAAAAAGAGAGTTTCATATTGAAATTGATAAGATTCTCCATGTCACACTAACACTACTCACATGGATGTCTCTCTAGCTTCTTCTTCTTCTTCTTCTTCTTAGTTCTTCCTCTATAAATACATAAACTTGGCTTCACAAATACCATCACTTCTCTTCTTCTATATTTCATACTAATCATCCTCACTTCTATATCCTACAAGCTAACACCATATATAATATTTCACTTTGGTTGTTCAACTCTTTCATTAACACTACCATTTCCTTTTCAATAATATATCCATAGTTCTCTTCCACCATACAAATTAACCTCTTGCTTATTTTCACTCCGCTTGACTTAGTTTCACCAACACAACATTTGATCTGTTAATAACTCTATTTCTTTTACTTAATTATCATCATATATACTATTATATATGCTTTTTATTTCATGAAATGCTTTTTAATATGCATGTCACCAACAACACTCTTCATTTCCTAATTGGTTATTTACACATTCACATATGCCCTGAATTAACTCTTACATTAGTCTCTCACATAGGGGAGGGGCAGAGACATGATTATTTTGAGAATACTTGCAATAACATACAAACTCATATATTGCATTAAACGGTTCATTTTTACATAGATTTTATTCATTTGTTAATTATGTGAGTTTACATTTATTTATTCATTTGTTATTTATTTAAATGAATTTTATCACTTGTTATCATTTAGCCCAAAAATATAACTATCCAATCATGGTTATTATTAAAAAATAACTAGCTAGTTTTTATCTTATTTTTGTTTTCTTTTTCTATTTAGAACTCACATTTTTAGCCACCTAGAACCCACCCATGCATGCTCACATGTATTTTCTAGTCACCAAAGTAAAAATTGTGTTAATAAAAAATTCTTATTTTAACCTTCTCTATGGTGTTTCACTACTTACTAATCTAAGAAATAAACCTTGAGCTTGTTGACTTAATATTGTTTCTAACAAACAAAATGCATTGGTGTCTCTTAATTGGATGCTAACAAATTAAGAAATTTGATTAACTTGTAAAAGAAAGGGATTTATTAGAATAGTCTCCATCTATTATCTAACTCCTAATTATGTTTTTTAATTCATGTTGTTGCATGCTTTTTATTTGTGCTTTTTAATTGGTCTATACTTTTTGTTGGTGGTTTATATTTGTCTCATAAAGCATACAAAAAGAAATAAGTAAGAATTATACTTAATCTAATTATAGTATGTCTAAATGAAACATTCTATTAATCAAATTTATCTTCTTTTTTTTACTTAATCTAATTTATGGTTGAACCTGTCAGAGTGTAAACTTTCAATAAGCAACAAACAGTAAAAATAATTTACAATTTGGTTGATATGATTGGTATCTATATAATTAACTTTTCTTTTTTGTTTAATTGCTAGTTTGATAATATGGACGGTAGATCTTGTGTTGGGCATTTGCTTCTGCTTATTAGCCTCACTTCATTTTTGGTGAATTGTTATTCATCTACTTCTCAAGATGACCTAAAGGCAAATACATTTCATGTTTTCTTATCAAATTAATTTATATGATTTATTTACTTATGAATAAATATAGGTATCTTGTTTTTAATTGATATATATTTTTTTGTTGAAAATGTAGACTTACATTGTTTACACGGGAAATAGCTTAAATGATGAAACTTTATCATTGCTCCACTACAAAAGTTTATTACAACAAGTTGCTGATCACAGGTTATATTATTATTCTTGATCTCTTATAATAATTTTCTGAAACTATAAATGAGGAGAAAAAAATTGTGTCATATATCAAAAGAATATTTAGTATGTGAAATTTATTAATTACATGAATTTTGTTATTTTAGAAATAACTATGATTATTAATTTTAAATTTTTAAATGGCTTTGTAACATGATAATTCACAATTTTAGCCATCAAGTACCAAAGCCCGTACTTCAACACTACAAGAGGAGTTTTGGTGGCTTTGTTGCCAGTCTATCAAAGGAAGAAGCCAATAAAATGGCTGGTGTGTGAATGAAATTACTTTTTTTCAATTGAGAAATTACTCATACTCTTCCTTAATATTAATACATTTTAATAACTATTGAATTCGTAATGTAGGACTGGATGGAGTGGTGTCTGTTTTTCCTAATGAAAAAAGACAGCTTCTTACAACCAAATCATGGAATTTCATTGGTTTTCCAGAACAAGTACAAAGGGAAAACTATGAAAGCGATGTTATCATTGGTGTAATTGATTCTGGAATTTGGCCAGAATCTAAAAGTTTCAATGATAAAGGTTTCAATCCGCCCCCTACCAAATGGAAAGGCACCTGCGAAGCATATAACTTTTCATGCAACAAGTAAAATTCTATGACTTCTTAGACTCAAATTCACTACAGTCACAAAAAGGTGTATTCATTGCATTAAATGAATATTAGTTGTTGGGTGAAAGATCAAATGACTTGTACTATAACATAATGACAATTGATTTAAAACTCAACTTGAGACTTTGAACCATTTGATCTTCACCCTACGACGGAAATTGCAATTATTGGAAATGTTGATTGCATAAAATCAACTTTAATAAAATTAATAGTATGATGCTCTATAACGTCCTAATATAAGTTGATTTGTTCTTGCAGTAAAATAATCGGAGCAAAGCATTATATATCTTTCTTTGATGAATTGAGTGAAGAAGAAATTGAATCTCCAAGAGATTCTAATGGACACGGAACACATACAGCATCAATTGCAGCGGGGAACCCGGTAAGAATGGCTAGTATGCTAGGACTAGCAGAAGGAACAGCAAGAGGGGGAACTCCATCAGCACGCATTGCTGTGTATAAAGTGTGTTGGGGTGTAAACTGCTTCGATTCAAATATTCTTGCTGCATTCGATGATGCAATAGTAGATGGGGTTGATATATTATCAGTCTCAATTGCATCAGAGTCAACTGCCCCCTCCCATTTTAGAGATGCACTTTCCATTGGAGCATTCCATGCTATGCAACATGGTGTGCTTACAGTAGTGGTTGCAGGGAACGCTGGTCCTCTTCCTTCAACCCTACAAAACTTTTCACCTTGGGCTATTGTTGTGGCTGCTAGCACAATAGATAGGAAGTTTGTTACCCACATAAAATTAGGAAACAACATAACGTACGAGGTAAATTACTCTTTTCTTTCCTATGCCTTTTTTTTACTAACTTTTTCTTTCCTTTGCTATACCATGCTATATTATAACTCAGTTTACTATCTTTGTTTCATATGATTAGGGTGTCTCCTTGAACACATTTGACTTTGGGGGAAAACTATACCCTATTATCTATAGTGGAGATGCCCCAAATACTAGAGCGGGTTTCAATCGACGAACATCCAGGTAACTAACATTAGTGTTCTCAAAAGTATCAAATTGTATAAAACACTAACATCATGAAAATAATAAAGGAATACAAAATTTAGAATCCCTTTAAATCAGCTGTGTTTGACTTTTCTCTTACAAAATTTTATTTATTTGTACTCCTTACATTTAACAAAATATTGCTTCTGTTCAAAAAGATTATAAGTACACATTTAATTCATCTATTTTAAAAAAAGCATTGTTTGATAAATAGAGAAAAATATCAAAAATAAATAATTTGTTAATGAAATAATTTCAAAATGGTAGGAATTGTGAAACCAACTCGTTGGATGACAAGCTGGTAAAGGGTAAAATTGTTCTATGTGAAGCAAGCATAGGAGTCCCGGAGGCATTCAGAGCTGGTGCTGTGGGTGTCTTGATACAAGGGCAAACTTCTGTTGATATTGCACCCAATTTTCCTTTACCTGCTTGTTATCTTCAATCGAAGGATGCGCGCCATATTCACAAATACATACACTCAACAAGGTATCAAATACAAGTTCCATATGAACTAAAAATGATTTAGAAAATCAAACTTTTCTAAATTTTATTGTATTAATTAATTTGCAGCTTTCCAACTGCTACCATATATAAGTCCAGTGAGTCAGTAGATACATTGGCACCTATGGTTGCCTCTTTCTCGTCTAGGGGTCCCAACAATGCTACCTCAGATATTCTGAAGGTTCTTTTTTTATAAATGAATAAATTAATTACATTTCTATCAATTTAACAATATTTGTTGTTAACCTTTTTTTATTCAATGTTGTAGCCGGATTTAGTTGCACCTGGAGTAAACATTATCGCTAGTTGGTCTCCAATTTCTCTAATTTCTGAAAATCCTGATGAAAATAGAAAATTGGAGTTCAATATTATCTCAGGAACATCAATGTCATGTCCTCATGTGTCTGGTGCAGCAGCGTATGTCAAATCATTTCATCCAACATGGTCACCTGCTGCTATTCGTTCTGCACTGATGACAACAGGTAATTGGAATGTGAAGTGTCTCAACAGAACCAACATACTTAGTTTTAACTAATATTTTAAAACTAATATTTAATAGATGCTTAAAAACTAATATTTAAAAAGAAATATGTTATTTAATGTTGAATCTTTTATTATAAACCACTTAGAAAGTTTCCCTTGGGGAGCTCGGGTACACTTCTGGTCTTTTATATTAAAAATTCTATAATCTATTGAAAAATAAAAAGTAATATTTCACTTAATTTTATTACATTTAAAATAGTATGCATATTTATCACTTTTTTTGGGTATTATCGATAGTATATTAATGTATAGTATTGAACTCATTTTGTCAACTACAACATAATAAATGGTAAAAATATTTAGATTTTAGATACAACTTTGAGGTTGACAAAAGAAAGTATTTAAAAATTTACTTTATTGTTTTAAAAAAATAATATTAAAGTATTCATAATTACTAACAAGGATATTGATAGTTCTAAGAAAATATTTTTTGGTATGATTGTCTTACTACTATTTAAAAAATTGTTTATATGTTAAAATAAATACGCAGTGCATATTTCTTATCATAGAAGGACAGTGTAGTTCATGTTTATTTAATTTGAGCTAAGTATAATTTACCTAGTATGTTTTAGGCTAATATAAGTTTTATGTATTTCTTGTATTGCAGCTAAACAGATGAGTCAAGAACATAACCATGATGCAGAATTTGCTTATGGAGCCGGTCAAATCGATCCTGTTAAAGCTGTGAATCCTGGTTTAATATATGAGACCAACGAAGCTGATTACATAAGATACTTATGTGGACAAGGTGTCAATGCAACGGCTTTACAACAAATAATTGGGGAAGAAACGATTTGCTATGAGACAATGTCGGCAAGGGACTTGAATTATCCTTCATTCTCTATCAAAGTCCCACGACCCAAACATCATCTAAGTGGAAGTTTTCATAGGACTGTTACTAATGTTGGATTGTCAATGTCTACGTACAGAGCAATTATAACAGCTCCTAAAGGTCTTAATATTTCAGTGAAACCAAATATTTTATCTTTCACTTCACTGGGAGAAAAACAGACATATACTCTCACTATAGATGGCAAACTGAAGAAATCTATTGGGTCGGCTTCTTTGATTTGGGATGATGGCAAATTTCAAGTAAGGAGCCCAATCGTTGTTTTTGATGAACGAGCAGAGAAAAGCATGAGTGGCAATTTATATTGCATCAATTTCATATATATTGTAATTTTAAATTTTTTATTCTATATTATTATTGAATAAATTATATATTTTTGTTAAAAAAGTTGAAAATATATCTTTATCGATCTGATTCATGACGAGGCTCATAATTTTTTTTATGCCCCACGTATAATATTGAAACAAATACACAAAAAAGATAAAAAATAAAAAATAAAAACTTGGGGCTGAGCAAATAAATTCAATTAGAACTTTATAAGAAGTAAAATAAAGCAGAGAGTACAAAGCATAAAAAAAATAAAAAATAAAAAAAAATAAAACCACCACAAACCTATATCACTCATCTTTCATATTGGATCCTCTCCTTCACACGCATGACACAACCAATCTCTCTTTTTTTTTTTTTTTTAATAATTGGATTGTGCAATAAGTTATATTGGCCCATGTGGCCATATGGTTTCTATTAATTTATCTTGCTTGCTTACATTTAAGTTGGTTATTTGGAATCCATCTTAATTTGATTCATCTCACTGTCCTTAATTAACGATACCTTGATTTTATTGAGTCTTTATACAATTTGCACGTTGAATTAATGGCAATTAATTTTTAAGAAGTTTCAATTAGCCTTTATTTCTTTTTAAGAAAGAGGGAAGAGATGTAGAGTCACACATGGGTGTTTCAATGCATCCTTCGGCCCTGTAATATTTAATTTTTTAATTTAAAAAGAAAAATTAATCTGGAATTCATTATGAGTTATCACATCTCAAGTTGATTGGTTATCCATCTTTTGTATTATAAAAACAGTCGATAGTTGATATTTGATGAATTTATTGTAAATAATCTATAGAATAAACAAGTCGATTTAATTTTACGTATTTGGTACATTAACACTTGAATTAGTTGAAAAATATAATTTTAATTAATATTTCAATTTTTTAATTAAGACAATAAAAATAAAACAAAAAATGAAATGTTATAAACTCAAACGCTATTTCAAATAGTTAATAAAGAAAAATATATAATCAAAGAGAATAAAGCAATATATATAATTTATTAACCAATTTTATTAATGCAATTATTATATATATATGAGATGATAGTTCTCATATACAAATGATTGGTGTAGCAATAATCAAAGAGTTGTATAATTTTAGAGTTTCACTTCACTAGATGGAGGGAGGCAACATGGAGGTCTTTCACAAGCAACTGGTTCACATGGTCTAAACATTTCACAACAAGGTCGTAAACTTTGTACATTGCCAACTAGAGAACCTATAATAACAACAAATAACACCACAAACATGAAACGTATCTTCAACAAAATTTCCATAGTAACCAAACTGAGTTTGCAATTAAAAATAAGATATTTTATTGAGAATTATTTTTTTATATAAATCTTATAGAGAGTAATATATATATTAAAGCAATATGCACTTATTTATAGACAAAGGTAGAATCTTTGAAATATCAAAATTGAAATATTTAGACATTAATGATGTTCAAACCTTGATATCTTTTTACCATTTTATCTATTTTTTCTTAAGTTGAATGACTTTTAATACCTTAATTTTTTATTAAGCTCAAATTTAAAATAATACTTATAAATAATGATTTTTTATCCTACATTGATTTCACCTACTGCTATTTATCTATGCATATGAATATGATATTATAACCACTTAATTTCCAATTATAAAATATATTATTTTAATTAACTAAGTAATTGCATTCAAGTGGTTAATAAATTTTAGTAAAAGACGAATCGTTCAGGAGAAATTGAATTCGATCCTAACTGGAACAATTATTGTTTAGATTGTTGTTATATATCGGTCGAACTCCAAATTACTAGGAACTATTTTCTTTAAGAACCATATAGTTAAAAGAAATTATCTTAACTCTTTTTTACAAGATCATAACCCTTAAAAAAATTAACCGCACTTAAATTTATTATTAAAACATAAACAAAAGGAAATATATTGGGGGCTAAACCAAATCTAAAGAATACAATCATTTAAAAAATTCATTGAGATAAAACTATAGTGAAAGAAAAAACGTCCAATGCAAACAAAAACTAAAATCCAAAACAAAATAAATCAATGAAAAAAATCACTAATTAAAAAGACAAAATCTATTATAGGATAAGTACTCCCTAATGAACAGAGGTAAATTAAATAATCCCATTGAAATAAAGTAGAAATAGTAATTCTATAATTTACTAATTTATCCACACACATTGTCTTCTCGATAAATGTGAGACACACTCTAATGTTCATACACCTCTAAGAACTTTCGCCAAGGACGTCATCGAGTGTGTCTCTGGTAGCGCCATTAATATTACACTTTATCAAATTAGGAAGAGTTTGAGACCAATAAACTTGAACGATAGTCGCACGGGGTCGATCATGAACACAATCAGTCCGAAGAATCTAAAACTCCAACCTTGAAAAAGACATACGCCCTCTAAAATGGGACCCAATCAAATTAACCACATGCTGAACCATTTTGCAAGCAATCTAAAAAGAAATCCTATAAATTGTGGAGTATGCACCGCATAGAACTCACATACCTAAGTCAGACCGCCTTGTTTAATCTACAAAAAAAACTAGAGGATCACAAGGCGAGGCAAGTTGGACCGTCATACTAGATAAAAAAAAGATATACTACAATTTTGGCTCATCTATTTTTATCAATTATTAGAATTGGTTCCCCCTATTTTTTAACGCAATAATTTTAGTCTATCCCTCAGATTTTTTAACTAACAAAATGATGGTTTAACATCTTTTATATGACATGACATATGATGTTATTATTTAGAACCATCATGATAGTTTTTGGAATAACTTAAATGAATCATTATTGAAGTTGAAACTAAAGTTTTTGGAATATTTTATTTCAATTTTATGGGTATTAATCTGTTAAAATTATTATATCATAAGTCATGTCGTTTAAAATATGTCACATTATTTTTTAGTTGAAAATTTTGAGATAAACCAAAATTGTCGAATTTTAAAATATGGGCGTCAATTCAAAGATTTAATGAAATAAATTAAGATATCAAAACTACAATTAAGCTTTTATTAAATTGCTATTTTTTAAATTAATTCAAACTTTAGTTGACACTTTTTCATCAGTTTTTTAACTAACTCAACTAAACAAAAAGGCTAAATTTGATTCATTAATTTATTCAACCCAATTAAAAAGCCATCCTCAACTAAAAGAGTAATGTATGAAAATTATGGAGGTGACTCTCAGACCACAAAAGCTAATAAAGATATCATGTACAAGGATAAAAAAAATTGAACTTTACATGCTAGATCGTCAATTTATTATAAAAAAATGCATTGGTGTCTCTTAATTGAAGGCCAACAAAGAAATTTGGTTAACTTGCGAAAGAAAGGGATTTGTGAGAATAGTCTTTGTTGAAATGTTGCATACTCTAATTACTTACTTGTGTTTTTTAATTCATGTTGTTGCATGCTCTTTATTTGTGCTTTTTAATTCATGTTATTTTGTTTTATCTTATTTTGTTTTCTTTTTCTCTTTAGAACTCACATTTTTAGCAACCTAGAACCCCCCCATGCATGCTCACATGTATTTCCTAGTCACCAAAGTAAAAAACTATGTGTTAATTAATATATTATGGTATCAAGATTCCTATTTTAACATTCTCTTCACGTATATGGTGTTTCACTACTTACTAATCTAAAAAATATATCTTGACCCTGTTCGTATAATATTGTTTCTAACAAAGAAAATGTTAATTGGAGGCTAACAAAGAAATTTTGGTATCTTGTGAAAGAAAAGGATTTGTGAGAATAGTCTCCATCTATTATCTTACCCCCTAATTACTTGTGCTTTTTAATTCATGTTATTGGTCTATACTTTTTTGTGGTTTTGCTGTTGGTGGTATTATCTTTGTTGATGATGATATAGTATAATGTGAAAGGTATGTATTTTTTTTTAATACCATTTTGTTAGTGGTTGTATATGACACATAAAGGATAAAGAAAGAAATAAGTAAGAATGATAGTGTATTTGTTTGGAACCATTTGTATTAAACAAAGATAACATATTTGGTACTTGGTAAATTATTTAGGCCAAATAAATCATAATTATGAGGAGATTGTAATAGGTTATTACAGACACACATTAATATATTCATGTTCCTATTTTAATCTTCTCTTTTCTTTATGCTAGCTCACTCTTTACTTTTGTTGTTGGATGATGTACATTATTTGGAACCATTCAAATTATAGTATGTCTAAATGAAAGATTCCTTTAATCTAATTGATGGTAGAATGGCAAATGAATACGCAAAAAGAAAAGGAAATTAATCTCTAGCTACCCAAGAAGCTATTCTATTTTTACTTAATCTAATATGTGGTTTAATACACAAAAAGGAGTCGTACAATACTTTAGACTTTAGTGACTCAGTAAAACAAATCAATTACAACTTTATAAAAAGGGTGGAAAAAAAAAGGAGTGAGGTGATAGTTAACACAGCCATAAACAAGATAAAAACCATACTTAGTAATTTCAAAGCACAATCATTCATGTTTTTTTAATCATATATATATATATATATATATATATATATATATATTTGGTACAAAGATATTCATATTTTTTAGCGCTATATTTTTACATAAAGGAGAATGTATAGCGCATTGGATTGTGCATTTGGACAAATATAGTGTCGGAAAAATAAAAGTAAGTGAAGTAAATAGTAAATCATAATTAGTAATATATACAAAGTATAAATATTGGTAGAGAATGGTAATACTATTATAGATCCACAAGAAGGATCGCATCTCCGCTAGAGAAGGTACCTAGAAGACGAGATCATGATATGATGAATGGAGGAATTTCTTATGGCGTAGTGGAGATAAATAAATATAACTCTACATGTTTATCATTTTAACAATATTTTTAATTAATCTTTTTAGTTTAACATTGTAGCCGAATTTGAGTACTTCTTGAGTAGACATTATAGCTATTTAGTCTCCAATTGCTCCAATTTCTGATTTTCTTGGTGAAAAATGAAAAATTGAAGCATTCACAAGTATTCAACATAAGTCACAACCAATAGTAAATACTTGCATTTTGTACAAACTTTTATGGCTACTATTTGAAATATTGTTTATATGTTACAATATACATTTGTTGCATATTTACATATTATGTATTAAACTAACATAAATAGTTTTGTGAGCTACACAATTGAGTCCAAAAAACAACTCCGATGTAGAATTTGTCGAGTCTTGACATAATATATGAGGCCAATGAAGCGGACTATATAAGATTTTTATGTGGACAAAGTATTAATGAGACAGCTTTACAACTAATCATAGGGGATGAAAGTAGTCGCTCTAAGGCATCGTCGCCAAGAGATTTAAATTATCCTTCATTTGTTCTCAAAGCCCCACACATCCCAAGCATCATCTGAGTGGAAGCTTCAATAAAAGTGTTACAAATGTCAGATTACCGATGTCTACTTATAGAGCAATTGTGATTGCACTTAAAGGATTCAATATTTCAATGAAGACTAGTGTTTTGTCATTCACTTTAGTGGAGGAAAAACAGAAAAATGTTCTCACGAGAGACGGAGCATTGAAAACTTTTATTGCATCAGCTTCTTTGATTTGGGATGATGGTAAGTTTAAAGAGAGGAGTCTTATAATTGATTTTGATTAACGAACTGAGAGAGGCACATGTGCCAATTTATATTATATACATTTCATACATATTGTAATTTTTAACTTTCTATTTTATATTATTATTGAATAAATTGTATACTTGTTAAAAGAATAAAAATATGAAATATATCTTTATCTTGACCAAGCTCATAATCTTTTCTTTGGCCCAAATCTAATAACGCAACACTTTCATGACTAAACAATCCAAGTTACTTAAAACTTACAAATAATATTCCATAAATCAATCAAAATCACATGGAGGCTCAGTATAAAAAAACTCCTAGAAGATCAAAATCACCCTCTAAAAGTTGCTTGTAGTGCCTACTGTAAAATAAACATCCTTGTCCAAAACTTTCTAAGCCTAGATCAAATAACTCCCAAAATGAAGCAGCATCAGTTATCAATCCTTACAATCATCAGCTATAACTTCCCCTTTAGTAATATAAATACAATGTTTTATTGCTCTATATTATATTTATTAAATATATGTTCTTTTTATCTTATATTCGGGTTGGACATTTTCTCTTTTGAGTCTAAAAATTAAATTTATATGTTTAAATATTATAAATTAAATTTTACAGCCAGTATAGTAAATATATTTTTAATGCTTAAAATATCGTAAAAACACTTATGATGTTAAATTTTATAAAATAAATATAATACTTAATAATATTTTATTCATAGACATAGATAAATATCCAATAGAATGACAAGTCATTCTTAGAAAGCAAAATTAGAAATTATAGCCTAATAAAATAATAAGGTATTTGAAGTCGGTCAACAAATAAAAAAATATACTTAATATGATAAAAAAAAATTATGCTTTCCACATTATTAACGTCAAAATATTTCCAATTATGATATTTCACAGGATTCTCATTTGCCTATAAATAGCTACATATTGTTTTAATATACAACTGACTTTAAGATATTCGTTTTGTTTTTGTTTACAAATTGAATTGATTATTATGGAAGCTCTATTGAAGATGTTTTTTAAGTTTCTGGTGATACTTGTTGTTATTGCAGGCCCTCTAGTTGGTAATGTTCAAGGTGATATACCACCTTGTTGCCTATTTGGTGGTTCAATGTGTGAGCCATATGTCTGTGCTAGAGGTCCATGTTGTCGTCCTCCATCTACTCAAGCAAAACGCTAAAATTTTACAGTTATGTTATTATACATCGAACATTTTGTACTAAATATAATTTCATTTAATATGTAATAATGGATCAATAAGACTGAATAAAACAATATATTTTCTACTATTTTTTTGCCTTTTTTTAGACACTTTATTTTGTTAATAAACATTTAAAAGAGAACACGTACAATTGCACAAAAAATATTAAGTTTTGGTTCTCTTTAATTTTAAATCATCACTCATAATCCTTCTTACATGAAGTGATCATTCAATTACACTTGATGGACAATAGTTTTAATTTGACTCACTAATAATATTTCTTACATGAGGTGACGATTCAATTACACTTGATGGACAATAGTGTTAGTTTGACTCACACTAACTATAAGGTTATATTTTGAAAGTTTAGCCAATCATTATATTAGATTTTTGTTTATTTAAATTTGAAAATGATGGTGTTTACAACTTTAGTTTAAGAACAACAAACTATTAAATGGAGTAAAATTTAATTTTTTAATTTTGGTATAATAGCAAGAAGTTTATCATCAAGATACATAAAAATTTAGTCTATCCAAAAAAATCAAAATACATGTTCAAACATATTTTGTTTGCGTTTTTGTTTATCATTAATTGATGAGTGTCTAGAAATTTTTTTAAAATAATATTTACAAATACTAATAATTTTTTCAAATTAGAGATCGTGGATAAATTGTATACTTTTGTCAAAAGGAAAATTAAAGTGTATACTTGTGTTTTTGTATACAAAAATAAAAAGTGTATATACTTGTTAAAAAAATGAAAGTATGAAATATATGTTATTTTGTTCATTGATTTGTGATGAGACTCATTTTTTTTTCCACATCTAATATTGCAAACAAATACACAAAAAGTATACAAGTCGTAGTTACATAGGGTAAATACACAAGAAAAAGAATACAAGTCGTAATTACATCGGGTATATAACAAAGTTGATGTAAAAAGTGATATCAGTTGGTTGAGGTGCATAACTCTCGTCGAAGTCTTCTTCCTACTTTGAGTTAACATAAAAATATTTTGGCGTCTCCACAATGCTCACTCCAATATAGAATCAAGAATCTCAATCTCGAGTGTTCAAATGTCAAAATTTACTAACAAAACTTAACCACCATATGATAGAAGCACAAAGAGAATAAGAAATACATTCTTGCACAGTTGAATAGTGCAAATTGATCTTCAACTCAAAATTTGAGATCAACATCAAACACATTTTTATCTTGAAGAATAACATTTCGATGGATAATGAATTCCTTCAACAATTCAAACTTCTTTAAAGACATCACTTTCTTTGATGCAAAACAAAAAAGAAGATTGAAAATTTGGAGAGAAACATCAAGTAGAAACCACCATGGATCAAAAAGAGAGAGTCAAGAGTTACATAGAAAATTATTTGTCTCAAGCCAATAAAATTGCAAGTGTTTTCCTTAGCAAAAATGAATCAATGAAATTTTCTCAAGAAAATGTTGAAAAAGAATATAGCGGAATAATTATTGTTACATGTCATTACTTTATCTAGACCAGGTTGTGGACTATATAACTCACCCCTAATATGCATGCCTAATATATTGGCAACGTCATCCAAAGTAATCGTCATTTCACCAAATAACATGTGAAATGACGAAGTCTTATGGTGCCATCTTTCCACAAATTCATAAATCAGGTTGTTGACAATCAGCTTTAGACTACCATATTGTAGTGAGGCTAATCCAATAAAAATTCATGTCTCTATAACTCGTGGGAGTACTTGCAGAGTAAATTGTTACAGCTTCTTTCCATGAGCAACTATCTTCAACACTAGTCGTTCTTGCATACAAATAAAATATATGATATTTAAATTAAATATAGAACAAAAATAATAATTAATTTAAATATTTTGAATGCACCATGAATAATAATTAGTTTAACATGCTTGACTAAACCACAGTATGGAAAAAACATGATATCAGTATCATGTAAGGACAAACATGTCATATAGTCCTCTAGAATACCGTGTAAGCTCTCCCTCTTACTATACAGGTCTCTACAACATATGGTCCTCATGTTGTACAACCTCCTCTTTCTTCTTCTGTATAGCAACATCAACCTCAAGGTTAGGTATTAACCATGCTCTTTCTCGTCATCATCATCAACTATAAATTTTCGTGTCCTTCATAATGTTGTGGGGTTGAATCCTTTTTGGAGGAGCATCCATCATAGATGATGAAGTATCAATTTCATGTGTTATTCGTACTATCTTGCCATCACGTCCTCTAGCACCAGCTGGAAACAAAAAAGGAGTTAAAAATTTAAATAAAAAAAAGGAAAAAAATGATTTTTGAAAAACTTGTGGTTTCAAGTTTTCCGGCAACAGTGTTCCGGAAATCTTGAAAAAAAATTCCGGCAGTTTCGGAAACCTTCAAGTAAGTTTTTTCGACACTAAAAAACTTGAAAAAAGTATTTCAAATTGTAAATTTTGTACAGGAAAACTTGAAAAAAGTTTTCCGTTAAAATAGAAAAAATTGACACTCACTTATATTCCGAAAAACTTAAATAATATTATGAATGAAAGTTATAACTTTTATTATTTATATGAGGACAAGAATATCAATTCATCGTATTTGTAGGGGTAAGAGTCTAATATAGGAGGTACATAGTAAAATTTACTTTCTTTTTTTGGCCTTCACTTACTCTATACACGAACAATTTGGTTTTGCTTCAAGGCCCATGTTCATATTGGCAAGTGAAAATTAGATTTTGTAACTTATATTTAGATTTTCACTGCTACATTTGTAATTTTTGTTTATGAATTTTTCAAAATAACCCGGTGGTGAATACTTAAAAGCAAAAAAATCAATCGGACAATGTACAGATACATCTCTTTTGAAAAATTTGGTAAAAATTAAAATTTTTTTCTTTAACATTCTTGAACCAAAAATTTTTTTTCTTTAACATTCTTGAACCAAAAAAATCATTTTTTAAATCACCTTTTAAAAATTAAAATTTTAAAAACTCAATTTTTCAGTTAAAAAATTAACTACCGAAAAATTGAAAAAGTGAATTTTTTTAGTTCAAGAATTTTAAAGAAAAAAATTACTTTTCTGATATTACAATAATTTCATATATATTGTAATTTTTAATTTTTTATTTTGTATTATTATTGAATAAATTATATATTTTTGTTAAAAAAAATTATAGATATATCTTCATCGATCTTGTTCAGTGATTTACGACGAGGCTCATAATTTTTTGTTTGTCCCACGTATAATATATTGAAAACAAATACACAAAAAGAGAAAAATAAAAACTTAGGGGCTCAGCAAAGAAATTCAATTAAAACCTTATAAGAAAAAAAAAAAGAGATCAGTACAAAGCATAAAAAAAAAAATTATAAAAAAAAAAGAGGTGATAGACAACACAACCACCACATGGGTGTTATTTTGGGTTGTGCAATTGGTCATATGGTTTCTATTAATTTATCTTGCTTGCTTACATTTAAGTTGGCTATTTGGAATCCATCTTATTTTCATTTATTTTACTGTCCTTGATTAACGAATACCTTGTTTTTATTGGGTTTTTAGATAATTTGCATGTTTGAATTAATTGCAATTAATTCTTAAGAAGTTTCAATTAGCCTTAATTTATTTCTAGGATATGCTTTCTGCTTGTAATATTAGTTGATAGTAAATACTCTTTTTACAACATATTCGTTTTTTGTATTGCAAAAAAAGGTCGATAGCTGATAAATTAGTTGATATCTAACAAATTTTTTGTAGATAATCTATAACTAATAAGAAAGTCGATTTTTTTACGTATTTGGTACATTAACCATTGAACTAGTTGAAAAATAAATGTTTAATTAATATTTAAAAGTTTTTAATTAAGACAATGAGAATAAAAATAGAAGAAAAAATGAAATGTTATAAGCTCAAACACTACTTCAAATATCTTATAAAAAAATACTATAATCAAAGAGAATAAAAAAATATAATTTTTAAACCAATCTTATTAATGCAATTATTATATATATGAGATGATATTTCTCAAATACAAATTATTGGTGTAGCAATAATCGAAGAGTTGCATAGTTTTAGGGTTTCACATCACTAGATGGAGGGAGGCAACATGGAGGTCTTTCACAAACAACCGGATCACATAGTTTTAATACTTTACAACAAGGTGGAATACCCTGTACATTGCCAAACTAGAGAACCTATAATAGCAACAAATAACACCACAAACATTCAGCGTATCTTCAACAAAATTTCCATAGTAACTAAACTTGGTTTGCAATGAAAAACATGATATTTTATAGAGAATATAAAACAAGATATTTGAAAAAGAATTTTACATATAAAACATATCCGCTAATAACTACATGAAAAGTAAATGTGATGACAAACTTCATCTCAAAACTACCTGAGTTAGAGACCAATAAACTTGAATGATAGTCGCACGGGGTCGACCATGAACCCAATCAGTAAATACATATGCCCTCTAAAGTGAGATTCAATCAAATTAACCACATGTTGAACCATTTTGCAAGCAATCTAAAAAGAAATCCTCTAAATTGTGGAGTATGTGTAACACCCCGACCCTCCGGCGATATCGGCGATGTTACCTCACGATCTTCTCGCTCCCCCCTTTCCCTCTTGGAAATCTAGCGAGTTTTTGCCTTCCGTGGGAATCGAGCCCGATACCTAGGGTATAAGTAACGCTTCATCACATTCCAACTACCAATTGGGGCTCAATTGGTAGTTGGAATGTGATGAAGCGTTACTTATACCCTAGGTATCGGGCTCGATTCCCACGGAAGGCAAAAACTCGCTAGATTTCCAAGAGGGAAAGGGGGAGCGAGAAGATCGTGAGGTAACATTGCCGATATCGCTGGAGGATCGGGGTGTTACAAAAAAAAAGCTCAATTGGAAGTGGGAATGTGATGGGGCAGAAAAAGCTCAATTGGAAGTGGGAATGTGATGGGGCAGAAAAAGCTCAATTGGAAGTGGGAATGTGATGATGCGGTACTTATCGCTAGATTTCCAAGAGGGAAAGGGGGTAACATCGCCGATATATTAAAATTTAAGGACATGTTCTATTTTACTCGGAGATGGGTCATTGACGTTTTATATATATTACGTTTAGACTTCAAACAAAAATCATATTTTATGTAACAATGATAAATATGTGTCTCATATTTTTATTATGTATTAATGACAAATATTTGTCTCGTATGTTTTTATTTATTAAAGGCAAAATTTATCCTTAGTTTTTTATATTTATTATTGGAAAATATTTGACAATGTTATTAGATAAAAAAATAATTATCACTTGACAATATTTCCGAAAAGAAAACTTAGAAGAACGAAAAACAGCAACCACTTTCTCTCTTTTCTAATAAAAAAAATCCTAGTTTTCTCTCTTCTTCTTCATCGATTAGAAGAGTGGTTTGTTGTCATTTTTTTTCTTCCAAAATCACCCCTTGAAGTTATTATATTATCTCATTTTATTCAAATAAGTGGTTTTTCACATAGTTTTAGTTTTGTTGATCTTCTTGTTTTATCTTTTATTTTGTCGTCTGAGTGCGATATTTGGTTTGTTTGTTATCATGGTGTGACGTAACTTGTTTTCCAAATCGTCTAAATGCAGTGTTCAAAAAAATGACTAATTTTGTCATTATTTCAAGTAAGGAGTTTATGGAGGATATTACCAATTCAGTACCCTCTCAACCTTACATATGATTTGTAAACATGTGGTTGAATTGATCATGTCAAAGATCATTTGTAATTTCATAAGTTTTTTTCTATTTTGGTTGTAAAGTGGCTTTAACACTATTTATACAAAACTTGCAGTAGAATACATGTGAATTTGGTGGTACACAAACTCCATTTTTATGTGCTCCCACAAAAGTTACAACCCGTATGTTTGGCCCAAATCTATTAACGCAACACTTTCATGACTAAACAATCCAAGTTACTTAAAACTTACAAATAAAAGGAATGGAAATAGAACAAAGCATAAAAAATTAGAAAAGTGTTGGTCAACACAACCACAAACCATTCTTTAATATTCCATAAATCAATCAAAATCACATGGAGGCTCAGTATACAAAACTTCTAGAAGATCAAAATCACCCTCTAAAAGTTGCTAGTAGTGCCTACTGTAAAATAAACATCCTTGTCCAAAACTTTCTAAGCCTAGATCAAATAACTCCCAAAATGAAGCAGCATCAGTTATCAATCCTTACAATCATCAGCTATAACTTCCCCTTTAGTAATATAAATACAATGTTTTATTGTTCTATATTATATTTATTAAATATATGTTCTTTATCTTATATTCGGGTTGGACATTTTCTCTTCAGAAAAAAAGAATCTAATTTATGTAAATTTATATGTTTAAATATTATAAATTAAATATTACAGCCAGTGTAGTAAATTTTTTTTAATGCTTAAAATGTCGTAAAAACACTTATGATGTTATATTTTATAAAATAAATATAATACTTAATAATATTTTATTCATAGGCTTAGATAAATATCCAATAGGTGAGATTAATGAAGAATGACAAATCATTCTTAGAAAGCAAAATTAGAAATTATAGCCTAATAAAATAATAAGGTATTTGAAGTCGGTCAACAAATAAAAAAAATATACTTAATATGATAAAAGAAATTATGCTTTTCACATTATTAACGTCAAAATATTTCCAATTATGATATTTCATAGGATTCTCATTTGCCTATAAATAGCTACATATTGTTTTAATATACAATTGACTATAAGATATTGGTTTTGTTTTTGTTTACAAATTGAATTTGATTATTATGGAAGCTCTATTGAAGATGTTTTTTAAGTTTCTGGTGATACTTGTTGTTATTGCAGGCCCTCTAGTTGGTAATGTTCATGGTGATATACCACCTTGTTGCCTATTTGGTGGTTCAATGTGTGAGCCATATGTCTGTGCTAGAGGTCCATGTTGTCGTCCTCCATCTACTCAAGCGAAACGCTAAAATTTTACAGTTATGTTATTATACATCGAACATTTTGTATTAAATATAATTCCATTTAATATGTAATAATGGATCAATAAGACTGAATAAAACAATATATTTTCTACTATTTTTTGCCTTTTTTTAAACACTTTATTTTGTAAATAAACATTTAAAAGAGAACACGTACAATTGCACAAAAAATATTTAGTTTTGGAATTCTCTTTATTTTTAAATAATCTCTCATAATACTTCTTACTTGAAGTGATGATTATAACACCCCAATTTCTCATTATCTCATTTTAATAGTATAATGATGCACTACTATTATTATATGAGTGTTAATACGTGTTCTAATTTTTTTTATGTGTGTCTTGTATGTTTGCCTTAGTAGTTGATTTAAATAATTAATATTAACTATTATATATTAACTTACAAAAATTAAAATAAAACAAAATATGTACATGTATACATATATATATATTTAAATAAATTAATACAAGGAGTGAATTTGTGAATTTGCGTTGCTACACTAATTGTTACCTTTAGCACTAGTAGAATGAGTTAATAATATTAATAATAATAATAATATTAATAATAACAATAGTAATAATAATAATAATAATAATAATAATAATAATAATAATAATAATAATAAATAACAACTAGTATATTAGGTATATATATATCTACTTCCTAATTGTGAGGAAGA
>JBBPBP010009778.1:39564175-39582732 GCA_037974735.1 Cicer chorassanicum | reverse complement strand
TTTTATAACTTTTGAAATTTATCGGTTTGCTTAATTTTTATAAAGTGACATTTTCATATATCTACTTTTTTTTTTTAAAGTCAAAGTTATACTAGTAATTGATAGAATTATATTGACAGTGAAAATCGAACTCCTGATTTTTTTAACGCTTCACAACATAAAATATAGAGAAAAATTTAATATCAACTTAACAAATAATTTCGTTAACCAATAAAGGACTCATATATAACATTTTTATTATTTTTATCCGTTAAATGTCATTTATTTTATTATCGGGTGACAATTACATTACAATCAATCAAACAAATGCCGTTCTATTTTCAATATGTGTTATTTAAATACCAAAAAATGACTTTGTTGTTCTAATTTGAATATATTACTTTTATTTGTCAAATTCTTAGAAAATCCTTTTTTTGGATTTTTTGGGAAGGACATACGACGGAATTTAAACACTTTTCAGATGAATTTCAAATGAAACAGTAACTATCGACAGATTTTATATGGAAGTTTGAAAAACGTATGTTGTAAATTTAAATTAATATTAATTTAATATTTTAATTATTTTTTAAAATGACGTGACATTGAACCATTACGTTGGATATCATAAGTAACAAAACTCTACAGATTGAGATCGTTCAATGTTCACTTTTTTGTTTTTGGATAAATAAAATTTGATTCCATGAAAATACTTTACATTTTAGTTTAGTCTATAAATTTTCTTGCTCTACACTTGTTTATTTCTCAAGATTATTAATGTTATTGTATTCTCAAGGTTTTATTGAGTCGACTTATTTTTATTTTTAATTAACTAGTTAAATTTTATTTTTTTAATAATAAAATTAGTTTCAGATAATATTAAAATTTTAATTATCTGAAACATCAATTCATTTAAAAAACAGATAAAAAATATAAGATTGTGATGAATAACTTAAATATAATATATTTGATAAGTACAAAAAATAATTAAACCTTCTATTTATTTAAGTTTTAACAATAAAATTATTTCAGTTAATTAAACCTTTCATTTATTTTAGTATAATAATTATATTTGATTTTATTAAAATAAAATAGAAAATACCCAGAAGTGGCGGGAAAGTTGTCGGTAGGTTAATGCACTTTATAAAAAAATACTTAAATACACTTTTGATTTATTTATTTTGTTCAAATTTAATTTTTAACCTACTTATTTTTAAAATTAAATTGTTTATTCTTTCATTTTATAACTTTTTGAATTTATCAGTTCGCTCATGATGTGACATTACAAACTTGGACAAAAATGAGATCCCATCATCATTTAATTCCATGTCATTATTATTAATTTATAAATATATTTTAATAATTAAATAATACTTTTATTCTGTATTTTAGGGTTCATAATCATATTTTTAAACAATTTTAAATATTATTTATATGTTAAATATATTAGAAATGATTTTATTTATTTATTAAAACATATTATGTACTAAAAGCATTGCTAGCACAAGCCCACTCCACTGCACTCAATAATTGCCACATTCACGCATTTGAAACATGTAATCGTTAAATCTAGATCCGATAATATTTTAAATTATAAAAATGTATATTTTTTTAAATCGTTTGATCAGGATCGGATAGTCACAATATCTTCAAATGCATGAATGCATGTTTTCTTTAAAAATGCATGAATGCATTTATTAGAAATAGGAGTGCTAAAGACAAAAAAAGTACATCAAATTAAATATCAAATAACACTAAAAAAGAATTGTAATAATTAATTTAAAATAATGTCATTTGTTTATATTGACACTCAACGTTTATATTGGTACCATCTTGGTAATAGGAAATAAAAATAAAAATAAAAATAAGTACTTTGTTAGAAATAAGTTAAATATCGTATGTGCACATAATTTGTAGCACTATCTATAAAAGCACCGTAAATTGTAGTTGGAGTTTAGACTAAGCATAAAAAATAGGAGAACCAAAAATTTCGTACAGGTACCTCTCCTTTGAAAAATTTCATAAAAAATAAATTTTTTTCTTTAACATTCTTGAACCAAAAAATCATTTTTTAAATTTTTCAATAGTTATTTTGATACCTCTTACTTTGACTTCTACTCCACAAATTTTTAAAAACTCAAAATTTCAGTTTAAAAAATAACTACTGAAAAATTCAAAAAGTGAATTTTTTAGTTCAAGAATTTTAAAGACAAAAAATTACTTTTCTGATATTGCATCAATTTCATATATATTGTACTTTTTAATTTTTTATTCTATATTATTATAGAATAAATTATATATTTTTGTTAAAAGAATTAAAGATATATCTTCATCGATCTTGTTCAGTGATTTATGACGAGACTCATAATTTTTTGTTTGTCCCACGTATAATATATTGGAAACAAATACAAAAGGAGAAAAATAAAAACTTGGGGCTCAGCAAAGAAATCCAATTAGAACCTTATAATAAGAAAAAGAAAAAACGAAAGAGATCAGTGCAAAGCATAAAAAAAAAAAAAAAATTTGTATATCTTTCATCTTCCATATTGGATCCTCTCCTTCACACGTTGGACACAACCAATCTCATATTTTTTTTAATAATTGGGTTGTGCAATAAGTTATATTAGCAATATGGTTTCTATTAATTTATCTTGCTTACTTACATTTAAGTTGGTTATTTGGAATCTATCTTATTTTCATTTCTTTTGCTGTCCTTAATTTACGAATACTTTGGTTTTGATTCATGTTGTTGCATGCTCTTTATTTGTGCTTTTTAATTCATGTTTATTTTGTTTTCTTTTTCTCTTCAGAACTCACATTTTTAGCTACCTTGCTTTTTAATGAATGCTCACATGTGTTTCCTTGTCAGCAAGGTAAAAAAATATGTGTTAATTAATATATTATGGTATCAATATTCTTATTTTAAGTTTCTCTTCACGTATATGGTGTTTCACTACTTACTAATCTAAGAAATAAACCTTGAAGTTGTTAATATAATATTGTTTATAACAAACATAATGCATCGGTGTTTCTTAATTGAATACAAACAAAGAAATTTAGTTAACTTGTGAAAGAAAGGAATTTGTGAGAATAGTCTCCATCTATTATCTTACCCCAAATTATTTGTGCTTTTTAATTCATGTTATTGGCTATACTTTTGGATGGTTTTGGTGGTTGGTGGTATTTTTTTTATTAATTACCATTTTGTTAGTGGTTATATATGACACATAAAGGATAAAGAAAGAAAGAAATAAATAAGAATGATAGTGTATTTGTTTGAACCATTTGTAATAAACAAAGATAACATATTTGGTACTAATTGGTAAATTATTTAGGCCAAATAAATCATTCGTATGTGGAGATTGTAATAGTTTATTACACACATGAATATATTCATGTTCCTCTTTTAACTTTCTCTTTTCTTTATGCTAGCCCAGTCTTTACTTTTTTGTTGTTGGATGATATGCATTATTTGGAACTATTCAAATTATAGTATGTCTAAATGAAAGATTCCTTTAATTTAATTTATGGTTGAATAGCAAATGAATAAGCAAAAAAAAAAAAGGAAATTAATCTCTAGTTACCCAAAAACAAGTAGTACAATTCTTTATCTAATTTACTTTATCTAATTTGTGGTTGATTGTGGTTGAATACACAAAAACAAGTAGTACAATTCTTTAGACTTAGTGACTCAGTAGAGCAAATCAATTACAACTATAAGCGAAGGGTGAAAAAAAAGGAGTGAGGTGATAGTTAACACAACCATAAACAAGATCAAAACCATACTTAGTAATTTTATGGCACAACCATTCTTAATAATTTTTTTTAATCATATAATATATATATTTTTATATAAAGGAGAAAGCATAGTGCATTGGATTGTGTATTTGGACAGATATATTGTGTCAGAAAAATGAAAGCAAGTGAAGTAAATAGTGAATCCTACTTAGTAATATATACAAGGTAAAAATATTGGTGGAGAATGCTAATACTATTATAGATCTACAAGAAAAAAAGTTATCATATGGCAAAGTATATGTCTATACTTGAAAAAGTATTTAAAGGAATTAACCTTACATTAAGTAAGTGTACCGATTCCAAACTCATATGCTTGATGTTCGATTATATGCATTTTACCCTTCACACATCTTTCTTTTCTTCATCTATATATGAATATTTTTTCAAATTTTGTTGATTTGAATTTGGACACATTACTTGTTCAGTTCGTTATATATATATATATATATATTTTTGGTACTTCAACTACAATTTTACTTTCAATTAAAATTTCTTTTTATAATTAAAAAAAGTAAAATCAAAAGTAATTCAATGACTCAACATTGATAATAATGTAAAAATGCAACATAATACTAATAGAGGTAATCAATTATGATCACACTATATCATAATGAACGTAGACTACATAGATATAGAGGCAAAAGAAAACAAAAGCAACATAGGACCACCAATTGTCACATTTCAAAGTCACCATACTATAAAAACTCTACCATGATAAAAATTAAAAAGAAAAGTATTAATAAAAACTCCACCATGTTAATTGTTGTAATTTAAGTTGAGCTTGCATTTTCATTTGAGTGGTGTCTTCTTTATTGTACTATAGTTTTCTTTCACCTTCCCCTAATTATTTATAAAAATTTAATAATATTATTTTTACCATTTTGTTAACTTCCTTACTTTTATTTGTTACATATATGAGTATATGACATAAAATATAGATAAAGAACTATTTGAGTGGATGAAAAAATAACATTATTATATTATTATTTATTATTGTTCACTCTTTACTTCTCATAATATATTATGTATTTATTTCCGTCTATACTATAAACCTTAACTAATAACATTTTATTTATTTTAGTTTACTTACTTTTTTATTTTTAAATAAAATAAAATAGTAAAAACTCAAAAGAAACTAGAAATGCAGTAAAAGTAGTGGTGCATTGCATGCAAAAAGTATTCTATTTCCATTGTTGAGAGAGATGGAGCTTTAACCATTTGATCATTACACTAATTGAAGTAAAAGTATTGTTGCATGCATATTGTATTCCACTCAATCACTCACTTAGTAATTTATGCGTTTGCTTTTGAAATGCAACACTCACTCAACATTGCATACAAAAAGACTCATTATATTGCCATTGTCTAGAATGCTTCAACAATTCCTTATGACATAGCAAGGTACATAATTAAATGAAGAAAAAAGTCTCCTATTGCCATTTCAATATCAAAGTAAATTTACACCAAAATAAAGAGTTAATAATCAAATGAAGAAAAAGAGAGTTTCATATTGAAATTGATAAGATTCTCCATGTCACATTAACACTACTCACATGGATGTCTTCTTCTTAGTTCATACTAATCATCCTCACTTCTTCTTCTTCTTCCTAGTTCTTCCTCTATAAATACATAAATTTGGCTTCACAAATATCATCACTTCTCTTCTTCTATATTTCATACTAATCATCCTCACTTCTATATCCTACAAGCTAACACAATATATAATCTTTCATATTGGTTGTTCAACTCTTTCATTAACACCACAACACTACTACCATTTCCATTTCAACAATATATCCATAGTTCTCTTCCACCATACAAACTAAACTCTTGCTTATTTTCACTCCACTTGGACTTAATTTCACCAACACAACACTTGATCTGTTAATAACTCTATTTCTTTTGCTTAATTATCATCATATATACCTTTTAGTTCATAAAATGCTTTTTAATATGCATGTCATCAACAACACTCATTCATTTCCTAATTGGTTATTACACATTCACACATGCACTTAATTAAATTAGTCTCTCACAAACAGGGGAGGAGGGAGAAGCATTATTATTTTGAGTATACTTGCAATAACAACAAGCTCGTATATTTGCATTAAACTGTTTATTCTTACACAGATTGTTTTCATTTGTTAATCATGTGAGTTCACATTTATTAATCATAAAAAAAACTACTAATAAAAAAATGACAAATATATTTTCTTGTGCTTTTTAATTGGTCTATGCTTTTTGTTGGTTTTGGTGTTGGTGGTTTATATTTGACTCATAAAGCATACAAAAAGAAATAAGTAAGAATGACACTTAATCTAATTATTGTCTGTCAAAATGAAACATTCCATTAATCTAATTTATCTTTTTTTTTTACTTAATCTAATTTATGGTTGAACCTGTCAGAGTGTAAACTTTCAATAAGCAACAAACAGTAAAAAATAACTTACAATTTGGTTGATATGATTGGTATCTATATAATTAACTTTTCTTTTTTGTTTAATTGGTAGCTTGATAATATGGACGAAAGATATTGTGTTGGGCATTTGCTTCTGCTTATTAGCCTCACTTCATTTTTGGTGAATTGTTATTCATCTACTTCTCAAGATGACCTAAAGGCAAATACATTTCATGTTTTCTTATCAAATTAATTTATATGGTTTATTTACTTCTGAATAACTATAGGTATCTTGTTTTTAATTGATATATATTTTTTGTTGAAAATGTAGACTTACATTGTCTACACTGGAAATAGCTTAAATGATGAAACTTCATCATTGCTCCACTACAAGAGTTTATTACAACAAGTTGCTGATCACAGGTTACGTTATTATGTTAAATATTTAGACATTTAGTAGAAAAATAAATGAGGTTGAGTTTGATCAATCCAACTAAAAATTGGTACAAGATATATCTATTTTATGTATCTTTAAAACATTTGAATATTTATTTTTATTAAGACAAACACTCAATATCTAAAGTGATATATTATTATTCTTGATCTCTTATAATAATGTTCTAAAATTATAAATGAGGAGAAAAAAATGTGTCATATATCAAAAGAATATTTAGTATATAAAATTTATTAATTACATGAATTTTGTTATTTTAAAAATAACTATGATTATTAATTTTAAATTTTTAAATGGCTTCCTAATGTGATAATTCACAATTTTAGCAATCAAGAACCAAAGCCTGTACTTCAACACTACAAGAGGAGTTTCGGTGGCTTTGTTGCTAGTTTAACAAAGGAAGAAGCCAATAAAATGGCTGGTGTGTGAAAGAAACTATTTTTTTTTTCAATTGAGAAATTACACATATTTTTCTTGATTACTCATACATTTGTTAACCATTGAATTTGTAACGTAGGACTTGATGGAGTGGTGTCTGTTTTTTCTAATGAAAAGAGACACCTTCTTACAACCAAATCATGGGATTTCATCGGTTTTCCACAAAAAATAGAGAGGAAAAACTATGAAAGCGATGTTATCATTGGTATAATTGATTCTGGAATTTGGCCAGAATCTGACAGTTTCAATGATAAAGGTTTGAGTCCGCCGCCTACAAAATGGAAAGGCACATGCGAATCCTATAATATTTCATGCAACAAGTAATATTCTTTAACTTCTTAGACAATATTCACTGTAGTTAGAAAAAGGTATATTAATTGCAATAAATGGATATCAGTTGTTGGGTGAAAGATCAAATGACTTGTACTATAACATAATGACAATTGATTTAAAACTCAACTTGAGACTTTGGACCATTTGATCTTCCCCCTACGACGGAAATTGCAATTATTGGTAATGTTGATTGCAATTATTGGTAATGTTAATAAAAATTGGTAGTGTGATGCTTTATTAATTATTATATAGAGATGAGATAACGAAATCCTAATATAAGTTGATTTGTTGTTGCAGTAAAATAATCGGAGCAAAGCATTATATATCTTTCTTTGATGAATTGAGTGAAGAAGAAATTGAATCTCCAAGAGATTCTAATGGACACGGAACACATACAGCATCAATTGCAGCGGGAAACCCGATTAGCATGGCTAGTATGGTAGGCCTTGCAGAAGGAACAGCAAGAGGTGGAGCTCCATCTGCTCGCATCGCTGTTTATAAAGTGTGTTGGGGTGTAAACTGCTATGATTCAAATGTTCTAGCCGCATTTGATGATGCAATTGCAGACGGGGTTGATATAATATCAGCCTCAATTGCATCAACGTCAAATGAAACTGTCCATTTTAGAGATGCAATTTCTATTGGAGCATTCCCTGCTATGCAACATGGAGTGCTGACAGTATTGGCCGCGGGGAACGCAGGTCCACATCCTTCAACTCTACAGAATTTTTCTCCTTGGGCTATTGACGTGGGTGCTACCACATTAGACAGGAAGTTTGTCACCAATGTAAAACTAGGAGACAATACAACATATCAGGTAAATTTCTTTTTTCTTTCCTATTCTATAACATCTTATTTCTTGAATTCAATGTTAGCTAATTCGATTCATTATATTTGTTTCATATTTATAGGGTGTTTCGGTGAACACGTTTGATCTTCAGGGGAAACTGTACCCCATTATCTACAGTGGCGATGCACCAAATACAATAGCAGGCTTCGATCGGCACACTTCCAAGTAACTATACTTTGTATAAGTAAAATTAACAAATGAGACAAAACAGAAAAAACTTTCAAAAATACATAATTTGTTAATGAAATTATTCTAAAATTGTAGGAATTGTTCGACCAATTCCTTGGATGATAAGATGGTGAAGGGTAAAATTATTCTATGTGAAGCAACCATAGGAATCCCAGAAGCCATTAGAGTTGGCGCTATTGGTATCTTGATACAAGGCCAAATATCTGTAGATTTGGCATTCTCTTATCCGTTGCCTACATCTTATCTTCAATCAAAGGATGCCATCAAAATAAAAAAGTACATACACTCATCAAGGTAAGTGAAAAATCCATATAAACTAAAAAGATTTAGAAAACCACATTTTTCTAAATTTTATTATTTTAATTAATTTGCAGTTTTCTAACGGCAACCATACATAAGTCCAGAGAGGTAAAAGATACTTTGGCACCTGTGGTTGCCTCTTTCTCGTCAAGGGGTCCTAACAATGCTACACCTGAAATTCTCAAGGTTCATTCCTATAAATGAATAAATTAAATTACATTTCTCTATCATTTTAACATATTTGTTGTTAACCTTTTTTTTATTTAATATTGTAGCCAAACTTAGTTGCTCCGGGTGTAGATATTATAGCAAGTTGGTCTCCACTTTCTCCAATTTTTGATATTATTGGTGAAAAAAGAAAATTGGAGTTCAATATTATATCAGGAACATCAATGTCATGCCCTCATGTGTCAGGTGCAGCAGCGTACATTAAATCGTTTCATCCTACATGGTCACCTGCTGCAATTCGTTCAGCTCTAATGACATCGGGTAATTTAAATGAACAATGTCTCACTTCAGTCAATTAATTCATGTATAAAGAAACTAAACTTAGTACATGCTTAATTAATTTTAACTAGTATTTGAAAAGAAATCTCTTTTTCAAAGTTTAATTTATTATAAACCATTGAAAAAGTTACCTTTGAGGAGTTCGGGTTACACTTCTTTTCTTTTATATTAAAAGTTTTACTCTATTCAAACATAAACATATATTATACTTCACTTAATATTATTAATTGCATATTTCTTTTATCTCCTTTTTAATGTGAATTTTATTAATGTATTGAATTCATTTTGTTGCCTACAGCATAATAAATGAAAAAAAAAACAATTATTATACCAAAAAATGATTAAAATAAATAAAAATAAGATTTAATATAAAATTTTAAAGGTAATATATATTATTAAAGCTTTAATTGATTGTCTAAACAATTAATATTAAAATATTTATAATTACTTACAAGTAATATTTAAGCTCTAAATTTTTTTTTTTAAGTTTTCTCAAAATTGCCTTGCAACTATTTAAAAATTTAAAAATTGTTTATATGATAAAATAGACATGTCGTGCACATTTCTTATATGAGTATAATTTACTTAGTATATTTTAGGCTAATAAAGCAATTTTATTTATTCCTTGTAGCTAAACAAATGAGTCCAGAAAATAACCGTGATGCAGAATTTGCTTACGGAGCCGGTGAAATTGACCCTGTCAAAGCTGTGAATCCTGGATTAATATATGAGACCAGTGAAGCTGACTACATAAAATATTTATGTGGACAAGGTGTCAATACATCGGCTTTACAATTAATAACGAGGGATGAAAGCAATTGTTCTGAGACAATATCGGCAAGGAATTTAAATTATCCTTCATTTTCTATCAAAGCCCCACGCCCAAAACATCATCTAAGTGGAAGCTTTAATAGGACTGTTACAAATGTTGGATTGTCGATGTCTACGTACAGAGCAGTTGTGACAGCCCCTAAAGGACTTGTTGTTTCAGTGAAGCCCGATATTTTGTCATTTACTTCATTGGGGGAAAGGCTGACATATGTTCTGACCGTGGATGGAAAACTAAAGAGGTCTATTGAGTCAGCTTATCTGGTTTGGGATGATGGCGAATTTCAGGTGAGGAGTCCAATTGTTATTTTTGATGAGAGAGCAGAGAAAGACAAATGTGTCCGTTTATATTGTATAAATTTCATGTATATTATAATTTTTAATTTATTATTGTATATTATTATTGAATAAATTATATACGTTTGTCAAAACGATAATTAAAGTGTATACTTGTTTTTCTTTTTTGGTACAAAAAGTATATACTTGTTAAAAAAATAAAAATATGAAATATATGTTCATGTTCTTTATTGTTTCGTGATAAAACTAATAGCTTTTTCCCCACATCTAATATTGCAAAATACACAAAAAGAAGTAGTACAGTACTTTAAACTTTAATGACTCAGTAAAGCAAACCAATTACAACTTTATAAGAAAGGTTAACAAAAAAGAGTGAGGTGATAGTTAAAACAACCATAAACAAAATCTAAGTAGCATACTCTGTCACATAATTAATGGCACAGCCATTCTTTTTTTTTTCCAACATGGCACAACCATTCTTAAAGTTTTTTTTTTCCAACAATTTTAATGTTCATATACACCAACAATGCAACCCAACCATCATCCGTATATTTTATAATTGGGATGTGCAATAAAGGCCCATTGTTTTTCTTCTCTTTACATTGGGATACAAGATGTCAAAAATTAATCCGATTTTTGTTGACACTGACAATCCTAATTAATGGTTTTTTATTCCTCAAATATAAATTAAGAATTTTTTAATAGTGTATCAAGATCTCCCCATGATTTGGAACTGGATGATAACTTTATATGATTGGCACAATTTTCACCTATTTGTTATGTATCAGTATTGCTCTCATCTGTTCCGTGAAAGGTTGCGATGTAATAAAAGATCAAAAGCAGTATAAATAAAATTTAATTATGCAAAATAAAATAAATTTGACTTAACTCTTCGCAAAATAAAAACTTTCGTTCAAATTATTTTAAAATATAAATATTTTTGTTTTAGTCTTTTATTAAGTTGCTTCAATGTCTCACTCAATAAATTCAGTTGGGTAATTAATTATTTAAAATTTAAATATACATCAAATGATGAGATAATTGTAGATACATCAAATGATGGATAACCAATCAGTAACAATTTGTTAATATAATTAACTATTGTACATAATTTATATAATTAACTAATTAATATGTCTATAATCTCTCCTAAGCTAAAATGTGTGTTTATTACACTTTAACTTGGAAATTAAAAACAATGTAGAAAATACATTAACAACGAATAATATGAAATATCAAAATCTATCAACTAAAAAAAACTTATATCTATATTTTTTTATGGATTCAATTTGAAATACCAATTAAGGATAGAAAGAAAAAATTTGTTTAACCAACCATTTTTTATGGGAGTTAGAAATGTCAATGAGACTAAAATGAAAGAAGAATTATATATCACTAAATTTCTAATGTTGTTGAAAAACTTTGACCAATTTTTGATCTGGATCAAAGAAACCAATCAACAACAATTTTTTTAAAACTGTAAGATGCAACTTTGATCAGGAGGTTTTGCTGTCGAAGAATTTCTTGAATTGCAATGAATGTCTTCACATTTTTTTTAGATATCAACTTCTTGCAATAGATTGTAATCTATCAATATAAAAAGTTTTTACACTGTTAATCAATCACAACTATTAAATTATTAAATATATTTAATTTTTATCATAACTATTTCTAAGATTGTGTCCGTGAATGGTTGTGATAAGATAAAAGTGTAAAACTTTTTTTATACACTTGCGTTGTATTTCAATTAATCTCATAAAAGAAAGTTGTTTATTTTTTTAAAATATATTTTATTCAACAATATGAAGTGGTCAATCTAGAAAATGTAAAAAATAGTATTTGTGAATAACAAGAAATTTTTTCAAGGCAAACATATTAATGAGCTGCATAAACATCACAAAACAAGAAGTCAAGAAGTTATATTGATCATGTGTCACTGCAGTACTATAATGAAAATATTCTAAACAAGAGTCCACGCTTATTTTAAATTTTACTTTCGTGTTTTTGAATAAGAAATAACAATGCATGGTAAGGTATCTATTTTTGGGTGATTGTTCTAGAGCGAACGATTAAGAAGATATTGATCGATTGTATGTTGAAAGTTTGAAAATTAGAAGTGTTTTTTTAGGGTTGATAGGACCGCAAGTGCACGGCATTATCGCGTATTTAAAATTAATATTCCCACAAAAACTTTGTAATGAGTAGCAATCCCTCTTTACTAAGATGATTGGCTAAAATTGTAGATGTTGATAAGAATTACCACTTTGTTTGTTTAAAACAAATTATATGTTTGTGCTTAAACTTTAATTTCGCTTAGTGTGATTAATTGCGATAACATTCAAATTTTTAAGTGAACTATCTAATACAAATTCCATTTTTATGTTTTTCTTATAAAATACACTTTCACCAATATCTCTAATAAAATTGTAGATTCTATGCAACTCCCTTCTAAAATTTAAGGGTCATCTCAACTAACTATATTAACTAATCTTACACAATATTGAGTATCTATCAAGCAATTCCTTAACATACTTATATGTTTCAAATATGTCATGGTACACAGTTGAGGTGTTACCTCATATAACAGCATAACCTTGTAGCTTCAAAGTAGTAAATTTAAATCCAATTGAAGACTATTATAAAAAAATCATCAATGTCAATTTAATTAATTAAAAAAAATATGTCATAGTACTGAAATTATTTTTGCTAATTGGTGGGACTCCCTCTTTAATTTCAATTCCTTAACATACTTATATGTTTCAAACATGTCATGGTACTACAATTGTCTTGGCCACTTGGTGGGACTACATCTTTAATTTCATTAGGAAAAACTTTAACCATAATAAAGTTGATTTTCTAAAATTTATTTCCGTTTGATTTGCAAAATGGGTTTGGTTTTTCCCTTAATTCTTTTGTTCTTCTTCTTTGTTTTCTTTATCATTCTTATAAAATTGGGTATACTGTAGTTGTTTTTTGAATTTTTTTATATATGTTGTTTTTGACAATTAAATTTTGTTTTCATGTTAAGTTTATATTTTATACATATTTGAAATAAAAGGAAATATGTGAGATATTTATACATGTTAAGTGTAGGAAATATATTTTTTAAGGTTTAATTTACAAATAGTTGAGATATTATTTTTGGTAATTGTAAATGAATTACTTACAATACTTTATTCATATCATAGATAAATATAAATTGAAATTAATAAAGAATATATAAATTATTCATAATAAACATTAGAAATTAGATTTTAATAAAATATTAGAAGTCCGTCAACATATAAAAACAAAAACTTAATATGGTAATTTGAAGTTTGAACAATATTAATGTCTAAATGTTGAAAAATCTTTCAAAGATTCTAACTTTGTCTATAAATAAGTGCACATTATTTCAACATATACTTCATTATAATATATTCATTTTGTCTTTCTTTACAAATCGAGTTTGGTTAAAATGGAAACTATGTTGAGGCAGATCTTCAAGCTTCTCGTGTTACTTGTTGCTATTGCATGTGCTCTTATAGGCAATGTACAAAGTGTTAAAAATCCTTGTTGTAAGCCTCTATGGCCATGTGACCCAGTCGTGTGTCCTAGACCTCCATGTTGCACCCCTCTATCTATTGATGAGAAGCCCTAAAACTTTGTAGCTAATTGGATAATTGCTACACCAATCATTATGTACTTGAGAAAAATAAATCTCATTTGAAATAATTTAAAAGATTGGTAAATAAATTATATATTATTATTCTTTCTATTTTTTACCTTTTATTTGACTATTTTGTATAGGGTTATTTAAAAACAAATAGCATCACACAAAAAATATGTTTATCTTAAGATTTGTTGACTTCCAAAGTATCTTTTAAAATACTTCTACCTTGGAACGATCATTTGATTACACTTGATGGATAATAATCATTTTAATTTGATTTCAACTAATTAAACTTACATATTTACATCGTACTAGATCTTAAATATTTAATACTTGAAAAAGAAATATGATATTTTGGAAGTTTGTCATCTTCTTCTAGTTATGAGAGATTCTATGGGTATCTTGTTCAATTTTTATGGTTACGGTGTAGAGTCAACGTGTCATTTGTTTGCTATTTTGGTGTTCAAAACTTTTCTTCTCTAAAAACGAATCAAATCGATATATTACTCTTTTAGTTTCATCTCTCCAAAATTTGTGCAACTTCTTGGTATGCTTTTCTCTCCCTATTTTGTTGTGTTAGCAAATTTGTTGTTTGTTTATATTGCAAATTTGCAACTTAAAATTTTTATATACAATTCAATAATATATTTAAGTTATCAATTAAAATTTGAATAATTCGACCCTCCAAACTTTATGTTGAAGCTCTGCCACTAATTGATGCAAAAAATACATTAAATCCTAGCCGAGCTTTAAAATTGTTGCATTGTTAATTGTCTTAATGGTATTACCTACACTCTACAAATCAGGTGCGGCCGGATCATGTAAAAAAATGCAATTTTCGCCATCCAACTTTTTAAATATGACAATTTTTCTTTTTATATTATGAAAATAACACTTTTGACCTTCTAAATTTATCCTCTTTTGAAAATTAGTAGACCCTTTGATTTTGACCAAATCAAAGCTGACATGACCAATTATTTTATACTACCCAATACCGTGTAAAATATTACTTTAATTTTATATTATTATTTCTTTATTACAATTTAAATTTTGAATAAAAAATGAAGAGAAAGGAGAAAAGATAAGGGACAAAACATCGCAAAGAATGATAAAGTTTTATTCACAAAAGTATCAAAAGTTGTCATATATTTTCTTTTTAACTTGTTTTGTTTGTCTATTGGTACTGTAGTAAGACTCATAACCAAAATATCATGGTTGATAGCTAGGACAATCTCTACCAAAGTATTGAAAATATAAGGGCAAATTATATGTTAGCAAACCAAACAAAAGATGTTCTCCTAAACTTAAGAGCTCAAATCTCTTTAGGTGACGATGTTGACCTTCTTCCATCAAACAATAAAGATGCTAACAACACTTTAGGAGGTGGAAATATGTATTAATGTGCCCTCCATCTTTTTTTATAAAAAAAATTCAATTTTTCTTAATTCAAAATTATAATTGTCACAGATAAATAATTTAAAACTAAACTAATATCCTACATAGTATTGAATAATAAAAAATATTAGTTCATAACAGCTATAATTTGGTAAAATTAATTAAGGGGTTTATCAATTTATAAAAGGGCCTAAAGTTAGAAGACCAAATTAAAAGTGATATTTTGAAAATATAGATATCAAAATAGTCATATTTAAAAAGTTCAAAGAAAAAACTATTTTAACAAAATAAAACATATAGAACAACATTGGAAATTAATGTTTTTTTTTTTTGTTGTTGCAGATTTCCAAGTATATTATTGTCTAATGCTACATGATAACCATTCATAATATGCATATTTTTAATTGTTTTAGTGTTATTTATCTTTAATCATTAGTTGATTTAGGGATTTATTTGATATAGTTTATTGATTTTAGTTCTTGAATTTAATGAAATTTTGATATTTTTATTTTCTTGATTAACTAGAGATTTTTCGTAGTTTTGCATTATTTCGTTGTTTTAGTGCACGACCTATGTGGAGCCAAATGAAAGCTAAGTACCATAGCTACAATTTTAATGAACACAACGGAACTCAAAACATGAGAGAAAAAAAAAACAGTAAACGCCATACAATAGATGTTGTGGGCTTGTGCGCCTAAAACGCATTCTTACAGTATTTTCACACCATGTCTCTGGTCAGGCACGCCTGGAGCACAAATGCTTGCGCCTGGGGCGCATGACGCGTTATAGAATGCATAAAAATACATTTTCCTCACTTTCTAGGGATCCTTTTGGCTATTTTGAAGTTTGGAGACTTGTGCCTTAACAGTAAAACTCAAAGACTACTATTTCTATCACAATTGAAAGAGTTTTATCAAGAATTATTCATGAATCTTACTTGTAATTCTTCTTTAATCTATATTATTTGTATCTCTGTCATGTGTAATTAAACGCTATTTTTTAGGAATGAGTGAAACAAGGCGAAACTTTTGTTTGTTTGATTTGATTTTTAGTTATATAAATGAGTTTATTGAATTATTTTTCTCATATATGTGCTTAATGCTTTTTATATGAATGGGATATATGAATTATATGAATGAGTTTATTGAATGACTTTATTGATTTTTAGTTACATGAATGAGTATATTGAATTATTCGTATTTTGAAACGGAAATGGACTTTATGAATACTTGAGATGAGAAGTTCATGATATTGTAGTCTGGGGATAGATGCAGGTCATGAAACCAATTGAATTATTTGCAAAGGGAATAGTTTAATAAGAGAATTCTTGTATTGTAAAGCTTAATTCTAATCTTAAATACCTTAAAGAATTAGGGGTTACTTTGTAATTAAAGGTTCTGTCACTAAGACATTAGGGCAAGAATAATAAAGAGAATTCGGTAATAGTTCAGTAAAATAATTTAGTAACTAGGGTCAATTTAGGCACCACGGTTGGATTCGAAGTGAAACTCATCCCTAGGTATAAAACCGTCAAACCGAAGTTCCCCATGTTGAATCCCGAAAACATGTTGAACACTTTTGGACACCTAATTAGTGTGCTTAGTCCCCCTACCACCAAATAAAAAAATAAAAATAAAAAAATAAAAAAAAGGTGTAAGAGGGAGTCTCTCTCTTTAAACTATTTTAATATTAATCTCTTATATAGAACACGTAGAACATAAATACTCTACATATAATCTAGAAAATTCCAATTAACTAAGTCATTCCTTCTCAAAATCTACTTTAATAATAAAAAGTTGAAGAGACGAAGGCTTAACCTAAGAAAAAAGGGGGAAAATGAAAAAGTAATATTAAAATAAATACATATTTATTGTTCTATATATTATATTTATTAAATAACATGTTCTTTATCTTCTTCTCGAGACGGACATTTTCTCACTTGAGTCAAAAAAATATTGTTTGTGTTAAATTTATATCTAAATATTATAAATTAAATATTACAACAAGTATAGTAAATATATATTTTAATGTTTAACATCTTGTAAAAATATTTTAAGATGTTATATTTCAAAATTATAAATATGGTACTTATAATATTTTATTTAGGCATAGATAAATATCCAATAGGTGGCATTAATGAAGAATAAAAATTTTCTTAAAAAATATAATTAGAAATTATAGCCTAATAAAATATATTATATGATTAATAAACAAATAGAAAAAATAGTTAATATGATAAAAAATAATTATAATTTGCTAAGCATCCTTCAAAAACGATTTTAGTCAATCCAGTGAGCCCCTTTACGGTCATCAAAAAAGCAGATGACCCTATCTCAAACCTTTATGAACTATTGAAGATGCACACATTCATCCAACTAATCTAAGGTCTACTATAGACATTTAGCTTTCCACATCATTAAAGTCAAAATATTTTCAATTATGGTATTTCAGAAGATTCTCCTTTTTTTTTTAACTTGATTATTATGGAAACTCTATTGAAAGATATTTTTAAGTGGTTGTACTTGTTGCTATTGCAGGTGCTTACCACTAGTTTATTGTCAATTTGGCGGCATGTGCAAGCCAGTTGTCTATCTAAAGAATTCATGTTGTTGTTGTTATCCTCTATCTAGTAATACGAATTCTTAAAACTTAGCAGTCATGTTAATTTACACACATAATTTTGTATTAAAGATAATTTCATCTAATATATAATAATGAATCTATAAGATAGGTTAAGACAACATATTTTCTTATTTGTGTTACTTTTTGGCTTTTTATTAGGACACTTCTTTTGTAAATAAATATTTTAGGGAGAACACTACAATTGCATAAAATATATTTAATTCTAAATATATCTTATAAGCTTATCTAATATATATTTAATATATTTAATTCTAAATATATCTTATAATTCTAAATATATATTTAATATATTTAATTCTAAATATATCTTATATTTAATTCACTCACACTAACTAAGCTTATATTTTTACTTGACGACAAATTTATATCTAGACTCTAAAAAAGATGTATGGAATTTTGAAAGTTTAGTCATATTAAACTTTTTGTTATTTAAATTTAAAAATAATGGTATTTGCAAATTTAATTTTAAGAATAAAAAATTATTAAAAATATTAAATAG
>JBBPBP010009778.1:39520911-39563574 GCA_037974735.1 Cicer chorassanicum | reverse complement strand
GTTATTTTGATCACAAAATATGTTCTTGTAAGAAATAGCTTTTTGTTATGTGTATTAATATGAATTCATTCCTTATTCGTTTTTATGTTAAGTGTGTTTCATGTGCTTGGAAAAAGTTTATGTAGAGTTTTTTTTTTCCTTCATTTTATCATTGAATTTAGTTATCTATTTTTTTATCTATTTTGGTTATCAAATATTAGATTCAAATTTAATTATGTGTTTTGTACTTATTGATATATGGAAACAATAGACCGAGGCATACACTTTTGTTTTTCAATTTATGTTTCATCATTTTTCTTCATATAGGCAAACATTAGTCAGATAAATCTTTTAGGATGTTATGTTCAAAATTGAAAAAAAGTTTTTGGAGTTTCTTAACTACAAGACACGTAGCTAACTTAATTTTCTCAGTTCATGTGTTTCTCACAATGCTGGTTATAAATTTGGAACAGAGTAAGAAAAGCTGGATATACATCAAAGCAATTTATAAAGTAAAGTTAAATTAAAGTTTGAGAGTAGACATATATAAATATATATATATATATATATATAGAAGAACTTATGAATAAAACCAATTATGAACATTTTCTACATATCATACCACTCACATACTAATAAACTAAAACTTGAGATAACAACTTAATTTATGATCGATCACTTTCAATGAATAACACTTTGCGTTGAAGGTGATCGATCATCATTCTTCAATTGTATATTTTGCGGTTATCAAGACACTTTGTACATAAACAATGGTCACCAATTGTACCGCAACTGTGAGATCTACAGAACCATAGATTTCATCTTTGGTCGGTCAAGTACTACCTTGATCCAAAACTCTATGATATGGGTGAGGAAGCCCTCTCCAGGACAACAAAATGTTGTGGTGGCTGATGGCACGTCCAAAAAGGACATGGACACTGGAATAGTCCTCCAAAAATGCTCTATCAAGCCAAACGTTGATCTCTTACCGTATTGGTTGATGGTGAAGACTTATCTTGCAAGGCCATGGAAGGAGTTTTCGAAGGTAGTCTTTATTAACAATTATATTGGTGATTTAATTCAACGAGATGGGTATATGATTTGGAATTCTACTAAACCTAACACTAAAAACTCGTACTTTGCTGAGTTTGGAAACATTGGACCTGGTACCAATGCGAGGATAAGGGTTAAATGGACAAAAGGTCTCATTACCAAGAATGAAGTTGCTAGATTCACCGCTGAATCGTGGCTTAATGCTACAACTTGGTTACCTTAATTAATTATTAGGCATTTGCTATTAATTTACTATATGATCCTGGCTTTTAGACTTCAAACTAATTAATTATTAGGCATTTGCTATTAATTTACTATTTTCTATATTAATACTACAATGTATATTTTCATTTCAATCATAGTAGACGTTGTGTATCAATCGAATCCTTAGTCATAATGTAATAAGAGTCCACCCATTTTACACCACCACTTTTGTTTAGATAGGTTGGAATTTAACTCCTCGATCAAATTTCTTATAAACTTTTATATGTTCGTAAATAAGGTATAATTAAATTACTCCATTATTAAATATTATATAATAAAAACGTAAATTATTTTTTCATCAAAAACAAAAAACAAAAAATTATTGAGCGTTTTACAATAAATTTTATATTGATTTAAATTAGGTGAGAACTACTTTTTTTTTACGTCAAACATAAATTTATTTAAAAGAAAATTTCAAAAGGATTAGAATCAAATTAAAACAAAGGGGAATATCCTCCACCCACTTAATATAAGGGAATCTAAAATTAAATTTTAACGTGACATCATCGTTGAATTACAAAGAGTACTAGAGATTCAAATTGTACGTCTAAACGAACAATATATTATAAGCAAATTAACAAACTAAAAAAGTCTTTTGCTCACGATCAATTACAAAAAAAAAAAAAAGAAAGAATTTATGGTCTTTTATCTATCAAATTGAATATTGCTGCAAGTGCGTTTCGATTATGAGTTATTTTTGTAATGTCACATTTGATCACCTCATTGAAAGACCATAAAGCATGTAAGAGTTTCAAAGTATGGTCTTAGCACCATGTGTACCTGCCCTATCCACACTTTGTTTGTTGGAGCAATCTATTAATATTAGCAAATATATATAAAAAATTTCCAACATATTAATTGCAAATACACCCCTTCACAATATAAAAACTTTCCAACATATTAGTTACAAATACACCCCTTCACAATATAAAAACTTCCCAACATTTATTTCAAAAGCTTCATGAGTATATGACACATAAATGATAGTTAAAGAAGTGTTTTGGTGCATGAAAATTTTGAGTAAGAATGACACTGTTCCCAAATCCATTACATTATCACCTACATTTATGATAATTTTGTTTTGAATCATTTGTAATGAACAAATATATATATATATATATATATATATTATTAGGCCAAATAACAATATTTAGTATAATTACTAAATATTTAGTATAAACTATTATTTGATAAAATGATTGATTAAACTTGCAAAATACAATATATAATCCCTTTTTGGGGACTTAAGATATAAAATATTTTGCCTAGTAAAATGATAAGCTTAGTTAGTGTGGGTTAGAAAAAATCTATTGTTCGTTAGGAAATATGAAATCGTATCTTAAAGTAGGATTATAAATTATAAGAGGTACTTTAGAATTAAGCAAATTCTAAACTAAACATATTTTTTTGGTGTGATTGAGTTTTGTTTTATATATATATATATATATATATATATATATATATATATATATATATATATAATAAAAGGGAAAAAGAATAGAGAACAAAGTATTATATTTTATTAATCAATCTTATTGATGCAATTATTACATAATATAGACTCCATTTATTACAAACTGATTGGTGCTAAAATAGAAAAGATAGAAATTGTTTTAGGACTTAATATCACGGGATGGAGGGCGGCGACAACATGGCCACGTACTACATGCAATTGGTTCGCACATTGAACCACCAAAATCGCAACATGGTGGTATACTTTCTACATTAACAACCATAGCTCCTGCAATGATAAAAAATAACGCTATAAATTTGAAGAACATCTTTAACACAGTTTCCATAAGAGCAAGGATTGGTGTGCACACAGAAGCAAATTGTGTATCTTACAATGACTCATACAATAAAACAGTATGTACTTATTTATAAGCAAAGAGACAGTCTCCAAAATATCATAATCCAAAATACTTTGACATTAATAATGTGCAAACCTTATTTGTTTAATTATATTAAGTATTTCTTTTAATCTTTTGACTGACTTCTAATACTTTTTATTTTATTAAGCTATAATTTCTAAAGATATATTTATTTTGGATAATTTTTCATTCTTCATTAATTTTACCTATTACATATTTACATATACCTATAAATACAATATTATAAATATTTGTTATTATAAATGTTGGCTCAATAAAATAAGATAAAAGACCGCATGAAGGTTTTTGCGTATAAAAAATTATGAGAAAAATTATAAAATAAATAATCTATAAATTTTAATTATACGCATTTTATTTTGCATAAACTACACAATAATACAATAGAATAACTTTCAATTAATTTTGTATCCTATTGAAAAGCATCATCTAACAATTATATTAGATATAAAATTGAAATTGTATATAATCATTTAACATAATATGTACACATGTTAAAGATAATCAAACGCAATAATTCTTTTGAAAAGGTAATATAATTTACAATTAACACATCAATTAAATGAGAAATTTAGTTGTAAAATACATATACGGTAGAGAGAATATCACTAATATTACACCCCGACCCTCCAGCGATTTCGGTGATGTTAATCACGATTTTCTCGCTCCCCTCTTTCTCGTAGACTTAACACCCCGAGCCTCCAGCGATTTCGGCGATGTTAATCACGATCTTCTCGCTCCCCCCTTTCCCTCTTGGAAATATAGAGGGCGGTACCTAGGGGATAAATACCGCCTCATCACATTTCCACTACCAATTGAGCTATGATGTGAAGGACTCTGGAGGGTATTTCATATTACACAAATGATATATGATGTGAAGGACTGAAAATTCTCTTAACTATTAAATAAATTAGAAATATGAGAACAAATCTAAAAAACAAATAATATATGATGTGAAGGACCCTGGAGGGTATTTCATATTACACAAATAATATATGATGTGAAGGACTGAAAATTTTCTTAACTACTAAATAAATTAGAAATATGAGAACAACTCTAAAAAAAATAATATATAATAAAAATATATTAAAATATTTTTACCGTATATTATTTAATAATAAATTTGAATACGTTAAATTAGCTTCTTGGTCTTTGATTAAGGCAAAGAATGCTAATTTTGGTTATGATTTGTATTCTTGGTGCTCTCAACTTATAGTGTTTTATGGATTATCATATTTGTAATATGTGTTTTGAGAGGTTGACAAGGTTTGCTTTTGGGTGTATCCTCGTTTGGGGAAGGAATATCTTTTCTTGTGTTTGAGATATGATATATGGATGTATTCTCAACTCTTTTTATTTTTTTGAAGAAAAAAAAAAGAAACTCGTTGCATTTCATCATTAATCAAGTTTTTGATACAATAAAAAGTCTCATAAAAATTATGAGAGCTAATGTGCAATAAAGATTCTAGAAAGAGTATGAGTCAACTATCAATAAAAGAGGAAGAAATCGAAATAGTTTACATATAATTAAATTACTACAACTTGAAGAAAAGTATAATAATCATAATAATAATTTAGTTGTTTTGATGTTTAAGCTCACATTGAGTATCATAAAAACGGATAGGAGAGGAAACTCGATTCGGGAAGCAAAGTTGTAATTATAACGTACTAGTAAATTGCTTGGTTAGAAGGAATCAAGCTTGCATAGAATGAAGTTCTCAGTGTGTGTCCTAAAAGCATATTTATACACCTAGCTAGCTACAAATAATAATGGTAATAATAAATAGTTTTATATATATATATATATATATAAACACTCTCATATATATAAAATGATTTGTGTTAGACATGATTGGTTCAATGAACTGACATACACCAATATCTTTCCATCAAAAATTGGAATGCGGGCACTCAATTTATATTAGGTGTGTTTATTTATTTATTTTCAAACATAATTTTAATTAATACTACTAATTTATCTTAAAATATAAAAAATTAAATTTAAATACTTTAAATACAAAATTATTTTAAAAACGTTAACACATAAAATTAACACATTAATAATTTTACTAACTTTTTATAATAAAAAAAAGTAATGATTATTTATAATAAAGGACTAAGGTAGTAATTAATTGTCTATTATGATAGTTATTTTCTTTTGTTGAGAATCTCAGAAATCTCATGTTTTAATTGTGGAAGGAACTAGATTACTTTTACTCTGGGGAGATGAAAGAAAAGAGAGTATATTTCGTGTGGTAGATGTACTATTAGATATATTTGGACTTCAAAAGTGAAAAACACTTGTGCATAATACAAGATCTATATCAATTGTGCATCACCGCATTCGTCTTAATTATGATCAACTATTTATGTATATAGAATGGTAAATACCAACAAAAATTTATATACAATTGCAAGATTTCGGATTTAAATTTGAAATGTGATGTACGACCTAACAATTTTAATATTTACCGATTAAATTATAACTTAAAAGCATAAACTATATTTTTTAATGTGTAAAATTGATCAACTTTTCCTTAAATTTCATAAGTACAAAAAACAATTAAACCTTTTATTTTTTTAAGTTTTACATCAAAAATTATTTCAGTTAATTAAACCTTTCATTTATTTTAGTATAACAATTATTTTTTTTAGTAATATAAAATAGGAAATACCAAAAAGTAGCGGGAAAGTTGTCGGTAGGTTAATGCACTCTTTTGTTATAAAAAAATACTTAAATACACTTTTGATATACCCATTTTGTTTAAATTTGATTTTTCATGTTTTCATTTTTAAAATGGGATTTTTGGTCCTTTAATTTTATAACTTTTGGAATTTATCGGTTCGCTTAATTTTTATGAAGTGACATTATCATTTTTTACGTGACATTACTGAATTGGATAAAAAGGAGGCTCCATCATCATTTAATTCCATGTCAATACTATTAATTTATAAATATATTTTAATAATTAAATAATACTTTTATTCTGTATTTTAGGGTTCATAATCACATTTTTAAACAATTTTAAATATTATATATATATATATATATATTAGAAATGATTTTATTTATTTATTAAAATATATTACTAAAAGCATTGCTAGCACAAACTCGACTCCATTGCACTCAGTAATTGCCACATTCACGCAGTTGAAACATTGTAATCATTTGATTTAGATCCGATTATATAAATTCAAACTCAATATTTTAAATTATAAAAATGTATATATTTTTAAATCATTCGATCAAGAACGGATAGTCACGACGTCTTCAAATGTTTGAATGCATGCTTCTCTTAAAATGCATGAATGCATGATCCGGGTTTTTTATTAGAAACATGAGTGCTAAAGACGAAAAAAAAGTACATCAAATTAAATATCAGATGGCACAAAAAATGAATTATAATAACTAATTTAAAATAATGTCATTTGTTTATATTGACACTCAACGTTTATATTGGTACCATCTTGGTAATAGGAAGGTAACCGATAATTGGAATAACGGTGAACCGACTTTGCGAGTAGGATTAACATGATAAAAATTAAAAGAAACAAGTACTTTGTTAGAAACAAAAATCACTATATAAGTTAAATATCGTATGTGCACATAATTTGTAGCATTATCTATAAAGCACTGTAAGTTGTAGTTGGAGTTAGACTAAGCATAACAAATAGGGAATGCTATTTTCAAATGCTTTTACTTTGAAATGCATCACTTATAGATGGAGAAGGGAATGGTAAATTTAATGTGTCTATACATTACTTTAAAATGCCTTACTCAATGACAAAAGTTAAAGTCTACTAATATTGCCATTCATTTTCAAATGAACAAAAAAACAGTTTGATAAGGATGCATTATATAATAAAATAAATTTCTAGCAAGATAAATAATTAATCACTTTAAAACCAATGAAATAATTGAATTTAAGTAGTCAATAAAATTTTGTAAAGGAAAATTATTCGGGAGAACCTAAATTTAAATTATATGGTTGGAACAATTTTTAATCGGATTTTACTTAATTCTCGACCAAACTCAGAATTAGTAGAATCTCATTTCTGAATTACTATAATGTGTGAATGAAATAATTTTGTACCGTTTTAGTTTTACTTTTGCACTTATACTATAGTGATACCTTCTTTATTATTATTTTTCTCTTATCTTTCTCTAATTATATGAAAGTTTTTTAACATTCTTTTTACCATTTTTTTTAATCATTTACTTTCATTAGGCCAAATAATAATATTTAGTATAACTACTTTTTATTTTAACAAAAAGAAGAAAGAAAACCCCAAAAGTTATGAGGAAGCTTCCTAATTTCATGTGTACCATATAACTCAAAGAAATCACCACTTTGTTAAAAGAAAAAACCACTATAACTTAATATTAATAGCATTATTAATTGTATATAGATGAATATGTATGTATTAATAAAAGTAAAAGCATTGAAGCAACTAATTTGCTACATATATTCTACCTCACTTTTTTTTGTTTTTTTCCTTATTCATTTTGGAGCACCATTGCTTTCTTTTTCTAATATAGGGATTTCAAATCCCTTTCTTTTTTTCCATCACATGGGCCTAGTACTATGCATTGATGCACCATTTATGCATTGCTTTGAAATATACACTCAGCATCATCTCATGCAAAACACTCAATACATAACCAAATGAAGGAAAAGGCAAATGCATGATCATGGACGAGAATCACTAATTCAAAAAGAAATATTCATCACACCTCACTTAATTCTTCTATAAATATGGACACCTCACTTCACAAATTTCATCACTCTCCTTCTTCTAAATATACTTTCATATTTGATATTTCATACAACCACTTCTCACTTCACCATTATCATCACCTCACTTCATTTCATAGTAAATCTTCACTTCACTTCATAATTATCATCACTTCACTTCCCATTTAAATATATACTTTCATTTCATAATATCATTCTACAAGTACACTACCTAATTAACATCTTGCTTATTTTTCTATCCTTCTATACTTACTTTCCAATTGGACTTAATTTCACAACACACCAGCACTCAACTCCATATGCTAATAACTCTATTTATGTTACTTATAAATATCATATATTAATTATATGCTTTTTATTTCATGATATGTTGGTTTTAGTCATATATATATATATATGCACTAAATTAATTTGCTTGTTTAAACAGGGGAAGAGGCAAATATTATTATTTTGATTATACTTATAATAACATTCAAATTCTAATGAGTTTTCTTTTTCATTTTTATTTAGCTTAGAATATAATTAGATATTTTATATTATGTATTAATTAATAACAATAAATATAATTCTTTGAGATCCACATATAATCGGTTGTAGATTAATAAGTATTTTCATGTCACAAATTATGAATCAAACATTTAAAAAAATGACAAGATACATTTTTTTTCTTCTAATTACACAATTAGATTGATGTTATAGTTGTGGTAAGCAAGTGCTAACTAGTTTCTTCCGAGTTCATAAAAAAAGTGTTAACTTTTCTTTTGTTTACATCCTTTTGTTTCTTTCCAACTTAATGTCCAAGTATATATTGTAACATTTTAATAGTCCATTGGTATGTACATAAACAATTACTAATAACCATTTTTTGTTGTGTCATTACTAGCTTGACAATGGACGGTAGATCTTCTATTGGTTTTTTGCTTCTCCTCATTAGCCTTATTTCACTTTTAGTGAAATGTTACTCATCTTCTCAAGATGATGACCTAAAGGCAAATACACTTCACCATCTCCTTATGAAATTTTCATGGTTCATGTTTTTGGTGGATTAATTTGGCTAGAATAAGGGCATTTTTAATTTTAATGATAAATATATTCAAATGAAAATGCAGACTTACATTGTGTACACCGGAAATAGCATAAAGGATGAAACTTCTTCGTTGCTCCATTATAATTATTTGCTACAACAAGCTGCAAACAGGTTACATTATTCTATTACATTTTTAGGCACTTAGTGGTACAATAAATAAGGGTAAGGCTAAGCAAAGGTCATATTTTATGATTTTCTTTCGGGTTAGAGACAAATCCATATAATATGATTTTCATTTTACCCTTTTAGTTAACGTTTTAAATTTATTTTTTATTATGCATATGTCTTCTAACTTTTTGAATTGTCCATACTTTTGTCGATATTTAGAAACATAGTCAGCATGTAAATAACAATGTTCTAAAATTATTAATAGAATAGAAATATGTGTCATATGTTAAGAGAAACTATAATGTAAAACATCTGTTTATTAATTACACAAAGTACTTTTGTTTTTTACTTTGAGGCATAAATATGATAATTGATTTTAAAATTTTATTATGTTGGTGTTTTGAGTCAACTTGATCATGTTTCATTTTCACATGTTCTTAATTGAAAATATACATCACCGAGTTTACTATATGGCATGTCAAGTTTAAAAATTTAGGATTTGAAAAGGGATAAACATGCATCACACGTCAATCGAACACCCTAAATCAAATTTGAATATGAGTTTGACTAGTTTTCATCAAATGTCCACACAAAAAAAAATGATTATACTAAGAGTCTATAGAGCTACGTACATGGAAATTTAGTTACTTTAAAAAATAATAAAACATTATAAACAAAAACTTGACTTCTTTAACTAACCCATTTTTGTATTCTAAATATTAGCAACTCGATGCCAAAATCTATACTCCACCACTACAAGCGGAGTTTCAGTGGTTTTGTTGCGAAGTTAACCGATGAAGAAGCCAATAGAATGGCTGGTGTGTGAAGAAATTAATTTTTTTTTCTACAAAAATATTACTCATCTTTTTTTTAGTATTTAAATTTATTTAACGTGAAACTTGGTAACGTAGGATTTGATGGGGTGGTATCTGTTTTTCCCAATGAAAAGAGTCACCTCCTTACAACTAGATCATGGGATTTCATTGGCTTTCCACAATATGTGGAAAGGGAAAACTCGGAAAGTGACGTTATTGTTGGGGTGATTGATTCTGGAATTTGGCCAGAATCTTCTAGTTTCAATGATAAAGGACTCAGTCCGCCACCGGCTAAATGGAAGGGCACATGCGAATCTTCCAATTTTACGTGCAACAAGTAATATTTTATGAATTCTTGTACCTAGATTCTATGCAACCAAAACAGGTGTAGTCAATACAGTAACTGGATGTTGGCTATTGAATGGAGATCAAATGTCTTTTATTTCAAAATCATGAAAATTGATTTAAATACAACTTGAACTTTGAGCCATTTGATCTCTACTCTGTTCCCGATATCAGAAATGCTGGTATTGTCGATTGCAGTAAATCTATTTCCTTATAATTTGTAGTATGATACCTTATTATATAGAGACAATATAGTAAAATGATAATATAACTTGATATGTTCTTGTAGCAAAATAATTGGAGCAAGATGTTATTTACCCCCTTTCGAGGATCCATGGAGCCAAAGTGATATTGAATCTCCAAGAGATTCAATTGGGCATGGGACTCATACAGCATCAACCGCAGCAGGGAACTCAATTAGCATGGCAAGCATGTTAGGCCTTGCAGAAGGAACAGTAAGAGGTGGAGTTCCATCAGCACGCATTGCAGTATACAAAGTGTGTTGGTCTAGTGGTTGCAATGATGCAAATATTCTTGCTGCATTTGATGATGTGATTGCAGATGGGGTTGATATCTTATCAGTCTCGATTGGAAAAGATTCAACAAATAATATCTACTTTAGAGATGCATTGTCGATTGGATCTTTCCATGCTATGAGACATGGAGTTCTAACAGTACTTTCTGCGGGGAACAAAGGTCCATATCCTAAATCTGTACAAAATTTTCAACCTTGGGCAATTTCTGTAGCAGCAAGCACCTTAGATAGGAAGTTTGTTACCATGGTCAAATTAGGAGACAATAGAACTTTCGAGGTAAGTTATGTTTTTCTTTCCTATGATTTATCATATCTTATTTCACTTCAAAATATAAAATCGCACATCGGTCTCATTTCTTGAAATTCTTTTTTTTATGTTTAGGGTATTTCGTTGAACACATTTGACCTTCAAGGAAAGCTATATCCTCTTATCTTTGGTGGAGATGCAACAATAGCTGGCGTCGATAAACACTTATCCAGGTAAGATAACTAATATTTGTATCGTTAAAATTAACAAACATTAATGTAAAACAATAACATTACGAAAAATAATAAAGGGAAAATGTTTTGAGTCTCTTTAACTCATTACTATTCAACTTTAGTATTAAAAGAATGTTTTAATTTTAGTCCTTTTATCTAAACAAAATGAATGGCATCTTTATTGGGACGCTCTTAATTTTATTATAACAAATAATACATTGAACTTTATATTATTAATAATCATATGTGAGGTCTAAAATGGACATTATTCAAAAATTGTAGGAATTGCTCAATGAACTCGTTGGATGATAAGTTGGTAAAGGGTAAAATTGTCTTATGTGAAGGAAGACTAGGAGCCTCAGAGGCCTTTAGAGCTGGTGCTGTGGGTGTCTTGATACAAGGTCAAACTTCTATGGATAATGCATTCTCTTTTCCCTTACCTGCTTGTTACCTTCCGTCAAAGGATGCGGCGAAAATACATAAATATATGCACTCTACAAGGTATGAAGTGGAAGTTTCACATACACTAACAATAATTTAGAGAACCTCACTTATCTGAAGTTTACTGTATTTATCAATTTATAGATTTCCATCTGCAACCATCTTCAAGTCCAATGAATTTAAAGATACTTTGGCACCTATAGTTGCCTCTTTCTCTGCAAGGGGTCCAAACAACGCTACACCTGAGATTCTCAAGGTTCCTTTTCTATGAATGAATAAATTAAATACAACTCTATTATTAATTTAAACAATATTTTTGTTAAACTTTTTGTTTATATTGTAGCCGGACTTAATTGCTCCTGGAGTCGATATTTTAGCTACTTGGTCTCCAATTTCTCCAATTAATGAGATTATTGGTGAGAACAGAAAATTGGAGTTCAACATTATATCAGGAACTTCAATGTCTTGTCCACATGTGTCTGGTGCAGCAGCGTACATCAAATCATTTCATCCGACATGGTCACCTGCTGCTATCCGCTCTGCCCTGATGACAACAGGTGATTAACAAAAGTTTATGGTCTCTAACTTCAATCAATATTTCAATGCATAAATAAAACTAAACTTAGCACATGCTTAGTTTTAACTAATATTTGCAAAGAATTATCTTTGATGAAAGGTTACCCTTTAGTTACGGACACTTCTTTTCTTTTATATTAAATCAATACTCTCTTGAAAAAGAAATATGTAATATACTTCACTTCATTTTAATACATTCAGAATTATATGTATGTTTTTTATTTTATTTTTATCATACACACACGTATATATGTTATTAATATATAGTATTGAACTCATTTTGTCAACTACGAAATAATACATAATAAAAAAGTAGATAAAGCTTTAAAGTTGACAAAAAAAAATATTTAAAATTCTATTTTATTGTCTAGTTATATAATTAATGAAAAAAAAATATTATGAATTACTTATAAGTGATATTGACTGATGGTTTAAAACTGTTTAGTTATTCTTTCAAAACTACATATTAAAATTGACATGTAGTGCGTATCTACTTATAATGATATGTTACTGTAATTCAAGTTTATTTAATTTGAGCTGAAACTAATTTACTTTACATGTTTTAAGCTAATATAAATATATTTGTGTTGCAGCAAAACAGATGAGTCCAAAATATAATCATGATGCAGAGTTTGCTTATGGAGCTGGTCAAATTGACCCTGTCAAAGCGCTAAATCCTGGCTTAATATATGACGCCAGTGAAGCTGATTACATAAGATTTTTATGTGGACAAGGTGTCAATGTGACAGTTTTACAACAAATCACAGAGGATGAAAATAGTTGCTCTAAGACATCGACGGCAAGGGATTTAAATTATCCTTCATTTGCTATCAAAGCTCCACGCCCAAAACATCATGTAAGTGGAAGCTTCAAAAGGATTGTTACAAATGTTGGTTTGCCGATGTCTACATACAGAGCAATTGTAACAAGCCCTAAAGGACTCAATATTTTTGTAAAGCCCAATGTTTTGTCATTCACTTCACGGGGAGAACACCAGACATATGTTCTTACTATAGAAGGAGCATCAAAGGAGTCTATTAGCTCAGCATCTTTGGTTTGGGATAATGGTAATATTCAAGTGAGGAGCCCAATCATTATTTTTGATGAAAGAGCAGAGAAAGGCAAGGGTATCAATTTATGTTGTATAAATTTCATATACATTGTAATTTTTAATTTATTATTTTATATTATTATTGAATAAATTATATAATTTTGTTGAAATGAAAATTCAATTGTATATTTGTTAAAAATATATGAAATACTATATCTTTATCTTGTTCATTAAGTCACGATCATACTCATAATCTTTTGTTTGGCCCACATCTAACATTTCATACAAAAACACAAATATTAGCAATACAACACTTTAGTGACTAAGCAATGCAATTCTTGTCAGAAAAAAAGAAAGACTAAGCAATGCATTTCAGTCAACTCAGCCACTAAGTAAGAACCCATCTTTCATCTTCCATATCATCATCCCCACCTCCACACACCTTTCAAAAGTTTAAATAACAAAAACAAAATGCTTGTGCAAGATATAATTGGACTGTGCAAGATATATAGGCCCACGTGGTCTTATAGTCTTATTCATTTTCATGCTTGCTGCTTACATTTAAGTTGGTTACTTGGAGTCCATCTTATTATTTAGATACTTTTTTCCTTGACTCATTATTTTTAACATACTTGTTAAATGTGGATGACAAATCCATGGAAATTTTGGTTGAATTGGCTTTGGTGGATTAATTAGGAATGGAGATGTTGTTTGGATTAAAGGATATACCTTGGTTTTATTGGTTTTTTAGATAATTTTCAGATTGAATTAATGGTTGTTAATTCTTAAGGAGCTTACATTAGTATGGAGCCTTGATCAAAGGATGCGTTGTACTGCAAGGATTCTAAACATACCTTAGATTTGGGACTTGTTTGTTATAGATTAGAAAAATAATTTTTGTTAAAATTTATTTAAAAATTATAAGAGTTATTTTAGATGTATTTGTTATTAATTAAAAAGAAATTATGATACTCAGTAATTTAAATATTAATTGTTAGAATTTTAACATAATAAAAATCATATATTTTTAAAAAAATATACCTCCTGAAAAATATTTTTGTGAGGCTACAAAAAACTTTTTAAACATTTATTAGATGTTTTTGAAATTTTATTTTCTAAAATTGATTGTACCACAAATATGAAATACTTAAATGAGTTTTTTTATAAGAAGCTATTTAAGCCTTGTTTAATTTGTGATAAAAATCCCTTTTAAAAAATTATATCAAAAAAATAAATTATTATTTCTCTTCTCTTTAGTACATCTATCTCCAACCAAAACACTTTAAAATTATTTTAAATATAAAACTAAAATAACGACCTTGTGATTGTTGGTCATCAACACCATATAGCCATTTGCATTTCTATCCTCCTAGCATATTCAATTTATTCGTCATATGTTTTCTTCTCAACTACTTCATTTAACACTTTTAGGAATATTTGATTTGCAACACTTACTAAAATGTTGCCAATAGACGTTCTAAGTACAACTTAATTGAACATTAATATATTGAGATTATAATTTGAATTTAAGTTTCTTGACTTTTCCACACTTAAATCGTGTAAGTCTAATTACTTTTTTTTTTTTAATTACCAATCGATAGATAGATTGAAAGGGTGTAGTAACATTTTTGGATTCAAAATGTTGCATATCCGTAATTTTTATAAATTCTCATAGTTTTATTACGTTATATATGGAAAGAAAGTCAATTTCGTATGAGGTCACAAACTTCTATGGGTCAAAATTCAAGGTTTTTTTGGCAAACAATGTTTTAGGGATTAAGTGGGTTGCATCTTTCTAATTCTTTACACCTTTCTTCTTCTTCATTCACGCGAGAGAAGTGGTTTAAAGCCATTATTTTTACTCGAAATCACTCGTTTAAATATTTTTATCTAAACAATAAAAATAGTTTCCACATATATTTAATTTTTCTTTCGTGTAAAATTAATGGCTCGTAGAAGGGAACTTTGAAGTCTAGTTATATGTTTTGCTAAGATGTTTTCGCTTAAGTGAAATGCAGCTCACTTAGTGAGATGCACAACATACTATTGGCTTCCCATCGTAGCTTTACTGCAACCATTATGAGTACAAGATTTTTTATATGAGACTTAGTATTTTGACGAATGTTAAACTTAGGTTAGTATAGATGGTTTTGTGTGCCTTTTTTGATACTCAAAATCTCAATATCCTTTAAAGGTCTTGAATCATAAAAAACTAATTTGAAAACATAATTCTATCGAGAATAACACTAGGTACATGTTAGAACTTTATTTAAAAACCATACAATGCATTAAAAACATTTTTAAAGTGATTTTTTATAACATGAATCAATTCATGAGTAAATGAATCAACTTACATAACTTGTTGTAATTTCATGAGATAACTCACCAAATGTATAGTTTGACTTATTCAGTTTAGGAATCGATTAACACCATGTGTGAATCGACTTACACGACTTGCAAAGTTCAGTTTTTCAATTACAAAAATGTTATTTCTTTTTTGTTGCGTTGCTTTTTCATAATTGAACCATGTTGTATAAAAACTAGCATGTTTCTTCATTTCAAACTAGAACACATTTATTCATTTTTCATCAATCATACCTTCAATAAACACAATCCAGATTAAATACTTATTTACTTCCATTTCTTGGTGTCACTAAATTTTTTAGGGAAAAACAATAAAGGCAGGGTTTCCTTTCTTGGAATGATTGTTCCATTGGTGAGCAATTGAAGGTTCAATTACCTTCGCCTAGGTAGGTTTGAAAAGAATAGTCTTTTCAACATACTAAAGTTGACGATTAGTCTAAGGTTTTAGAGGATTTAAAGATTGAAGTGTCTTCAATTTGAAGGTGCTGGTTCAAATTTTGTGAAGTGTGTTTCTTAAAATTTTAGTTTTTGGGCGTTAGGAAGAGATTGTTTGTACAAGCATGGCAACTCAATTGTTGATGGATCTTTGTAAACATTCTTATTGCAAAATAAAGGAAGAAAATCTTATTCAAGTTGAATAAGGATTTGATGTACTCGACAGACTAGGTTGGATAAACGTCTTCCGTACTATGTCATCTAGTTAATCCTTTAATTCAGCCTTCTCTATTTGAGACATATTGTATGGGGATATAGAAATTGGGCCCATTCTCGGTACAAGATCTATATCAAACTTCCTTCCTCTTTATGGAGGCAATCCAGGTACGTCTTTTAGAAATACCTCAGTCAAATTCTTTACTACTGACAACTAAATTGGTTTTAACACCTCATTTTCGTCCATGAAAAAGAGTAGCAAAAACTTCCAGGGAATTTTCTTTGGTTTAACCTCAATGTTACTAACAACTGGTGGACCAAGAGGATTAGAAAAATCAAGTTTATTTTAGTACAATTTAATACCACATGGTTAGCCTAAAGCCAATCCATGCCAAGAATGATATCAAGATCACTAAATTGAACAACTAGATTTTTTAGTGATTGCCTATTCTCTATGATGATTGGACACTTTAGGCACACACTACAAGAAACATAGGTTTCTCTAGTAGGTGGAGAGATTCCTAGTTGATAAGGTGATTCAGACATTGGTAATTTCAACAAATGCTCATAAGACGAAGAAATGAAAGAATGGCTTGTTATAGATAATTAGACACAAGATGCATATCTTAGATCATTTCTAGAGATTGAGAGGCTTCAACTCTTCTCATGGCAAACACTTTTCCTGCCACATGGGTTTTTCTGCTGCTACACCCGATGGCCTTTATCTTCCTCTTCCAGCACCATGTCAAGTGAGCCCACTCCTTCTTTCTAATGCATAACCTCGAAGATATTCTTTGGCAAAATGGCCTCTTTGGTCAATCCTTATTTAAATGTTGGCCACCACATGTAAAACACTTCAAAGGAAACATTCTTGGTGTTCATCTCGTGGTCAGTTTCGCGACCCAATTGTAGGGTCCTACTTTCATACCAGCAAACATGTTGCCCCTTGCTCTATCATGTCCAAGAACATTTTACAGCACATAACATTTATCAATCATATCTCTAAATTACTCTAAGTGCAATGGCATGATTGCCTTTTGCAGATCATACCTTGTTCATCTTAAAACATCTGGCATATTCATTCCTCTATGTAATAAAGTTGATAAAACTCGGAGTACTTCAATAGGGATTCAAACTTCTTAACGTATTTTCCCATGATATGTTGCCATGTCACAGATTGACAAACTCTTTGTCCTTTTCCTTGGAACCAACTTAGCAAAAAACTTTTTGTAGAAGCATTCCTTGAACAATTCCCAAGTAAAAATTCTACCTTCTTCCTCCAACAATCAAACTTTCCCTCTAAACCAATCTTTTACGTCTTTAGAAGTATATGAAGGCAACATAACTCACTTGTTGGTCATCTCGGCAGTTAGTGAACATGAAAACCTTTTTTTGACTCTTGCAACCACTTCTCAACTCTTTCTAGGTCATAGTCGCCTTTGAACTAGGGCAGTTTTTCCTTCAAAAAAATCCATTAACGTATTTTCTTCCATTCTCATGGAGTTTATGCAACACCTTAGAATTTTGTTGGGTCTTATGTAACATAGCATCAACGATCTCTCTATAGGTCTAATTTTCTCCCACATGTTCATGAATCCTTCCTCTTGATCTTGCCCATCTACCTCCACCTATACCTTTAGTAGTGGGAGTCACCACTTCCTAAAAAAAAATATAAAGATTAGATTAAAAGAAATATTGTGAGAATATAGTACATATATATCACATATAAGAAGATAATAGTCCTAAAAAAATACTACTCGAAAGAAATTTAACTTAAACATCTAGTTATCCAATAGAATAAGTGTCAATGGGAGACTCCTACTTGACTCAACCAGTTTGATTCTAAACGCTCACAATTCGTTTAAATCAACATTATCTGATACCATCAAAAGAAGACAACACAAGTCCCATTCAATGAAACCCAAACATATCATCGTGCCAAAAATGTTAACTTATTAAAAATTTAAGCAAGCATACAGTTGATAATGAAGCATGACTAAATACATAAATATAAACATAGAGGCACAAGGTCAGATGTCTTGTGGGCCTCAGTAGGGCACCTCATAAGTACATATCATTTAATACATTAGGTACGCCAACTACATAGGTATCATAACTACAACACACGAAGCAATGACTTCAACATACCAAAAGAAAAGAGACTCCATGCTAGCCAAAAGTACAAAAGTAATGGGTCCATGTCTAGCTAACAACACGTCAACGTCAGTCCCTTTTATTTCATGTCAACCAAACTAGGGTGGCTCACGAGTGTACAAAAACATTAATCGGTAGGTACACACATTGTTACCAATTCGGATAGAGTAAGTGTAAAGTGGGCATGATGGGCAGCTCTGTGAGTTTCCTAGATAACACGAAATGGCAGGTGCTGGAAAATCCTAACGGGACCTATCCAACAGATAGCGTCCATGCAAAAAACTTATAAATATATGCCATGTTCCCCACATAATTGTTTATCCCTCAAATCACATCCATTTTTCAAACATCCTTCACCTCATACTATCCACAAAAGAAATCCCAGACTTGTCACCAAATGCATCGATGTTGAGTTAAACATTGTCTTCTTCTTGTGTGTCTATAATATAGAGTATAGAGAACACGACAACAAACAAGAGGGATAAGATATACATACAACCATAAAAATGAGAATGAAATAGTAAAGTTTATAATTGCTAGTACACTTAACACATATTGAAAACATATCAATCATCCTTGAATGTCATTAACTCAAATCAAACCTAACTATTTGTGAATACATGGTAATAGACACTCAAGCCACTAACATTGTTAAGGAAATCCTCCCATTTACCATAATCATAATATCAATTGACCTACGTGCCACCAATATCCTCCCAATTACCAAGAGCAACACCACCTGAATTCAAGTGGAGTCTAGGTGTTATAAGTTTACCGCAACCAATACAAATTCGGGTGCGCTCATACACACGGAGGTGGACTTCACCACAACATAATGCAAAGGTTGAGTCTCTCATCCTTTAATTATCTCATGAGTTATGACACTCTTTGTTGTCGATATGACTTTTTCGTTTACTTTAAAAATATTTTCAAAATAATAGTGGTCGTGTGTCACACAACTCGCTGGTCGTGACTACACCAATTATTGTTACGACCTCTACATTCAATATTTTTAAAATTAATTAAACAGAACCTTAGCGTAGTTGTCATATCCTTATTTCATAATTAAATACATAATAGCTTACTAATCCACAATCAACCATCATTTCAGTCAAAATCATCTACTTTGAGGTGATATAAATTCATAATAATAACATATTCACATATCAATTCAACAAAACACAATTATATATCACATATAATCATATAACTCATATAACAAATAGTTCTTAATAACAATTTAACAAAAAAACCTCAAAGATAATTATTAATTGTTCTAAGTGATGAATGTTTAACCACAACCTACGTTCATCCAATGTTACTCCGAAGAGTCACTAAATGAATGTTAGTCATGTTAACTACACATATCAAGTAAATTTTGTGGAAACCTCACTACTACTAGCAATATAACTTTACTCGAACTATCCTAGTGAGTACAAAATATCTCCCCCACCTTTGGATGAGCGAATAAATGTCCCTAAAAGAAACTAACAACATCACACACTACTAACTAGGTGTCCAAATGCACTCGACAACCAAAAAAATGGACATGAATCAATGTCGATCTAAACATGCAACAACACTTCAAGTGAGTTGACGATATCCATATTTATGCTTAAACGACTAATATTTCACTAGTAGAAAATTGAGTTTTTAATACGGTGAATTAAGTCGTTTACGTGCCACCAGACTTAACAAGTGAGGCGGAGGTATGTTTAAGTCGGTTGCCTATCCAAACGAGTAAACAAAATAAGGCGGTGTCAATTTTGTAAATAGATGAAACACGTTTAACACGGTTGTTAATACAACCGATTTAAGAGAGACGGTAAAAATAAAAATAAAAAATTAATATATATCTCTTCCTCTATGTTTAACTCGGTTACTTAATTAAATGACTCAATAAAATAAGACGGTGGTAATTTTGTAAATATTTAAAACTTGTTTAACGCGGTTATATTGATAACCGATTTAAGGAAATTTAAAAAATATAAAAAATACCTTTAGCGTTTTATCTTCTACTGCACTAATCACGTGCAGTTAACGTTTTATCTTCTACAGTGTACTAACCGTGCACTTAGTTTCTTTTTATCTTCCACTGTACTCTTAGCATTTTATCTTCCACACTACTATACTAATCGTGCAATTAGTTTCTTTTTATCTCCACTGTACTAACCACTGCACTCTAAACCTTTCTTATTCTCTAACTTCGTGCACACCTGCAATTGCACTTCTTAGTTTACTCTAACCCCACTTCAGAACTACTTCACATCCAACTTCCTAGTTTACTCTAACCTCCATTTCACAACTACTTCACATCCATCTCCGCCGTTTTATTGCCACCATTTCAGATGTTTATTGAATAATAAGCCTTCCCTATTCTCTAATTTCGTGAACACTTGCAACTGCACTTTCTAGTTTACTCTAAGGTCCACTTCACAACTACTTCACAGTTATCACTGTCGTTTTATTGCCACCATTTCAGAGTTGGTTCTTAAGTTCTTGTTTATTGAATAATAAACTTTATTTACGTAGAGATATTATTGTGAGTAATTTTTTAAAAGATATTATTGTGAGTAATTTTTTAAAATAATTTTCTACTATTATAATTGTTGATATATAATAATAATTTTGACATCTTACGTTACTAGAATGATTAATACGAAATATTGTATAATTGTTGATATTTAATACGAAATATTGTATATGTATGAATCAGCAGCATAAAAATAAATTGAGAAATTTATTAAAAAAAAAATTATTTTTACTCTATCTATTAAGTCAGATGATCAAAAGATCCGACTTAAAAAGATGATTTGTTGAACTGAATTTATGATGTTTAAGTCGGTTAAGCTGAATCGACTTAACAAGACGAAGCTCTGTTAAGTCGGTTCATGAAACGAGTTAAAAAACAACATATTTTTTAAGTCGTTTGCTGTTAACTCGGACACGGAACCGACTTAAAATGTACATTTTATCTGACTTAAAAAGATAAAATTCTACTAGTGTTTTGACACGAGCACAAAAACAACAACAAATTGTGGTTTGGATGTTTCTAAACGTCACATGAAAAGCCTAAGAGAATGTTATTGGTATTATACTCACCTAAACGGTATCCGAACTTCATAATCAAAACCCCACTTGAGCTAGAACTTCGACAATACAACAGTAGAATTGATTTTGAGTCGTAACCAACAGAGTGGTGTAAAATGTGATGGAAATAAGGTGAGAGTGTTTCTGGATGAAATTTTTAAGAGGTTCAGTAAGGGAGAAGGAGAGAAAGGTGTGAAAATGAGAGATTGGTCTCCTATTTATAAGTGTTGATGTTGTCAAATTCGCTTTGTGAATTTCCCTTATGCCAGACACATGGCTATGGAGAACCTTGTCTTGACACGTCGATTAAGAACAATTTCGCTTAGCAAATTTGGACTCCTGAGCGAATCTTCGCATAACCCATAGCAAATAAAATTCGACGAGTGAATTTTCCTGACTTAATCTCACTTTTATGACTTGTTCACCAAGTATAGACCTTTCTGAAATCCAAATTCACTCTTAATCAACACAGAAGTTGCTCTAAACAATTATAAATACACAACGATACCTATAGCTATAACATACAAGTTAGTCTTACAAAAAATGAAGTGTTACACATATTGCTTTGAGAACCTCCATATACAAATGTTAAGTCGTCTAAAAAACATAATCATAATATTTAAAAATATGTAAGAATATATTTATAATTTATTAGAAATAGAACTTAAATTTTTAAAACCAAATTTTGAAAAATTAAAGAACATTGACTTCTGTTTATAGTGTTTTTATTTAAAATATTCCTCCTAAAATAAAATATTATTGTTTGGAAACTCTATTTCTAAAAGTGTTCCTAGATGCCTTATCAATTAATGTAAAACCAGAATGCAAACAAAATATTTTAAACGTCCATTTTATTTTTTAGGTTTCTATTTCATGTATCTTAATAATGAACGTTTTGAAATTACAGCAAAATGAAAAATTAAAATTTACTTCACATGATTTTTTTAATATGTTGTTCTTTCAATAAATTGGTAAAAAAAATTAAATAAACAATTCTTTGATAATATGATTGATTAAACTTGCAAAATACAATATATATTAATTCCTTTTTTGGGACTTAAGATATAAGATATTTTGGCTAGTAAAATGATAAGCTTAGTTAGTGTGGGTTAGAAAAAATCTATTGTTCATTAGGAAATATCAAATCGTCATCTTAAAGAAGGATTATATATTATAAGAGGTACTTTAGAATTAAGCAAATTCTAAACTAAGCATTTTCTTGTGTGATTGAGTTTTGGTATATATATATATATATAAATGAACAATAAAAGAGAAAAGGAATAGAGAACAAGAAATTAAATTTTATTAACCAATCTTATTGATGCAATTATTACATGATATAGACTTCATTTATTACAAAATGATTGGTGCTAAAATAGAAGAGATACAAATTGTTTTAAGACTTAATATCACGGGATGGAGGGTGGCGGCGACAACATGGCCACGTACTACATGCAATTGGTTCGCACATTGAACCACCAAAATCGCAACATGGTGGTATACTTTCTACATTAACAACCATAGCTCCTGCAATGATAAAAAATAACGCTATAAATTTGAAGAACATCTTTAACACAGTTTCCATAAGAGCAAGGATTGGTGTGCACACAAAAGCAAATTGGGTATCTTACAATGACTCATACAATAAAACAGTATGTACTTATTTATAAGCAAAGAGACAGTCTCCAAAATATCATAATCCAAAATACTTTGACATTAATAATGTGCAAACCTTATTTGTTTAATTATATTAAGTATTTCTTTTAATCTTTTGACTGACTTCTAATACTTTTTATTTTATTAAGCTATAATTTCTAAAGAAATGTTTATTTTGGATAATTTTTCATTCTTCATTAATTTTACCTATTATATATTTACCTATGCCTATAAATACAATATTATAAATATTTATAACGTTAGCTCAATAAAATAAGATAAAATGAAGGTTTTTGCGTATAAAAAATTATGAGAAATTTTATAAAATAAATAATATATAAAATTTCAATTAGACTGCATTTTATTTTGCATAAACTACACAATTATATAATAGAATAACTTTCAATTAATTTTGTATCCTATTGAAAATCATCGTCTAACTATTATATTAGATATAAAATTGAGATTGTATATAAATTAATATTTAAAATTAACGTAATAGGTACACATGTTAAAGATGATCAAACGCAATAATTCTTTTGAAAAGGTAATATAATTTACAATTAACACATCAATTAAATGAGAAATTTAGTTGTAAAATACATATTCGGTAGAGAGAATATCATTAATATTCTGGTAGAGATATAATATTTCTGTAGTATCTCAATTTTGTCCTATTAACTAAAATAACTCTAAAATATAATTTAATAATTATTTTACAATAATTATCAAAAATCTAAAAAAAATGATCATAAATTTTATTTATGCCAATTTTATTTTATTTGATTAGACAAATTTTATTTCATTTTAGTCACATATTTTTTAGTCATATATTTATGTAATTTTTTTTATTTTTTTTGGTCTGCCATCTTTTATTTTGGTCTAAAACAAATGTCTGGTCTAAAACAAATCCGTCTAAAACAAAGTTCCAAAACAAGTCTAAAACAAAGTTCCTTCAATGCCAAAGTTCCTGCAATATCAACTGCTCTACAACAAATATCAACTGGTCTAAAACAAGTCTAAACACAAAGTTCTTGCAATGCCAACTGGTCTAAAACAGAAGATTTCTTGATTTGAGTCACATTTCAACTCAACCCTGCCAACACAGCAACATGTTCACGTTTCCTCATTATATTCAACACAAATCAAGCTATTTCAAAATCTGTCTTGAAAATGTGGATCTGTGTACTCTTGAAAATGTGGATCTGTGTACTCTTGAAAATGTGGAAAATATTTTTTTTCCTTAAAAATAAAAATAAAATTTTGTTGTTGTTATATGTCTGATACCTTACTGAGTTAGGAATAAAAACGAAATTTTTTGTTGTTACATTGTTTGATCCCTGAGGTATATAAAAAGGTTAGAACGGCGTTTAAAAAAATCAAACCTTCAAGTCTCCTGAAAGCCGACCATACCCTTTATCCCAACCGTGCTTGGTCCCTTGATCTTCTTCTCGGTCCTTTTTTCTCTCTTTTTGTTTCTCTGCGTTTCCCTTTTGTGTGCTACTTGTTCTTTGAGTTTTCTGGGTTCTGATTTCCTCAAGCCAGCCGCGCGTCACTGGGTTTCGTTTTGCCACCTAGCCGTGTGCCGCCCCTCTTTGATTCGTTAGGGTTTTGTTCTATGCCGCCCCCTCTTTGATTCGCTAGGGTTTTGTCTGTGCCGCCCTCTCTTTGATTCGATTTGTTCTATTTTTCCCTCAAGACATCCTTTCTGTTTACCAACTAGGGTTCTGGAAGTAAAAAGATTTGGGCCCTAAGCCCATCAGTTTTTTTTTTCATACAGTCCAATTGTTCATTTTATTTTATTTTTTATTTTTGTTTTTGTTCCTCTTCTTTTATTAGGTCTAACATTTTTTTTTCTCTTAACCCAATCTTTTATTTTAACAAAGCATATACTAATTTCAATCAATTTCTAATAGATACTAATCCTTATGCTTTTCAAAATATATTTTATTTTATTCTTATTAAAGATTAATTGGATATGACATCTTTTAATCTTTGAGTTATTAAGACACAAGTTGCATTACTTGATATTTTTAAAACTTAACATTTAAAATAAAAAAAAAATGATAAAAATATTCTTAAAAGGATTAAATTAGATGCGACATCTTTTTACTCCTTAAACTTTTCGAGATACCATTTATATTACTTGATTTTTTTTAAAATTTAACATTCAAAATAAAAAATGATAAAAATATTCTTAAAAGGATTAAATTAGATGTGACATCTTTTTATTCCTTAAATTTTTTGAGACACGAGTTGTATGACTAGATGGTCTTAAAGCTTGCATTTTAAATTATTATTTAAATCAAACAATTTCTTTTTTTCAAAACAATTTTTTGTATCAACAACCAAATACAATTTCTTTAAAAATAATAACACATCCGCATTTTCTATCCAAGAACTACGTAGCTTTGATTTCTCCATCGCACCGGGAGATACGTAGGAGCAAGATCGAACTCTTGTCAAGCATAATAACAAAAAACTTTTTTTTCTCTATATTTTAAATGTATATTTATCATTAGATTATTTTCATAACAATATTATATTTGCATTTTAAAAAGGAGAAATAAATATATTTAAGTTAATATTAATTTTGCACAATTAATTATAGGTAACCGTTTTTTTACGGATGTCGTAGGGTGATAATACCTTCCCTACGCATAATCGACTCCCGAACTCAAAATTTGGTTTCAAAGACCATTTTTTATTTTTTTTGTTATTTTTTTTATTTTTAAGGGTTTTTCCAATATTTTCCCTATTTTAAAATAAACTTTGGTGGCGACTCCATTGAATTCGAGAAACACTCGAAATTTTAGGCCGCGACAGCTGGCGACTCCACTGGGGACTTTTAGAGAGTCAAGCCTAATATAATTAATTGTGCAATTTTTTTTTTTTTGACTTCTTTTATATTTATTTCTCCTTTCATTTTCTTTACTTTATGCCTTATTGTTTATTAGTTTTATTTTCTTGTAGTCATTATCTTTATATATATTTATATGTGTGTTGAGTATTTTACATCGTTTATTGGATTGTGATTCTCTTCACACACTACACATTCACTTACACACACACTTATGAGTGAGACCCTATACCCGGGCCTGAGTGAAGCTTAAGTTTAGTTAGAGATTTAGTGGTAATCATATTGGATGTACATCCTATTTGGTTATTGCGAAAATCTCGTCTAGAGTGTGACTCTATTGAAAATACCTACATTTTGGATGTACTTCCTATTTGTAGTGATGTTTCAATACGAGTACTTGGCTCTAGAGACCAATGAATTTTAGGACTATAGAACCCGCCCAAGAAAGAATTCACGAATTTAGAAGCTTGTAGACTTTAAAATTTCTCTAATTTTGGTTAGAATGCATCTAAGTCATATCCTAACTTTCTTGTTTTTAAATGACATATTTTTTTTTATTTTTAATTTTTTAGTTTTATTTTTATTATTTTTATTTTATTTTATTTTATTTTTTATTTTTATTATTTATTTATTTATTTATTTTTGTCCACCATCCGATTTAAGTATACCTCTCATTTTTTTTATCAATACAATTAGATTTCATCGTTAATGTTAATGTTAAATTTTTTTAGTACCATGCATTTCTTTCATGCATTAAAAATTATTTTCGACACCATACCATACATTATTCATAATCATTCATTTTTATGTAGGTCCATTAGAGAACCATTGAATTCAAAGCTAGGGTGTGGATATCTTTGATTAAAAATGGGATCCAACAATGAAACTGCAACTCCAATGCTAAGGAAAACTATGAATGTGAAAGCCAAAAAGCCTTAGGTTGACAGTTTAAAAGAACTTCGTAGTTTGTTGGAACTTAATCATCGGTCAACATTTACTAAGAAATATGGAAAGATTCTTGATTTATTGGATGTGGATGTACAAATAGGGGCTATTACCGTTTTGTCTCAATTCTACGACTCTCCTTTGAGATGCTTCACTTTTCAAGACTTCCAACTTGCACCTACTTTGGAAGAGTTTGGACCAATTTTAGGCTACTCCCTAGAAAAAGGGAAACCTTATCGTTACATGGGGAATTATCCATCCACAACCAAAATAGCTGAGTTATTAAGGGTTGAAGAGGAAATATTGATTAGCCAAAAGAAGAAAGGGACTTCTGGTTTCCTAAGAAGTTTTTTTGAGAAAAGAGCACATCATTTAGCTAAAGCCCAAGATTGGAGTGCTTTTATGGAAGTGCTAGCTCTCACCATCTATGGAGTTGTTCTATTCACGAGTGATGAAGAAATTATAGATTTACCAGCAATCGATGTCTTCCTAGCCTTGAAAAATAGAGGAGAAAATCCTACAACAGCCGTCCTCGCTGACGTGTATTATACACTTAACTACTGTCATGAAAAAAAAGGCAAACGAATTTTGTGTTGTTTACCAGTTTTGTACGTCTGGTTGGTGAATCACATGTTTGATAGTGGGTGCCAAAAACGTTGTCCTATCAATGATTTCAAGAACTGTTGTGTTGACATAAAGGATGATCGAGAATGGGCTCAGAGGTTGGTAGATCTTAATGAAAAAACAGTTCGATGGTATGCGAGATGGCGAGAGGTAAAAGAAGTAATATACCAATGTGGAACATTCCCTAATGTGCCACTTATGGGGACTAGAGGTTGTGTGAATTATAATCCAGTATTGGCCTTAAGGCAACTTGGGTATCCTATCATAGGAGAACCAATGCAAAAACTAATAACCCATTTTATTCTTTATGACATGGGTTTAGAAAATATTGAAGATTTGAGGAGAGTACGTCAATCTTGGAAGACGATAATCAGAAAAGGGAAGGAACTTGGAAGTAGAAGTTGTGGTGCAGATGATTGCTACCGACAGTGGGTCAAGAATAGGGTCCAAAAGATCAAGCTGCCTTTTCGTCGTACAACTGAGGTGGTTGGTGAAACACCAGTGCAACCCATTATTGTTAGTGAAGAAATTGAGAAGTTGCAAGCATCAATTCTAGAGGCGGAAGAGGAAAAGAAGAATATGCGAGAAGAGTTGATGGTAGTCCGTCGAGCATATGAGTTCGCCCTATTGGAGAATGAGCAGAAGACGATTTCTCTTGAAAGAGCAAATAAGAGGGCAAAGGTAGAGGAGGATTATAAGCTCAAGCTTCAATGCAATTTAAGGGCTTCAGACGAGTCTTTATGTTTGAGAAGACAAGAAAGAGACCAGGCGCGGGAGGAGGTTGAAAAGTTGAGAAAATGGTTGAAAGACTCAGAAAGCAGTGAAAGAAATGCGAAGAGACAATTGGAAGATTTGAAACAACAGTTGGAGAGAGTGGTAGTAGAATATAAGACAAGGATAGAAGAAGAAAAAATTGAGAAACAAGAAGTTGTTGCTATGTACCGAGATGAGTGGTTGAAGGAACAAGAGGAAGCAAATATGTTAAGAAACCGAATGATGGAACAAGTAGAAGCAATAGAGATGTTGGGGCAAGAAGGGGTAATGTGGATGGATCGTTGTGAAAAACTCACTTCTATAGCCAACCAAGCCATCGAAAGGGTTCCCGTACTCTTAAGGAAAGCAGAAGCAAGCATAGTTCCATCTGTCACACCTGTTGAGATTATTACTTTCATTCAACATTGTAATAGTTTGATAGAAGCAATGAATAGTTTAATTCGCCGAGAGCGATAGAAACAATGTATTTCAGATACAGAGAGAAATGTTGCACTTGTACCCTTTTTAATTATCAATGAAAGAACTTGTTTTATGTTTTTTAAAAAGATGTTTGTGCCTAGGTTGCGAAATCAATGGTTCTCTAATACCCACATGCATGCATATAAATCTTCATTTTTTAACTAGCATCATATGATCTTTCAGAAAAAAATAATAAAGCTGTTTCCCCGACACCCTTATCGGACTCGCGCAAACTCCAAGATCATGGACGAACTTGAACAAAACCAAGAAGAGATGAGAGCGGATGTTAGCCAATTGAAGGACAAGGTTGATCGAATCCTAGAGGCTATACAAGCTTTAACAACGAAGGATAATACAGATGGGAATCCTCCAACTACAAATGAAGAACACCGAGCTACTCCGTCTCACCCACCAGGCTTTACCCCAACTACCCAACAATTTCGCGCGCCAACCATGCAATTTCCTATGTATGGTCTCCCACATGGTTATACTCCACCCTTAGTCATCAATCCCATGGACAATAATCCAAACCCCTCAAATATCAACTCTCAAAGCCTAAACCAACCGCAAATCCCATCTCCTCAGGGCTACGTGCCACCCCAAAACACTATACCTTCAGAAAATATTCCATTTAGTGCACCCGAAGTACCCCATTTTGATGCTAATTGGCAACAACCTCATGTTGGTGATGATACACAATCGAAAGAAAAATTTCATGTTTTAGAAGAACGAATAAAGGCAATTGAAGGAAGTAATGCCTATGGTCTCGAAGCTTTTGATATGTGCTTGGTTCCCGATGTGGTGATCCCTTCAAAATTCAAGACACCTGAGTTTGAAAAATACAGAGGTGTCACATGCCCTAAAAACCATCTGACCATGTATTGTAGAAAAATGGCTTCTCATGCTCATAATGACAAACTTCTCATCCATTTCTTTCAAGACAGTTTAAGTGGGGCATCATTAAATTGGTATATGCATCTCGAGCGAAATCGAATCCGTTCATGGAAAGATTTGGCTGATGCCTTCCTGAAACAATACAGGTATAACATTGACATAGCCCCTGACAGGATGCAATTGCAAAATTCGTCGAAAAAGGACAATGAAACATTCAAAGAATATGCACAACGGTGGAGAGAATTGGCATCACAAGTAGATCCTCCTTTATCTGAAAGAGAAATGGTTGGTATGTTTATGGATACTCTTCAGTCTCCCTTTTATGATAAGATGATTGGGAGTATGTCATCAAACTTTTCTGACATGGTCATGATAGGAGAAAGAGTTGAAAGTGGCATGAGAAGTGGTAAGATCGCATGTGCAACGAGTGGTGTGAAGAAACCCCAGATGGGATTCACAAAGAAGAAATAGGGGGATGCTAACGCTGTAATGGCAAACCCAAGGGTTTCTTATTCTCCAGCCATGAATTCTTATCGACCTCCAAATTTTCAACCTCTGATACCCCAAATTCCCTACATTCCTTATCCATATGTGGCTGCAACCTCACAAACTCCATACCCGCAATATCACCCTTCAAGGCCACCTTATTATCAACCACCTTTGGTCCAACCACCACCTGCTGCGTTTTCGCAACAAAACCAATGGAACCCAAATCCAACCCCGAATCACTACAGACCACCAGTTAATCGAGAGAAAAAGATAACCCGTTTCGACCCGATTCCCATCACATATAGCTAATTGTTGCCTCACCTACTCCAGAATTCAATGGTAGTTCTAAGGCCAATGAAACCTCTGGAACCACCATTCCCAAAATGGTACAACCCAAATGCCAAATGTGATTACCATGCAGGAGCCGTAGGGCATTCCATCGAAGATTGTCAAGCCCTAAAATCTAAAGTGCAAGAATTGATCAATGCAAAATGGCTTACCTTCAAGGAAGACGGTCCCAATGTAGGAAGTAACCTTTGCCGGGCCATGGGGATACCTCTGTCAACGCCATTGAAGAGTGTGCAAAAGATGATCGTGTGTTGACCATAAAGCCATGCATGGAAAATAGTAGATCTTTCCCAAGACCATTGGAAATCCTCTATAGAAAAGAGAATCTCAAACCAACTCTTCACAAACCCAATGCAATAATTGTCCAAGCACCAACTCCTTTTCCTTATAAAAATACCAAGGCGGTACCATGGAATTATGAGGCCACGTCCCACTTAACCAATCATAAATCGAGTGAAAACTGTGAACCTAAGGGTACTGATGTCACAAACATTTCAGGGATTGGCGGGATGACTCGAAGTGGTCGAGTATATGCCCCCAGTCAACCTAAGGAAAGGGAGGGCCATGGAGGAAAAGGCAAAGAAGTGAAGAATCATGCTGTAAAAGGGCCAGAGACATGCAAAAGGATGGTGCCTGAAGAAGAAGCTAATGAATTTTTGAAATTCATCAAGCAAAGTGAATATAAAGTGGTGGATCAATTAAATCAAACTCCTTCCAAGATATCTGTTCTCTCTTTGTTATTGAATTCTGAAGCACATAGAAGGGCACTGATGAAGGTTTTAAATGAGGCCCATGTTACTCATGATATTACTGTCGACCAATTTGATGGGGTTGTCGGTAACATCACCGCTAGTAGCTGTCTGAGTTTTAGCGATGTTGAATTACCAGCTGAAGGGACAGAGCATAATAAAGCACTACACATCTCTGTGAAGTGTCATGATTATATTCTTGCACGAGTGCTTGTTGATAATTGTTCATCGTTGAATGTCATGCCGAAATCAACATTATCAAAACTATTTGTTGATGGAGCTTGTTTGAAGCCGAGTGCTTTGGTGGTGAAAGCGTTTGATGGATCCAGAAGACAAGTTGTTGGTGAGATTGACCTGCCAATTCAAATCGGACCCCATAACTTTGGAATAACCTTCCAAGTGATGGATATTAAACCAGCGTACAGTTGCCTTTTAGGGAGACCGTGGATTCACGCTGCTGGAGCAGTAACATCCACTCTCCATCAAAAGCTAAAGTTTATAGTGAACAATAAGCTGGTGATAATATCTGGGGAAGAAGATATGATAGTTAGTCATATGTCTTCTACGGGCTACATTGAGGACACGGAGGAAGCCATAGAGACTTCCTTCCAAGCATTAGAAATCGCCAATGCTGTCTTCATGGGTGAAGGATCTCCTTTAAAAGAACCAAAGTTGCCTACCACATCCTTAAAGTCTACCAAATCGATGTTGGAAGGAGGAGTTTTTGCGAAATTGGGAAAATTGTTAGATATACCCGAAAAGAATGATAGGTACGGTTTGGGATATGTACCTACTGAAGCTGACAAAGAAAAGGCTGTAAAGGAAAAAAGGGAAAGCAGGATGGCTCGTTTGGAAAATCAGACACTAAATTCACAGAAGATTTCTATTTGTGACATTCGCCAAACATTTCAGAGCGCAGGAATAGTATATGCTGACCATGTGGCTGCTGCGGAAGAAGATGACCATGTTGATGATGATACCCTCAAATTGGTGTACCCTTGTCCTCCAAACACCAGTCTCAACAATTGGAAGATCATCGAGTTTCCCGTGTTTGTTAATTCATGTTCAAAGTAATTGTGTACTTTAACTCCTTTTGCTCTGCCCAAGGCTATAAGGATAACTAATTAGGGCGCATGTATTTCAATTCCGTACTTATTATCAATAAATGCGTTTTTGAATTCTTCAACTCCTTTTGTTTTTCTCCTTTCTCTTTTTGACAATCTTTATTCATATTTTCTTTTTCCTTTTTCTTCTTAATTTAAACAATGCATTTTTGAATTCTTCAACTACTTTTGTTTTTCTCTTTTCTCTTTTTCGCAATCCTTATTCATATTTTTCTTTTTTCTTTTTCTTCTTAATTCAAACAATGCAGAGTCGAAAATGAATATGTTGAAAATAGCAGCGCTAGAACCCATTCTTGTAATTTTGAACGCCCAATTAATCACACTGATGAGGATGGTGAAGACGATTATGAGCCTCCCCCAGAACTAGAAAGTTTCATTAAACAAGAAGATAAGATAATCCAACCCTATCAAGAACCTGTTGAGGTGATCAATCTAGGGACTGAGCATGATAAGAAAGAAATTAAAATTGGAATGTCTATGAAAGAAACTGAACGAGAAAAGTTGGTTAAACTTTTATTTGATTATGTGGATGTCTTTGCATGGTCATACCAAGATATGCCTGGGCTAGATACTAACATAGTTGAACACAAGCTACCACTCAAGCCTGAATGTGCTCCAATTAAACAAAAATTGAGGAGGATGAGACCTGATATGTCACTTAAAATTAGAGAAGAGGTTAAGAAACAATTTGATGCGGGTTTCTTAGCAGTAGCCAAATATCCTCAATGGGTTGCTAATATTGTCCCAGTTCCAAAAAAGGACGGAAAGGTTCGAATGTGCGTTGATTATCGGGATTTAAATAAAGCTAGTCCTAAAGATGATTTTCCTTTGCCTCATATTGATGTCCTAGTGGATAGCACTGCTCAATATTCTCTTTTTTCCTTCATGGATGGTTTCTCAGGTTACAATCAAATTAAGATGGCTCCCGAGGATATGGAAAAAACCACATTCATCACACAATGGGGAACTTTCTGTTATAAAGTGATGCCATTTGGATTAAAGAATGCTGGGGCAACCTATCAAAGAGCAATGGTAACTTTGTTTCATGACATGATGCATAAGGAAATAGAGGTTTACGTGGACGATATGATTGCCAAATCTCGAACCGAAGAAGACCATGTTGTTAACCTTCAAAAGTTATTTGTGCGACTAAGAAAGTTCAGACTCCGTTTAAACCCTGTTAAATGCACTTTTGTTGTAAGATCAGGCAAGTTACTTGGTTTTATCGTTAGTCAAAAAGGGATAGAAGTGGACCCAGATAAAGTAAGAGCAATACAAGAAATGTCCGCTCCACGCACGGAAAAAGAAGTTCGTGGCTTTTTAGGTAGATTGAATTACATTGCCAGGTTCATATCGCATCTCACCGCTACATGCGAGCCAATTTTCAAGTTGTTGCGCAAAGACCAAAAGGTTGAATGGAATGAGAATTGTCAAAGAGCTTTTGAAAAGATTAAACAGTACCTGTCAAAACCTCCAATCTTAGTGCCTCATGTTCCTGGGAAACCACTTATTATGTACTTAACTGTACTTGACGAGTCAATGGGTTGTGTATTGGGGCAGCATGACGAATCCGGTAAGAAAGAACATGCTATCTATTATTTGAGCAAAAAGTTCACCAGTTGTGAAACAAGGTATTCACTCCTTGAACGTACATGTTGCGCATTAGCATGGGCTGCTCGTCGATTGAGGCAATACATGTTATGTCATACAACTTGGTTGGTATCCAAAATGGACCCAATTAAGTACATCTTTGAGAAGCCTGCTCTTACTGGAAGGATTGCCCGTTGGCAGATGTTGTTATCAGAATACGATTTGGTATACGTTACACAAAAAGCTATCAAGGGAAGCGCCCTGGCAGAGTACTTGGCCCAACAACCTGTAGAAGATTATCAATCAATGCAGTGTGAATTCCCCGATGAAGGCATAATGACTTTATTTGAAGAGACTGAATCATCTGATAGATAAAAATGGACATTGGTGTTTGATGGTGCTTCTAACGCATTAGGACATGGAATTGGAGCCATTTTGATTTCCCCAGAGAACCAGTTAACTCCATTTACTGCTAGGTTGTGTTTTGACTGCACAAACAATATTGCAGAATACGAGGCATGTGTTATGGGCATTAAAGCTGCTATTGAATCAAAAGCAAAAATTCTCGAGGTGTATGGAGACTCATTGTTGGTCATCCATCAAACGAAAGGAGAATGGGAAACGCGAGACTCCAAATTGATTCCGTATCAAACCCATATCAAAGAATTGACAGAACAATTCGAGAAGATTACTTTTCACCATATCCCACGAGAAGAAAACCAATTAGCTGATGCCCTGGCCACATTGTCGTCAATGTTCAAAATAAGCACCGGTCAGGACATGCCAGTCATAAAAGTTCAACAAAGGGATAAACCTGCATATTGTTTGTCAATAGAAGAAGAGTCCGACGGCAAGCCATGGTTTCATGATATCAAATCCTATGTCAAGAATAAGGAATATCCATTGGGTATTTCAGAGAACGACAAAAGGGTTTTAAGGAGGTTGTCAATGAACTTCTTCTTAAATGGTGAGGTGCTTTACAAGAGAAATCATGATATGGTTCTCCTCAGATGCGTGGACCAAGCGGAAGCAGAGAAAATCATTCAAGAGGTTCACGAAGGTTCTTTCGGAACTCATGCAAATGGGCACGCTATGGCGAAAAAAAACTTAAGGGCTGGCTACTATTGGTTGACCATGGAGTCCGATTGTTGTCGTTACGTAAAGAAATGTCAAAAATGTCAAATCTATGCTGACAAAGTACATGTACCGCCCACCTCTCTGAACGTTTTAACATCACCATGGCCATTTTCAATGTGGGGGATGGATGTTATTGGACTCATCGAGCCTAAAGCTTCAAATGGGCACCGATTTATCCTAGTAGCTATTGATTACTTCACAAAATGGGTTGAAGCCGCTTCTTATGCCAATGTGACGAAAAGTGTGGTTGCCAAATTCATCAAAAGAGAATTGATTTGTCGATATGGCTTGCCAAATAAGATCATCACCGACAATGCGACCAATCTGAATAATAAAATGATGAAGGAGTTGTGTGATAATTTCAAAATTCAGCACCATAATTCTTCTCCATATCATCCAAAAATGAATGGTGCTGTAGAAGCAGCAAATAAAAATATCAAGAAGATCGTACAAAAGATGGTGGAGACATATAAGGATTGGCACGAAATGCTTCCCTTTGCATTACATGGCTACAGAACTTCTGTCCGAACCTCAACAGGGGCAACCCCTTTCTCATTGGTGTATGGAATGGAAGCGGTACTTCCCATTGAAGTTGAAATTCCCTCGATCAGAGTCTTGATGGAAACAAAACTAGAAGAGGCTGAGTGGGTTCAATCACGATATGACCAATTGAATCTCATAGAAGAAAAGAGGATGATAGCTTTGTGTCATGGCCAGCTATATCAAAGAAGACTTAAAAAAGCATATGACAAAAAAGTTCATCCTCGAGAGATTCAAGAAGGAGACTTAGTGTTAAAGAAAATATTGCCCATCAAAAGAGATTCTCGTGGAAAATGGACCCCGAACTATGAGGGGCCATATGTTGTGAAAAAAGCTTTCTCTGGGGGAGCTCTAATACTTGCAGAAATGGATGGAGATGAGCTTCCACTTCCAGTAAACTCAGATGCAGTTAAAAAGTATTATGCTTGAAAAAAAAATAATGAAAAATGGGCTCGCTAGGTTGAAAACCTGAAAAAGCGACCTAGGCAAAAATTAGAGCGTCCCGATGGATTGAAAACTTGAAAGAGCGGTCCATGCAAAAGTTAGGGATAACAAACAGATCAAGTGGTTCAAACTGGGGCATTTATTATTCTTAAAAGTCCTAAATTACAGGAATGACTAGCGTTGTTATCTCTCCAACTAAAGCTAAACACATTCATCCCTACATTGTAACCTTTAGTTCAATTGTATTATTCTCAAATTAATGAATGTACATTTTCCAATCTTGTCATTCGATGCTATACATTACCCTCTTTCTAAGTTGATTCAGCCTCATGTTTTTTTTGTGGTTCTAGTATTTTTTTTTAAAAATGTTATTTTATGATAATAAATTTCTGAAATTTGAAATATGTGTAAATATATAAAAAAAACATTTTAATTATTTTGACACTTGAAAAATATATACACGGGAACTCGATAGATTCTCAACATATATGTGGTATAAAAAAAAGTAATTATTTTAAACAATGCATTCGCCTCGAAAAATGGGAAGTCATACAAGATATACTAGAGTCATCACACAAAGAACGATTGTTATCTCCATTGAATCTTGTAAGTGTATAAAGTCGCGTAAGGATCGGGGAACCATAAAAATAAAAAAAATAATAAAAAAAATATAAATAAAAGAATTTACTTACATTGCATGCATCTTACATTTTCCATGTAGTCACACATGATCTATGAAATCTTCATTCATATTTTAAATATAATCAACAACCTTGTGCAATGCATAATGAATGAGTCATGCATATCTTACATTTATACTTTATTTATACTCAACAACTTTTGTGTCACATTATTCATTATACGTTTGCGTTGCAATTACCATAACATATTTCTCTTTTATTTATTTATTTATTTTATTTTATTTATTTATTTTTATTTTATTTATTTATATTTATATATATAAAAAAAAAACAAATTTCTCTCTCTTTGATCGTTTTATTTACGTCATTTTAGTTACGTCATCATTTTATTAATGTCGATCTACGCATCGGTAACCAATCCGAAGACGATCATTTTAGTTACGTCATCATATTATTAATGTCGATCTACGCATCGGTAACCAATCCGAAGACGATCATTTTGTTTACGATCATTTTATTAATGTCGATGTCGATCTACGCATCGGTAACCAATCCGAAGACGATCATTTTATTTTATCTACGCTTTTTATTTTGTCACGATATTTTATTTTATCTACGCATCGGTAACCAACCCGAAGACGATATTTTATTTACGCTTTTTATTTTATCAATCAACCCTTTTTTTAGTTTATACAAAATTCAGGTACCTATATTTAATTATCTTTTACTAGTAAAAAATAATTAAATAGGGGCAGCTGTAGTATCTCAATTTTGTCCTATTAACTAAAATAACTCAAAAATCTAAAAAAAATGATCATAAATTTTATTTATGCTAATTTTATTTTATTTGATTAGACAAATTTTATTTCATTTTAGTAACATATTTTTTAGTCATATATGTAATTTTTTTTATTTTTTTTGGTCTGCCATCTTTTATTTTGGTCTAAAACAAATGTTTGGTCTAAAACAAATCCCTTCAATGCCAAAGTCCCTGCAATACCAATTGGTCTAAAACAGGTCTAAAACAAAGTTCCAAAACAGGTCTAAAACAAAGTTCCTGCAATGCCAAAGTTCCTGCGATATCAACTGGTCTACAACAAATATCAACTGATCTAAAACAGAAGATTTCTTGATTTGAGTCACATTTCAACTCAACCCTGCCAACACATCAACATGTTCACGTTTCCTCAACACAGATCTCAGCATCACGCATCACACTTGTATTTTCAAAATCTGTGTACTCTTGAAAATGTGGAAAATATTTTTTTTTTCCTTAATTATACATTGCTTAAAAATTGTTAAAAAACAATACAAAATCCAGTTAAATTTGTATGTAAAACAGTACAGTGTCCTTTATCTAATGAACTAAAGATTTTACCACTTTAGCCTATAAATGTTGATTTCGAAAATCAGAATGGGAGACGATTTCTTGTGGGGGAAACGATTTGTTACAAAAAAAAACACTAAAACAAAAATCTATCTTAACAGCAAGTTAGTAACAAACAGAGGAAACAGCAATTTAGTAGCAACATATTTTACAATCATTGTCCATACAAACAGAGAAAAAATAAGGTATTTTTTTCGTTTTAGTTTTAATGTGTAACCATTATTATTATATGAAGTATGTTAGGAATAAAAATAAAATTTTGTTGTTGTTATATGTCTGATACCTTACTGAGTTAGGAATAAAAACGAAATTTTTTGTTGTTATATTGTTTGATCCCTGAGGTATATAAAAAGGTTAGAACGGCGTTTAAAAAAATCAAACCTTCAAGTCTCCTGAAAGCCGACCATACCCTTTATCCCAACCGTGCTTGGTCCCTTGATCTTCTTCTCGGTCCTTTTTTCTCTCTTTTTGTTTCTCTGCGTTTCCCTTTTGTGCGCTACTTGTTCTTTGAGTTTTCTGGGTTCTGATTTCCTCAAGCCAGCCGCGCGTCACTGGGTTTCGTTTTGCCTCCTAGCCGTGTGCCGCCCCTCTTTGATTTGTTAGGGTTTTGTTCTGTGCCGCCCCCTCTTTGATTCGCTAGGGTTTTGTCTGTGCCGCCATCTCTTTGATTCGATTTGTTCTATTTTTCCCTCAAGACATCCTTTCTGTTTACCAACTAGGGTTCTGGAAGTAAAAAGATTTGGGCCCTAAGCCCATCAGTTTTTTTTTTTCATAAAGTCCAATTGTTCATTTTATTTTATTTTTTATTTTTGTTTTTGTTCCTCTTCTTTTATTAGGTCTAACATTTTTTTTTTCTCTTAACCCAATCTTTTATTTTAACAAAGCATATACTAATTTCAATCAATTTCTAATAGATACTAATCCTTATGCTTTTCAAAATATATTTTATTTTATTCTTATTAAAGATTAATTGGATATGATATCTTTTAATCTTTGAGTTATTAAGACACAAGTTGCATTACTTGATATTTTTAAAACTTAACATTTAAAATAAAAAAATGATAAAAATATTCTTAAAAGGATTAAATTAGATGCGACATCTTTTTACTCCTTAAACTTTTCGAGATACCATTTATATTACTTGATTTTTTTTAAAATTTAACATTCAAAATAAAAAATGATAAAAATATTCTTAAAAGGATTAAATTAGATGTGACATCTTTTTATTCCTTAAATTTTTTGAGACACGAGTTGTATGACTAGATGGTCTTAAAGCTTGCATTTTAAATTATTATTTAAATCAAACAATTTCCTTTTTTCAAAACAATTTTTTGTATCAACAACCAAATACAATTTCTTTAAAAATAATAACACATCCGCATTTTCTATCCAAGAACTACGTAGCTTTGATTTCTCCATCGCACCGGGAGATACGTAGGAGCAAGATCGAACTCTTGTCAAGCATAATAACAAAAAACTTTTTTTTTCTATATTTTAAATGTATATTTATCATTAGATTATTTTCATAACAATATTATATTTGCATTTTAAAAAGGAGAAATAAATATATTTAAGTTAATATTAATTTTGCACAATTAATTATAGGTAACCGTTTTTTTACGGATGTCGTAGGGTGCTAATACCTTCCCTACGCATAATCGACTCCCGAACTCAAAATTTGGTTTCAAAGACCATTTTTTATTTTTTTGTTATTTTTTTTATTTTTAAGGGTTTTTCCAATATTTTCCCTATTTTAAAATAAACTTTGGTGGCGACTCCATTGAATTCGAGAAACACTCGAAATTTTAGGCCGCGACAATTTCATATTACACAAATAATATATGATGTGATCAAGGACTCAAAATTCTCTTAACTATTAAATAAATTAGAAATACGAGAAAAACTCTAAAAAAATATATATAATAAAAATATTGTAAAACTTTTTTACTGCATATTATTTAATAGCTACAATAATAGTGATATTACTAAATAGTTTTTTATTTTATTATATATATATATATATATAAACAATCTCATATTCTATAGTTTTATTAAGTATATGTATGAAACTTACATTTAATTATTCTTGCATAATTAACATTTTTAGTTGATAATGGTTAATTTATATAAGTATAATAGTACCTCTATCTCAATATTTAGTTGATAATAGTACCTCTATATAAGTATTATGTTGATTAAATCACGAGAATTAAAAAAAATTAGTTATAATATTAAATTTGTTGGTAGAAATTATTTTACTAGTTTACCATTGAAGAAAAAAATAATTATAGTTTTATTGTAATATGTATTACAAATTACAAAAAAAAACATATGTAACATAATTAGAGTTAAGTTTGTAAATAAAGTTTTATCATTTGTAGAGTTTCCTTCTTCAATGAAAGAGTATGAAACTATCAATAGGGATTATACATATACGAACGCATCCAAATGGTTTCGAAAGCATACACCAAAACCATTTTTATCTTTTTTACCTTGAGCCTTAAAGGAAGCAAAATTAGAGTGGCAAAGATGTTACTTTTGTCCTCTGATAATTAAGAAGTGAAAGCGGCAAAGAGAGTCACATGCAAATGATTTGTGATAGACCGGATTGGTTTAATGAGCTGAGATAGACCAATATCCTTCCATCATAAAATGGAATGCGGACACTCAATTTATATTAGGTGTATTTATTTATTTATTAATAAATACATTTCTTATAAATACTATTAATTTATTTTAAAATATGAAAAATCAAGTTTAACAAATTTAAATATAAAGTTAGTTTAAGAACGTTAACACATAAAATCAACAAATTACTTATCTTACAAACTTTTATAATAAAAAAAAAGTAATGATTACTTATAATAAGGGAGGAATGTAGTAATTAGTTGTCTATTCTGATAGTTATTTTCTTTTGTTGAGAATCTTGAAATCTTGTGTTTTAATTGTGGTAGGAACTAGATTATTAGAATACTTTGGGGGAAAGGAAAGAAAAGAGAGTATATTTACTGTTACATATATCTGGACTTCAAAATATATATGAAGGTGAAAACTTGTTTATGATACAAGATCTATATCAATTGTGCATTATAGTAGCATTGGTCTTAATTATTATTAACTATCTTTAATTTTTTGGATATGTATACATAAAAGTAAATACAGTCAGAAATTCATATATAACCGTAAATTAAATTTCGAATTTGAATCTAAAATATGATGTACAACCTAATAATTTTAATATTTATCAATTAAACTATTATTTAAATACATCAGCTATATTTTTTAATATGTATAATTAATCAACTTCTACTTATATTTTATTTTGTGAAAGGATATTAATATATTTAAAAACATATCTCAACGTTGATCAATTCAAAAGTATCTCAATACTATTTTAGAAAAGTATTATACAATAGAAATGTTCAAAACTGTTTTTAACTCAATTTTTGACGTATCATTAATTAATTATAGAGGTATATAATTCTTTTGAAGCTTCCACTTACACGATGTTTTGGACATGAAGTTTTGATGACAAATGAAAGATAATTTAAATTCCTTATCGTTATAGTCTTAGAACAATTATTTTTGTCCTCTATAATTAATTGTATGGCGGTTTCTTTGATCCCTTGTCCACATAATAATAATAATAATAATAATAATAATAATAATAATAATAATAATAATAATAATAATAATAATAATAATATATGTAATATATATAAAGTGAGGAAGAGAAAAATATATATAATAATATAATAATGTAAAATGATTGAGAAAAATAGATATAATAATACAGTAATGTAACAAAAAAAATGTATAGTAGAGAGATGAGGTGTTTTAAATCACATATGCATTTAATAATAGTACCCAAAGACTTTAATATATTGTTACAAATGTTAGATTGTCTATGTCTACATATAGAGTAATTGTGACAACTACTAAATGACTCAATATTTTTGTAAGGCCAAATGTTTTGCAATTCGCATCGTATGGAGAAAATCAGACATATGTTCTCACAGTAGAAGAAACACCACCGAAGGAGTCAATTGGATCAGCATCTTTAGTATGGGATGATGGTAATATTCAAATGAGAAGTCCAATAATTATTTCTTATGAAAGAGAGAAAAAAAAAACACACATGTGCCAATTTAAGCCGTATAAATTTCATATATCTTGTAATTTTTAATTTTCTATTTTATATTATTATTATTATTGAATAAATTGTATACATTTGTCATAATTAAAGTTAAATTATATACTTGTTAAAAATATATGAAATACTATATATTTATCTTGTTCATTAAGTCATGGTCATACTCATAATCTTTTGTTTGGCCGGCCTACATCTAATATTGCATACAAA
>JBBPBP010009778.1:39485533-39519065 GCA_037974735.1 Cicer chorassanicum | reverse complement strand
AGTTTAATAGTGATTAAACCTATATCATTCAGTGGGATTTATTTTCACCCTTAATGTCTAATAATAATAATAATAATAATAATAATAATAATAATAATAATAATAATAATAATTTTCTTCTATCAAATAAAAATAATAATAATTGGTAATTCTTCTGAACATTCTTAAATTTAAAATGTACTGGTACATTTATGATGTGTTATCCATCTATTACGATTTTTATTAGATGTTATTATGTATTACCTACACCATATTATTTTCTCTTTCTAGAATTTTTTTTTCCTTTTTCGAAAATAATCAAAATTTAAATTAAAAAAATGAGCCCACAAAATTTGAACTTAAGTTTTAATTACAAATACATTACAACCAAGCTAAATTGTTTAATTTGTAGATTGTTCATAGATTTAATATATATATATATATATATATATTAATTTTTTTTGTTGGAAATAAATTATATTTAATATAATAGTATAAATTAAAATTATATAATTTAAATATTTATTTCTATTTAATCATATTATTAAAAAGACTCCACATAAGCCAAAAGAGGAACGAGACCATGTTGAGCTAACTACACGTCAGTCCCTCCCATTTTATGGAAAATAATATGCAATGGCCCACGAGTGTACTCAGACACCCAAGATGTGGTTGAGAATGAGGTCAACCACCACATCCAATTCTTCTTTGAAAAATATAGACTCTTTGGTGCGTACATTGCCACCAATTCGAAGAAAGTAAATATAAATTGGGGCATGATGGATAGTTCTGTGAGTTTACTAGATACCACGAAATGAAAAATGCTGGATAATCCTGGTGGGACCTATCCAATAGGATTCGTCCATGCCTGGATACTTATAAATATATGTCACGTTCCCCATGTAATTGGTTATCACTATAAACATATCCCTCTATCAAACATTATCCGCCTTATACTGGATCAATAAATCAATCTAGACGAGGAGTCCCAAACTCGTCACCAAATGCATTGATACTGAGTCGGACATTATCTTCTTCTTATGTGTATAAGGCAGAGTATAGAGAACATAGAAACAAACAAGAGAGATAAAAATGAGAATAAAATAATAAAGTATACAAATTAGTAGTACACACAACACATTTGAAAACATATGAATCATCCTTGAATCCCATTCTCTCAAATGAAACCTAATTAGTCATGAATACATATTAAGGCACACTCGTGATGAAAAACATAATAATGGAAGGACGATTCTAAGGTTCTGTTTGATAAAATTAAGTTATAAGCTAATTGATAGTTAAAAAGTTGGTTGATAGTTGATAACTGATGACTTATAGTTGAAAAGTTAATTAATTGAAATTAAAGTGTTTGGTAAATTTAACTTTTAACAATATAAAATGACATAATTATTTAATTTAAAATAACAAAAAATGTGACATAAAATGACATAATTATTTCATTTTTTTTTGGTTACATCATTTACTTTTTTATTCCAATACAAACATAAATTTGAAGAGTTCTCTAAAAGTTTAGTGTTTACAATTTGACATAAAAAATGAGTTTAACTTTATCACAATGATAAATTAGAAGATGAAGAAATAATAATAAATATGACAACGCATACCTTAATCAATTTTTTGTAAGATGAATAACATGATTTTTTTTTGCTTAATTGCAGTTTTGGTCCCTCTATTTTAACTGAATCACTAAAGTAGTCCCCCATTTTATTTCTCTCCAGTTTTGGTCCCCGAAACAGATTTTTTGTCCAAATCTTGATAAAGTGTCATTTTTTTTAAATCACACTACATCATTTATAATCATAGATTTTATGTACAATTATTGCACCACAAGATCTTGAGGCATGGTGTGACTTAAATAAGCACAAAAAAATGACACTTCATCAAGTTTTAGACCAAAATTCTATTTGGGGGACCAAAACTGGGGAGAAATAAAATGGGGGGACTACTTTCGTGATTCAACTAAAATAGGGGGACCAAAACTGCAATTAAGCCTTTTTTTTTTAATAGTTTTTTTAGCAAGGAATTAGAGAAATTGAATAGCTTTATTCATCGAGAAAAAGATATACGTGAAGATGTGAACTAGTGGGTGAGAGAGTGGTGAGTGGGTAGAGTAGTTATTTTGTATTACATACGGATAAAAAATATTAAAAATAAAATAATAAGATTATAAATAGAAGAAAATGTACAAAACTATAAGCTATAAGCTCAAACACTACTTGAAATAGCGTATCAGAATAAGCTATAAGCTGGTGAGAAAAACTTGTTTACCAAATACATCTATTTTAATCCAACAAGATTATAAGCTAGTTTAATAAACTATAAGCTAACTTATTGACGTTACCAAACAACATATAAATCACACTCTTCATTTTTAAGAACATTTTGAGTCAACAAATATTTTTGGACTTTTGACTATTTTACAAATTTAATGGACAAAAATGATTGATCATTACATTTTGAGGATGAAAATATTATTTATGGGCTCACATGGTGGCCCTTTTAGAGCCCAATCGTAACCAACATATTACGCAGCATAAACCGGACCCAACTTCACCGAAATTTCGTTGGAAAAACAACAATAATTTTGATTAAAAAAATTATGTAGGGCTTCAAAAAGGATTTATATGTGGATTTTTACCATTTTCAATTAAAAAAAAGTTAATTTTATAATAACAAACTTAAAAAGTGATGTAACATATTATTAAAATTTTAAAAAATAATAGTAAAGGTCCACCACCTTTAAATCTTTTTGAAAGATGGATACCTATCAATTAAATATTACATAAATTTTGGTATGCCATTTTACTTTATAATTTTAATTTTTGGGGATTTTAATTTTTAAGTTTTAGAAGTAAGATGATGAAGGTGATAAAAATGATGTTAATTTTTTTATTTTGGAATTTTAAGGATGAAAAGAGTGATGAAGATGAAGAATGTGAAGAAGGAGATAAATTTTTTAAAAATTCTAAAGTTTTTGAAAAAGATATTAGAAAAAATTAAGATTAATAAAAAAAATAAAAATTCACTTAACAACTAATGTGGCTCACTACCTCAGAACTTTATAAAAAATATGAAAAAATATTTTATGTATATTTTAATACACAGACTATTGTTATAGAAAAAATTAAAAGATTTAAGTGTTATAATTAAATAAAATTAAAAATATAACTTTTACTTCTTAAAAATTGGAAAAGGAAAAAAAAGTTTCGTGGTGTGCGTGTGCTCCCCGTGGAGAGGAATTGAAAATGAAGGTGGGGTCCAATCCAGTGAATTAGAGACCATTTTATTTTATTTGCAATCCTCTCTCCACGTTTCTTCTCAACTACGAAAAAGCTACAGTTTCTTTCTTCTTCTTCTTCTTCTGCTATCTAGGGCTTCATTTCTCCGATTCCGATTCCAATGTTTCTTTGAACTAATAATCACTTCCTCAGTTTAATTCGCGTTGCATTGAATTTCATGGAAGGGTCTTCTTTCACTGGTCTTCCTACTAGCAACTTGCTCGGTTCAGTTCCGGTAAGCATCTTCCTTTTTTTTTCGGTTTTCATTTTTTAAACCATTTATTTATGCTTTTAATGATTCCGTTCATTCCTTGCATGCTCGATCATGTAGTGCAGAAAATCGATCTTGTTTTAAGTTTAAGTAACAAAGTTTGGAAAATTTGCCGAGAAAAAAATTGAAATGAAATTGTGGAAATGGAAAGAGGAATTTGGAAGTGTAAAATTGAAAGAGAAGCAAACTCGTTTCTAAATCAAGTAGGAGAACTTGATTTTCCTGTGTTTAAGTTAAATATGCTTTTGATTTTAATTAATTAATCTTTTAACATTAAAAATTGATCTAGCTTACTTATGAAACTGGATTGGTCTACATTAACAATTGTCCTGTATAGTGTATAGTTAAAATTAATCTGATCTGATTCTGAGTTACTATTGTGGTTTCTTCTTGTTAATCGTGACTTATTAGTTATTTAAAATATGAATTTAATTTGTATACAATGTCAGCTTATTATTAATTTTACTCATGCTTCCAATTGCATATCAACATCTAGATATTTATGAAGATATTTTAGAAATTAATATAACAAAGTGACATTATAGTGTTACTTGATTGAATTCAAGTGTGAAAAAGTTTTACATTGCTGGTGTATATAAATTAATCTCATAAATATATATTCTAATTTGTTTGAATATTGTTGGTTTTGTGCATTTTCTGTTTGGTGTTCAGGCTGTGATAGTTGAAGGAGATAACACTACGAAACATGTGGGTATGTATGGAGTTATAGCATTGAATTTTTGTTTCGTACGATGACATGTCTATTATTTCTTACTTTTATGGGTTTTCAGTTCTCTTTGAAACATATTGTTTGTAAACATAAATGTAGTCCCTGATGCAAATATGCAAATATTCCCTCCCACCACCAATGGTGGAGGAGACAGAGGACGAGGAGGATATCAAACTCTTGGAAATCCTACAGGTATGCTATCAAAGTCATTTTTTCTATTTGACAATATATTTGTATTTCCATGGCTGTTTTCCGATGATAGCTACTGAGTAGTATATACTTGGTACTTTGTATTAAATTGACGACTGGTACGGAGAAGATTTGTACTTTGTTAAGTTGTAGTTGTAGTTTGTTAATCTTAGAAATAATTGACTTAATTAGAGATTCCAAGCGGATACTTTATCTATTCCCATGAGATTTGCCTACAAATTTTCATGTGTTACATTATCTGAATTAGTTCCCATTTTCCTTTGATTCTTCAATGGTATGAAATTGTCGAATAAAAAAAACCAATTATTATGCGAGTTAGCATATTCTGTAATCTCTTTAATATGTTTCTCTTGTAACGATACATATGTTTTACTAGCTCTTTTCACATTTCCAAGTATGCTTGCATAGAGTTTCTTCCTTTTTTCCTTGTTCTTTTGGGTTATGGAGCCAGTTTGAAGTCGAACTGTGTGACTATAGCTGTCTTAGAATGTTCCATTGTATAGTTTATTTACTTTATTTCTCAAACCTATTATTCTTCTGAGCCAAGTTATATTTTTTTACCCTTTTGCGTTGTACATAAAGAGAAAAACTTTATGCAGTTTCTTAATCTAATAAAGTTGATTTTTTCTTTACACTTGCTTTGAAGGTGTCTCTTCTCAATAAAAGGAATTATTACTGATTAATTGACTAATATATAATTCAGTTTTTATTTATTTAATTTTCTTATTTTTTCCAATATGACATCTCAAACAGGATTTCTCTTAGGGAAATGCTTAAGCATCCAAATGTAGAAAAAAAATATTGAAAGTTGTGTAAATCATACTTTGGAATTGTAAAAAGTGAAATTTTGCACTCAACAATTTTTTTTTATTTCCGTTTTTGATTCCTTAATAAGTGCCCTTGGGGCACTTGTTAGCATGACCCTTTCTCATATTAGTTAAATATTTTCTTATCATCAATTGTATTTCTCTTATTACATCTCAATCATCTCGTTAACAAACTAACATTTACAAGTTTTTGAGCTATTTTATACAATTTTATCGTATATTGTATGCACTTTAGTTTCATTTTTGAAACCAAGAAAGTGTGTAACTGGGTAGTATCTTCCAGGCTTCTGTATATAAGAAAGTGTGCAACTGCTAATAATTTTTTATTTCACTGTAATTATGTTCACTGGCATTAAATGCAATCATACTTTTGAATGACTTATAAATATACTCTACTCGTTGCTTTATTCCACCAATAATTGCATATCTCAAGTGTCAACTATCAAGGTTCTACTTCTAGAAGTTAATGCAATTGTTTTTATTGATTTTTAATGTTCTTGAGTATAGTTTCATTTTTACAGAGATTCACACCCCTGCTATTTGAATCTGTAATAGACCTGAAAATAGCTTCCATATGTATTTTCATTGACAATTTGATGATATAATAATGTCATTAATTAATTTCCGGTTTGTTCATCCAATGCAGAAGCCTTTGAACAACAACCAACAAACAACTGGAGGGGATTCTTTAGTGTCTCGTCTTACTCACAGTATTTCGATGTAGATACAGATGCTGTTATGACCAGATTGATAAGTTCATTCAATCCAGTTGGTGGAGACTTCTTTAGCAAGATAGATGCCAACCCTGATTTGTGCGTTCTGGTTTTTTTACTCTTGGTGGTTCTATACTTTCTATAATCAAAATAGTTACAAAGTTTAATGTGGGACATTTTTTAATTTAATACTGTTACCTTAGCATTTTTAGGGAATCGCTTGTCACTTTTCTGCCAGCTCCCTGTTACTTATTTTCTATGCATACACGTATTAAGTCACGATACATTTACTGAACTTGTCGTGGGTTTTCAGGATCTTTCCCCAAAATGCATAAATTGTGCTTGTGCATGTTAAATACTAATAGTGCGATTCTTTTATGTTATTATAGATATGGACTTATATGGATCTCAACAACATTGGTTTTTGTACTTGCCTCGCTTGGAAATCTTGCCACATTCCTTATGCAAAAACATGCAGATAGCGGTACCTCATGGAGCTTTGATGTCAGCTATATGAATACGGCTGCATGGTCTATCTATGGTTATGCAATAGTGGTCCCAGCGGCATACTACTTCTTCCTTCAGTATATGGGTTCAAATGCTAGTCTTGTAAGGTTTTGGTGCATGTGGGGGTATTCCCTCTCCATTTTCATCATATCTTCCGTAAGTCTCTGCTTTCTACATTGTGTCAACTTGTTAATTGCTTTTACTTTAAAATAATTTAGCACAAAAAGCGTGGTGGATGTAAGCCTGACCCTGAAGGGGAAAATTGGCAAGCACACTGCCTCAAAAAAGTGAGGAACTCCTCGATCATTGGTTAAAAGACCTTGTGGGCTAAACTCACATCCCTGATCATGCAATTTACCATTTAAAATAAAGGTTCAGGTGGTAATAAAACTGCAAAGCAAAGGATGAATCAGATTTCTTAATAATATTAATAATAGATCATCATCCTGTTCAGCCCAGTTGTTGGGCCCGAAGCCCATTATCTTATTAACACTGACATCTTTTTGATATATTTTGTTTTATCATAAAATATGATGTGTTTTAGAATTTCAAACTGAATTTATATTAGCTGTCATAAGAAATTGCATCATTTGCTAGATAATTATTCTTTAATTTTGTGTAGTATTTTGTTTTGCTGTCTAATTTGTATTTCTTGGGATACTTTCAGTTTTTGTTGATAATTCCAGTCGAGATACTAAGGTGGATCATAACACTCCTTACTGGTGTTGCGTCAGCTAGCTTTGTTGCCTTAAACCTGAGGTCTTACATAGAAGGCAATGATCTTTCACTGGCGATTATTGCTGCGTTTTTCTTGCAAATAGGTCTGGCTGTCTTCATCAAGGTTTGGTTCTTCGCATAAAATGCATAGCGATAGAAAATTGTTAGCTCGCTTCATTGGCTAACTTTGTTCAAGATGTGAGTGGAATCTCTGCAGCAGAATTGGCTTGTTTTTGTGGATTTACTATAATGGAATTGGGAAGATGTGCAGAGTAGTGAGATTTCTGTATCGGCTTGGTAGTCTGTATCCTTTTCACCTAATGCCTTGTGGACGTCCATTATTTTGGAAGGGGAAGAGAACAATCATTGAGTGTAGTATTTGAGTCTAAATGTTTGAGCTTCTTGCATATCTGTGTAAATATACCACTTCAAGTAAATCTTTTTTTATTTAAATTGTAATCCAACCGGCTGTTTTGAAGAGAGTTTGGAACACACTTTCTAGTTTTTACACACGCCTCTCAACACACTAACCAATTAGCGAATATGTGTTGAAAGAGAGTATTGTTAGCAACTTAGCATAATTCTATTTGTAAGTCGTCTTGCACTAGTCCAATATTTATAGAGCTATGCTATATATTATGAAAGAATTTATGTACGTACGAAAGACAAGAATATATACATGGCCAATTCGATGTGGTTGGGATTTATTATTTTGTAATATTAAGCATTCTTCATATTTATATAGTCTGATATTTAAAAGACAGTTGTGCTGTGAAATAGGTATTCAAAAAGTGCCTTTGTCTTTCGCCTTTGATGGTTTTATGTCTTTGAACCATTTTGGGTTACTAGGAAGATGTAGAAACCTAATTTCTTTGGTAAAAAAGAAAAAAGAAACAAAAAAGATATTTGTCTTCACTATGCTGCTCACTATTGGCACCTCATTTGTCTTCATTATTGCTCACTATTGGCACCTTTAATATACATTAACTTTTTGTGATTATAAGTAAATAATGATTTTATAAACATGTTTATATATAAATTACTTTTATACATTTATAACCTATCAATTGTAACACTAGTGACACTTCTAAACTAAGTGTCACCATTATCGGTATATATGTTTACTATGACGAGTCTATCAAAAAATGTTTATTATGATGATGAAACCTATCTATTTCAGAAGAGGAAAACAACTTTGAAAATGTGATATTGGAGAATGCCTGGTTGAACAAAACAAATTAGAATAGACAAATTTAATCTCTTAAAAAAAATTGACTAGTTTACTGAATTTAATTTGATGGCTCATTGGCTTCTTTGGTCCTTGTGATTAAACAACCAACACTAATGCAGAGTTGGCTGCCATTGCGCATGACCTTAACACAGTTTTGAATGCTAGGTTTAGAGTGGTGATTTGTGAATATGACTCTCAAACCGTGCTGCAGCCTTCAGCTCATCAAGAAAAATGTCCTTGAAACCTATCCTTATATCCTGAGTTTTACTCATACTCTGCTAGAGAGTAATTCTTGTGCCGACTGTTGAAGGGTAATTCATAATTGCCATTTAATAGGTTGTTAGAGTTAGTTAGTTAGTTAAGTGCATTACATCTTAATGTAACAGCCTATATATAACTAACAGTGTGTATGTGAAGAGTGTAATTTTGACAATAATTGAATAACAGAGTTTTTCAGTGAGGATCGTTCCAAGATCGATCCTGGAATAATACCAGATCAATCCTGAATTGATCCAGAATCAATTTCTTCCTCTGCAATTCGTTTTTCTTTCTTCTTCTTCCTTTCCCGCTGCGCACTATCAATTGTTCCAACAATTGGCATCTAGAGCTGGGTTAAAATCAAGGGAAACACGAGTGAAAAGTGAGGGGGAACAATAAAGGGAAACACAGAGTGATAGTTTCTTGAAAGGCATAATGAACAGCAACGGTTTTGGATCACATATTCTTGTTCTTGATGGCAAGAACTGGGATCGATGGAGTGCATTGATGAAATCTTTATTTGGAGCACAAGAAGTGAGTGAAATTGTGCAGGACGGCTATGATGACTTGGTAGAGAATCCAACGGATGCATAGAGGAATGCATTCAAGGAAGCCAAGAAGAAGGATTACAAAGCTGAAAGCCACAAGATCCAAAGAAGCATGGGACATCTTAGAAAACTATCACACTGGTGGAGAAAAGGTGAAGCAAGTGAAGCTACAATCCTATAGAAGAAAGTATGAGATGATGCAGATGGAGGCAGATCAAAAAGTAAGTGATTACTTATCAAAATTAACAGCCATAGTCAATCAAATGAGAACTTGTGGGGAGAACATTACAGATCAGATGGTGGTAGAAAAGGTGATGAGATCCTTGAGTCCAAAATTCGATTTCATAGTGGTAGCTATTCAAGAAGCAAAGGATGTGAAGACTTTGAAAATTGAAGAGCTGCAAAATTCATTGGAGGCACATGAACTCTTGGTATTTGATAGAAATTCTGAAAGATCAGTTCAACAAGCATTTCAAGTTCAGACTACCAAGAAGGAGGGAAACCAGAAAGACTTCAAGAAAAAGGGAAAGAGAAGAGCAAATTGGTCCAACAATGGTAAGAACAAGAGTGAAGACAAAGCTGAATCTTCAAAGAAAGGGGGTTTTGGCAAAAATCAGAACAAGAAGAAGGATTTTGACAAAAGTAAGGTACAATGCTTCAACTGTGAGAAGTATGGGCACTTTGCAGATGAATGTTGGTTCAAGAAAGATCAAAAGGATGATGAAGAAGCGAATCTGGCACATGGAGATGATTCCAATATAGTGTTGATGATGGCTACTACCAATGATGAGAAGATCAAGAATGAAGAGTGGTTTCTTGACTCTGGATGCTCAAACCACATGACATCATATAGAGAATGGTTGACAAGCTTTGATGCTAGCAAGAAAACAAGCATAAAACTGGCTGATAGCAGAAATCTGATGGCTGAAGGGAGTGGAAATATAGTGATAAAAAGCAATGATGGCAGAAGAATCATTATTTCAGATGTGATGTATGTTCCTGAGATGAAGTGCAATCTCATAAGCATTGGTCAATTGGTGGAGAAGGGATTCTCAGTGACTATGGATGGTGATTCTTTGAAGCTGTTTGATGCAAAGAAGCAGTTGGTGCTCAAATCAAACATGTCACAAAATAGAACCTACAGATGCAACATTTCAAGTGAGAAAATGATGTGTTTGTCTGCAGCAGTTAGTGAAGATATTGAAGGCTTATGGCACAAGAGGTATGGTCATCTAAACTTTAGAAGTCTTGGTGATTTGAATTCTAAAGAACTGGTGTATGGGCTGCCAAAGCTGAATGTCAGAAAAACCATTTGTGAAGTATGTGTGAAGAGTAAGCAAAGCAGGTTCCCATTTGTATCTGAAGCACCTAAAAGAGCTACTGCAGCACTGCAAGTGGTCCACTCTGATATATGTGGCCCTTTTGAAGTATCTTCATTGGGGGGAAGCAGATATTTCATCACATTTGTTGATGAATTTACAAGAATGATGTGGCTGTATACAATTAAGCTTAAGAGTGAAGCATTAGAGGTATTCAGGAAATTCAAGAGCTTAATTGAAAAAGAAAGTGACCAATCAATTAAGATCTTGAGAACTGATGGTGGAGGAGAATACACCTCAAAAGAGTTTGAAGATTTCTGTGTTAATCAAGGCATTGTGCATGAAGTAACAGCTCCATATACACCTCAGCACAATGGACTTGCTGAAAGAAGAAACAGAACCCTATTGAATATGGCAAGAAGCATGATCAAGCAGAAAAACCTACCACACAATTTCTGGGGTGAAGCAGTTACTGCAGCTGCTTATATCTTAAATAAATGCCCTACAAAGAAGTTGAATCAGAAAGTTCCAGAGGAAGCCTGGTGTGGAAGAAAGCCAAGTGTGAAGCATTTCAAGGTTTTTGGCTCATTGTGCTATAAGCATGTACCAGATGTTAAGAGGAGTAAACTTGAAGATAAAAGTGAGATTATGATACTTATAGGTTATCATCCTACAGGTGCATATAAGCTTTATAATCCTGTAACTCAAAAGGTGCATATCAGTAGGGATGTTATTGTGAATGAGGCTGAGAAGTGGAAATGGGAAGAGGAACCAGTGTACAGCGAGGAGAATCAACAAGGCTGCATTTATCCTGATTCCAGTGATGAATCAGAGGATGAAGAAGTGATCAATAATGATGAAGGTGAACCAGAAGAAGTGGCAGCAGCAGTAAGACCTCAAAGAATCAGACAGATTCCAAGCAGGCTGAATGATTGCGAATTAATTTCTGATAATGCAGTAAATGATGAAGGTGATATCATTCATTTTGCATTGTTGGCAGATTCTGAACCTCTCAATTATGAAGAAGCATTGAAGATAGATGTATGGAGGAAAGCTGTGATGGAAGAACTCCAATCAATTGAGAAGAATCAAACATGGGAACTAGTTAATCTGCCAGACAAGAAAAGGAAGATTGATGTGAAGTGGGTCTTCAAACTGAAGATCAATCCTGACGGGAAAATTTCAAAACATAAGGCCAGGCTTGTTGCTAGAGGATTTTTACAGAAACATGGTATTGATTACAATGAAGTGTTTGCTCCAGTTGCAAGGCTTGAGACCATAAGATTAGTGGTGGCTCTAGCTTGCAAGAGAAGGTGGTCACTGTACCATTTAGATGTAAAATCAGCCTTTCTAAATGGTCCACTTGAAGAGATTGTGTTTGTGTCACAACCTCCTGGATTTGAAATACAAGGCAAGGAAACCATGGTGTATAAACTCCATAAAGCATTGTATGGTTTGAAGCAGGCCCCTAGAGCCTGGAATAAGAGGATTGATCAGTTCCTAATGCAGATAGGCTTCACAAAGTGTGCAGTGGAGTTTGGTGTGTATGTGCAGAATTCTAGTGCAGAAGAAACAATGATAATCTATTTGTATGTGGATGATTTACTCATTACTGGGAGCAAGGCAGCAGAGACTGAAAGGGTGAAACACAAGCTGAAATCTGAATTCGAAATGACTGATCTAGGTGAACTCTCATTCTTCCTAGGAATGGAATTTCTGAAATTGAAAACTGGAACAGTCATGCATCAGCAGAAGTATATAGGTGAAATGCTGGAAAAATTTGAGATGAATAGCTGCAATTCAGTTCCAAATCCATCAGAGACAAGCTCAAAGATTGATGAGTGCAGTGAGGAAGAAAGGGTCGATCCAACACGGTTCAGACAAATGGTTGGATCGTTGCGATATTTGTGCAACAGCAGGCCTGACATATGCTACTCAGTTAGTATCATTAGCAAATTCATGAATGATCCAAGGAAGACTCACTTGACAGCTGCGAAAAGAATACTCAGGTATATAAAAGGCACAAAGGAGTTTGGTCTGCTATTTCCAAATGGCAGCCAAGGTGAAGGAAGTGAATTCATTGGATATTCGGATAGTGATTGGTGTGGAGACATCACAGATAGAAGGAGTACATCTGGTAATGTTTTCAAGTTCAATGAGGCAGCCATATCTTGGTGTACAAAGAAGCAACCAGTGACTGCACTTTCATCGTGCGAGGCAGAATATATAGCAGGTACATTTGCAACTTGTCAAGCAATATGGCTGGATTCAGTGATGAAGGAACTAAGGTGTGAAGTGATGAAGCCTCTTAAACTCAGAATTGATAACAAGTCAGCAATCAGCCTTGCTAAAAATCCAATATCACATGGCAGAAGTAAACACATTGATACAAGGTTTCATTTCATTAGAGAGCAAGTGAATAATGGAATGATTGAAGTGCAATATTGTCCAACTGAAGTACAGCTAGCAGATGGTTTCACAAAGGCTTTGAAGCTGGACAAATTTGAATTTTTGAGAAAGAAACTTGGTGTTATAAGTGTTCAACAATTATGAATTAAGGGGAAGTGTTGAAGGGTAATTCATAATTGCCATTTAATAGGTTGTTAGAGTTAGTTAGTTAGTTAAGTGCATTACATCTTAATGTAACAACCTATATATAACTAACAGTGTGTATGTGAAGAGTGTAATTTTGACAATAATTGAATAACAGAGTTTTTCAGTGAGGATCGTTCCAAGATCGATCCTGGAATAATACCAGATCAATCCTGGATTGATCCAGAATCAATTTCTTCCTCTGCAATTCGTTTTTCTTTCTTCTTCTTCCTTTCCCGCTGCGCACTATCAATTGTTCTAACACCGACTAGCTGGTATGTTTAGCAACGGGGTAGGGTGAGTTTTGCCTCTCCCATCTCCGGTCCAATCCCTTGGGAAAAACTTGCACTTGTTCCAAAGAATAACACAAAAGAACATTTTGATCACTAAAATAGCACAAAGTAATTGGATTTTGTCATACCTCTTATGATTAATAGTATGGCTTTTTATCAATTAAAAAATGGGGCATCCTGATTAATATAAATAAATTAATTGACATTAATTAGGAATATAAAGTTGGTTTGGAAGATGAGGTGAGAGACTTAAATGAGTGAAGTGCAAATAAGGTCAACGAAAACATTGGCTATTTTAAAACACAATTTAATTTTCATTAAAATGTTATTTTACAATATATACAAAATGGTACTTTTTTGTCTACTTTGTTAAGTTTGGTGATGAAAATTTAACTCCGTTAAATTTGTTTATGTTTACCTATGTGTTCACTTTTTTTCTCAACTTTGACATTGTTGGTCTTATATAAAATAAGATGTTGAATGGTGATACTTGTGACATTGAAGAAGGTGTTGAAAAATAAACATTACAGAAAATATATGTAGATTTATCAAGATCCATGTCTAACCATGGAAGATGATTGGGCGATATCATTGGCAAAGCTAATAAACGTGGATATAGTTTATATGACTTATAAGTTATAAGACCTATTTGGTAACAGTTATTTATGAATTTATAGTGTTTTTTATAAGTTAATTTAAGTAGTTTATAATTTATAGAGCTTTATCATTTTTTTCCTTCTAATTTTACTCTTATTATTGTGACTAAAATCCTTTTTTACCCTTTATGATTTATTTATAAATAATTTATATAATTTAAAATTTAAAATAATTTTAATAAATAATATTTTAAAAAAATAAATACAAAATATATTAGATTAATACATAATTTATAAATAATTTAAATTTTAAAATAATTGATATTTTAAAGGAAATAAAAATATATCAAATTGATAAGTTTTAACATAATAAAAACAAATTTTAAATTACTACTTTTAAAATATTTAAGTATCAATTTATAACATCTAATTTTAATTAATAATGTCCTTTTATATTTTTAAACTAATTAAACCGCTAATTTTATCAAACATTTCAATTAGATCAACAACTATCAACTAATTTTACTAAACCGAAACTATAGTTAAGTGGAATGGTTGATTGTGAATAGGGTGCTGAGCTAAAAAATCTGTAAAAACATAACTTCTTTTGGACTTTTTTTTTTTATATAAACTACTGTATTGGAATTAACATTGTAATTTTTTTTATCCAAAGAAAACATAAATTTGTTTTACCCGAACTAGATTGGGACGACTACAAACTGTTACTAGTTAAACAGTTAAATATGAGCCCAACTTGAGCATTTGCTCTTCTTAGCATTGGGACGCTAAGCAATGAAAAATGAGCACAAATTAAGGGTGGCTCCTTAGAATATAGATCTTCTTCATTTCTTAAATAAATCTTAATTACTATGATTTTGATATATTAATGTTCAATTAATGTGACATACTTTTAAAATGTATTACTTATGTTGCTTTTATTCTCCAAAATTATAATAACAGACATTTCCATTTCTATTGAAAAATAAAGAGAATCCTTGTAATGATTTATGAAACAATCGTGTGGTTCTTGCTATGGATTTGGCCAAGAAATTCACTAGCATAAACACGAATAATATTGCATAATTATTTCCAATAACGTTTACATTTATTATAGAGAACTTTTTGGTAGTTCATTTATTATAGAAACTTGTTACTAACAAGTTTTAGTAATACATATTCATTAATTTTATTTATAAAAATATATCACCATAAGTTCAACTCATTGCCTTCTTAATTTCAGTTGCCAATCCATCATAGGCGATTTCCCAAGCAGTGTTAAGTTCTTCGCTCCATTTGTCCCCTGCTGCTGCCTTTATTGTTTGTAGCAAAGCTTCTTTAACCACCTTATAGCACCAAAATAATTAATTTTTGGTTAGTGATATAACACTTAGAAAATAGGTATGTCAACAAAAATAGAAAATATTTATTGAAAACATATTTATTTTCCTTTAAAATAATTGTAAATATATTTTTATATAATTTTTCTATCCATATTAATGGGACTCAATCAAATCTTAAAAACATTTTTATTGGTGAGAATTAAATATACATTTTTATTTATTTTATTTTAAGACTAAATATGGATAATATAAATAAAAAATAATTAAAAAAATATATCTTAATTATTAATATTTATTTGAATATTATTTATTTTTTGTCTTTAAAGTGTAAAAAAATGTGCGTTTAGTCCTCACCAATGAACTAAAAGACAATATTTTCTAAATATACAATTTATATATTAGAGAACCAACTATATATTTTTTTAAAATAAATTTATAAAAAAATAATTAAAAATTGGAATAAATAATAATCTGTAGTTCTTTAGAGAATGACATGGAGGATGCTCGTTTAATTATTGTTGTATTATTGTGTTAAGAGAATAAATGATCATTAGGCCATCAAAAATATTAAATGTATGCAGTAAAATATTTTATAGTATTATCATACCACAAAATGAGGATCAACAACTCCCTTCTGAACATGAACAGTACCCAATGTAGCATCTCCTAAAACTACTGTTCCATTTGCTAGAAGTTGAGCAGCTGAGTCACGCACCTTTGATTCAAAAAAACATAATATCAGAAGGAAAAGTATATAAGAATATAGAAAATACTAATATAAGTTAATATATTGTTCCTAATTTTCTAGTACTAGAACTAGTACTAGAATGTGATTAAATGTTAAGAAGAAAAATATTAATCCATTTTCTACTTTTAGTAACAATACTTCTAACTAATAAAAATAAAATAATTAAGACTTAATTAAATATATGCCTGATTTCACTTTTAGTCTCCCAAGTAATGATATATAATTACTATTATAAAAATAAAATTATGTATAATTACTATAAAATACTCAGTGAAAAATTACTATAAAACACAAATTACTATTATTTAAAATGTAAGCAGTGTCATATGCTTGTCCTTGAAACAAATCTTAAAATTGTACTTGTAGATTCTCTTTATATAATTCTTTGGATCATATTAATTAACTGCAAATTTTAAATTAAGAAAATAAAAAATACAAGTATAATTTTAAAGATTTCATAGTTATTAATTTTATAAGCAGCACCTACAATTAAAGGAAGAACAAAAAAGAAAAGAAAATTGATTGATATGGGATAGTACTCACCAATCCGAAAACCTTAATAGCATGAGCCTGAAGTTGAGGACTATCTTGAGCACCATTCTTTAAAAAGGAGAACAAGTCTTTTGCTGCAGGTGCTTTCTCCAATATACTATTTTAATTGAAGCAACCAAAAATATTAATGTTAATTTACACCATCTCTTATAAAATCCAACAAACAATGAAAAGGAAAAAAAATAAATAATAATAATGAGAGGAAACTTACATAGTGTAGAACAAAATACTATAGGTAGGAAGGTTTTGTTTGAATGATTCAAATGAGCTATTCACCAAAGCCACTTGATTCTCAGTAAAACCCATATTTCTCTTCTCTTTTGTTTTTCTTCTTTTTCTTCTTTGTTTTGTTATGTTGTGTTTATATTGCAATGTAACAATACTTATTTATATAGGAAAGCTTGGAGGCGTAAACATATGTCGTTGATTTATTGTGATTATTTTTTTAAAGAATCTATTGGCTTGTGGAGGTGGCCATTGACATTATTAAAAGACAAGAATCTTTTAAAAACTTAATCAAATAAATTTTAATTAATTAAAGTTAATAAAATTTAAAAATTATAAATATATTATATAAATATTCGAAAAAATTTATAGTACATGCGTTAATTTGACACATACCAGTACATTTGGCCGTTAAATTAATAAATAAATGATTTAAAAAAAATATTTTCTATCAATTTAAAAACTTATAATGACTAAATATTATTAATCACTGTCAGCAAAATAAAATTTTATTTTTTTAAATTTTTATTACTCATAGTAGTGAATATTGAATTTCTTTTTTACGATAAAATATAAATAAAAACTAATATAACACTTATAAATAATAAATATTTTTTTAAATGATTTTTCATAAAATACAAAAAAGTTGAAAAATAATTTTATTTTATTCATAAAATATCATTAATTTATTGATTTAGATATCAAATATATCAAAAGATTTCCATTTATGAGTATACCTAGAAGTTACCTATGTGTTCTTTTATTTAATAAATGTAATTATTAATCTAATAAAAAAATGTTACTAAATATATAGCAACATTTTTTAGTCTTTAGTAAATTCCTGTGACTACGAACAACAACAGATATTTTAGTCTAACGGAATAAATTCGACCTCCATAAAGCATTGATTCAAAATGTTCCTACACACAAATGTGATAATTAATATTTATTGTAAGTAAACTTTTTTAGGTAAATCAATATATCCCTGTATGCACGGCCGTTTAAAGGAGAGGCGTCTAAAGTCCTTGCTTTAGACTTCGCTAAAAAATAATTTTTTTACTTAAATTTTTATACGGCACAGAGGTCCAATAATATATTATTAAAACTCTTCTGAAGAGACCTTTAAAATTGATTATTTCATATACATAATTGATAGATCAATTACTTCATTTCAAAGTAGATTTGAACAATTTAAATTGTATGCAGATATTTTTTGTTTTCTATTTATATTGAGAAATTAAAATCATTGGATAATGAAAAATTAAAAGAAAATTGCATTAACCTTGAGCGTTCTTTAAAACATAAGGACAACTCAGACATTGATGGATTAGATTTATTCTTTAAAACACAAAGACAACTCAGACATTGATGGATTAGATTTATTTGTATAACTTAAAATTCTAAGAGAGACAATGCAAGTAGAAAATGATACACCAATTGACATACTTAATTATATAAGAATGTTAGATTCTTTTCTAAATGCATATATTGTTTATATATAGAATAATGTTAACAATTCCTATAACCGTCACTTCAGTAGAAAGAAGCTTTTTGAAACTCAAATTAATTATATCTTATCTAAGATCAACAATGTCACAAGAAAGATTTAATGAATTAACTTTATTATCGATTGAAAAAGAATTGTTAAACGAAATCGATTACAATAATTTGATAAGTGATTTTGCATCAAAAAAAGTACGAAATATCAATTTTAAATAAAAATATTAATAATTATTTATTAACTTTGAAAATGTCCCGTTTAATAATTTCGCTTTAGGCCTCATAATGTGTTGGACAGGCCTACCTATACGTATTTAGAAAGACAAATCTTCCGAAATAATTGAAATTCGTTTAAACGGTTGATCTCTTTAAATAAATTTTTTGATACACATTAAATTAGAGATTGAACCCTCCACGAATCAATTAAGCGATCCAAACATCATTTGTGTCACGTTGTATTCTTCAAATCAAAGTAAACTTAATTTAAAAATTAAAAGTTAATTAATTAACGATAATATATTGGGAGGCAGAAAAGGTAGCGTGGTGCAGCAAGCTTGACAATTATGCATTAATCACTTGTGTTAGTTGCAATGCCCTATCTCATGAAACACTTTTTTAATAAAATTTCCGTTCGACATAATTTACGTTTCAAAAAAATTTAATAATTTACTTTTCAGAAGTTTATGACTCATAAAACTGTGGATTCAATTTCTATTGTTGATATGAAGATTTCTTTGATGAAATATTTGTAAGTACAATTCTCAAGGCTCTTTGAGACATGTCCTAAACCTAATGAGCTCTAGGAACTAAATTCATCTAAACTTTTTTTTTAAATAATAATAATAAATGTGATGATATGTTAGGTAAATATGTGAATTTTTTAAAAAAGTTCCTCTCAAGGCTCTTTGAGACATGTCCTAAACCTAAATGTGATGAATTTTTTAATGATATTTTTAATTTCCTCTATTTATACCTCTTCGCGAAATTTATACTCTTATTTTAAAATTCGACATTGTTTTGTTCCTCTCTTAGTTTTTTTAACTAATAAATTGTAATTTGACATAATTTAATCGAAGTGGCAAACAAATTAACTCATGATATAAAATAAATTAGATGTATTAATTATCTATACGTTATTAATTAAATTACAAAAATAAATACTAGTATTAATTATTCAAAATCATTGTATCATATGTTAGTCGTTTAAAATATGTCAAATCACCGTTATTTAATTAAAAATTCATAAAAAATTATGAAAACTGTTGAATTTTAAAATAGATGAACTAATTCCACAAATCGATGAAAATAAAAAGATAAAAACTACAATTAAACTTATAAAATAATTTGGATTAAACCATTTCCTTTATTTGAAATTTGAAATATTCAACAGAAAGCACTTAATGAGTCCCTCACTTGTATAGACCAAATAAATCCATCCATCTTACCATTCTCCTCTCTTTCCTATTATTTTTACAAACCCTAATGTGTGAAAAGATCTCCCTCCATATGCTTCTCCCATAACTGAATTGCACAGCCACCACAACAGTACATCGTTCGCCACCCAACACCGCCGCACGCCATCTAGAATCACCCTGCCTCACCAAACACATTTGTTGTTGACCACTCAAGAAAAGAACTAGATTTATTTTAGTTTTTTCGTATTGTTACTCAAGTAAAACTTTTTTTTTATCGTATTGTTACTGAAGCAACTCTTTTGTATAGTTATTTTTCAAATAATGAACTAAGACTTTTTTTTCGTTTTTTCATTTTAGTTTTATCTTTTTTTTTCTTTCTCGTTTTATCGTTTTTCATTTAGGTAAAAATTCATGCTTGTTTACCATCTGTTTTAAAACAAAACTTGTTTAATGTGTGTTTGTTTAATATTTGCTTATAAAAAAGATGATTATTGATGCATGCTTTTAAGAAATTTGTGTAATCTGATGCATACTAACAAACATGAAATTGAGTAGTGAAGGGGATTATTGAATTACTCTTTTAAAAATTCAACAAAGAGGCTCTCATAAACTTTAAAAGGACCGATTCCAAAGTAAAACAATTCAAAGATTTAAATGCATAAATTAATTCCAAAATGACTTATTATGCATTTGCTTCATAGATATCAATGACAAGAAGCTACAACTAGTAGCTTTGTTTTCACATCAAGTTTAGAAGAAGCTACAAAGACACTAATAACATACTAGAATCAGCTTTACTAAGGCTACATAGAAATTGCATGCAACTTGATAATCTTGGATAAAGCTTTTGAATAAGCAAGACTTATAAATAAAATAACCAAACATTTTCAATCACAATGCACCATAAAAATAGAAGCAGGAACTGCACTTAAACCACAGCAACAAAATATCTGATTATTTTTCTCCTTCGAATGAATCTGCGGTGATACGATACATTAATCTTGTCCCTTCAAATGTGTACGCAAATGATTGGACAAAAATTGAATATCCTCTGTGCTTTCTTCAAACCATGTCCATGCTCATGCTTGAATGAAATTCTTGAGCTTTTTCAACCATTCTAAGTATTCTCTACTATCCTTGTTGATCATGTACTCATGCAAGAAATTAGTTGTGCTTGGTTTGATTCCCCTAATTTCTAAGTACTTGTGGAAAGTCTTTTGCAGACTTTCATCCAAATCCCTGTACAAACAATGCAACAATCTCAATCAAACAATACCTTACCAGGAACATTAATTGAATATACATAAAGGGTATATCATAAAAGGTTCCAAAACCACAACCTAGACCGCGGCATCAATATTATCAATACTTTTGTTGTCTGACAAACCACCGTGATACCACAGAATCACGATGAGTTGGCATGATTTTGACAGAAGCTAAATTTAAGAGCTTCAACAAAATCACGATGTTAATGTGATTTTGCGAAACTCACCAAAATCCAAACATTAAAAGATCAACAAGCACATATCTCTAAAAAATAAAAGATCTGAAAGAAGGACATACTGAAAATCTGGTCCTTCATAAGGAATCTGATCATCAGAAAGATCAGGATTCTTAACAGACAAGCTGTCAATGACAATCTCATCAGGGTAAGCCACACAACTGAACTCCAAAGAAGGTCCACCTTTCTTAGAAACACTCACTGAAAGTGGAATGCTTGATTGAGTTGCTCTCTCACTCTCATTATCCTTATCATCATCCTCATTGTCATGTTCTTCACCAGTAACCAAATCAGGCATATGAACCTCAACCTTAATTTCTTCACCTTGATAACTCCTTTCAAGTGTTATTGTTTGTTGTCCAGCACTATCAACTATCTTAAATGGAAAATTATCGGGAACCTCCTCAACCTATATCAACCAAAATCAATTTTTCAACATTCACAAAATCAATCAATAATCATAATCAATAAATAGCAACGAGATAATGGGCCCATTTTCTTAAAAACATCACTTTTTTTTTAAAAAAATAAATTAATTACTTTTAAGAGTTTCCATCCGTTTGTTGCAACTTTTTTTTTAAAAAACGCAGACTTCTAAAAAGATCTAAAACCCCCTTCAAATGAGAAGATGTTTCTAGCAGCTTCTATAAAAAAATCTTTCTTTATAACTGGGTTTTTCTAAAAAAAAATGATTTTCACTATGGACAAACACAAACAGCTTCTACTTTTCTTAAAAATCTCTTAAAAATGTTCTCTTAAATTATTGAGTATCAAAATCACTTTTTATGATTTTTAGAATCAGTAACAAATGAGCTCAATGAAAAATTATTAATTATATATAAAAGGAAAAAAAACACTACTACTATTATCATCAAATTCTAATAAATGAGAGAAATTGAAATGAAACTTACGGCGCCTTGATCATCGGTTTCAAGAGCGCAATTGATTTCTGCTTCAATGACACGGAGCAGATTCTCGTCGGAGTTGGGCTTGTTTTTAACAGCTACAGAAGAAAAATGAAACCTAGGAACAAACGAATCCTCGTACCGATTAACAGCGGCAAAAAGAACGGTACGATGACCCGGTTGGGTTTTTCTCATCAATTGAGCAGCAGAAGCAAAAGCCCTAACGAAAGTACTAGACTTGTTGCGAAGAATCGAATTAAACGCCATTTTTACTTTTCTTACGGAAAACACAACAGGGGAAGGTTTTGCTAGGGTTTTACAGAGTTTTCCAATTCTGAGCTTTAAACTAAAAAATCTTAGAAAAATAATAACTCGGCTTAGGTAGAAAAAAAGGTCCAAATGGTTAATTTTTGGCCCAATAACATTGGACCAAGCCCAACGTTTAACTATTTAAAAATCTTATCCGTTTATTACGTATTATTTTTAAAATAGTCATTTTTTTTTCTATAAAAAGATAATCCATTTTTAGAGTTTTTATCTGACTATTACAATTTTTAGAAAAAAAGTTATAATCTTAAAATTTCTTAATCAAAAAAATTATCTTGAATAGTTTTTTATAACTATATTTTTATTTTAGAAAAATAATTTTCATTATAATAGACAAACACTAATCAACTTCTGATTTTTTTTAAAATTTCTAACAAACAATTTATATACTATTAAATATCAAAATATTTTTTTATAATTTGTAACAAACTGACCCCTTCTGTAAAGTTTTCCGGTAAACTTTTCTGTATCGAAAATTTTTTAAAATGTTTTTAAATATCGAAAAACTTTTTTTGTTTGGTTCGAAAATCTTTAAATGATAAAAAAAAAGTGAATTTTAATTGGTAAAATAATAAAAAAAAATAAAAAATATAGTTGACATTTTTTAAAATTTGTGGAGCATAGAGAAAACGTTGGGAGTATAGGATAAAGCAATCTAAAAATTGGAGGAATCTCGAACTTAAAAATTTACGATGCAATAGGTAGAAAGAGGCTCAGCTGTTTACTTTTTGACCCATTGATGTTATTGGGCCAGCCCAATAACTAACTATTTAAAAGCCCTAATCTAATTTCCCACTCCCTCGCAATTTATTTCCCGCTCTGTTAAAACCCTAACCCCTTTCTTTTTGAGCTGAGAAGAAGAAGAAAGAAAGAAAGAACCAAAATGGGACAGAAACAGAAGCAGAGTTTGGAATTGGATCTCAACGAAACCAATAAACGACGTCGTGTTGGATTTTCCAGCACAGGTGATTTTTCATTTTACTTTTGTTACTGATTTCTTTTATTTATTTAATTAAGTGTAAATTATGTTTCATCATGTTTTTTAGATGCTGGAGTTGAAGCCAAAGATTGCATCCGAATCTTTCTTGGTAAGATAAAATGTGAAATATTCTTCTTTCTTTACCGAAGTTTTGGTATCAATGTAAAAAAATTGTGAACATTGGGATGAAAATGGTGTTTATATAAATATTCTTCTTTTGGAGTGTTTTGGGTGATGTTGCAATTGGTATGCATATTTATTTTGTGTCTGTTATTCATGTTTTGTGCAGTGTCAAGCAAAGAAGAGTTCGATCATCCTGAGAGTTTTGTTGTCAATCCTGTTGATTTGAATGGCTTTTTTGATGGCGAAGGGAAAATTTATGGTTATGAGGATTTGAAGGTAAGATTCATTTTAACAATAATAGGAATTTATTTTTTTTTATTTTTACTGTGGTTGAATGTTTTATGGTGTTCGGTGTTTTCATATGTTTAGCTTGTTTGGACTTTATTTGCAGATTAACATCTGGATTAGCAGCATATCTTTTTATGCATATGCTGACATTACATTCCAGAGTTCGGCTGATGTAGGTTCTGAATTTGTTTAGTAAATGTGCACAATTGTCTTTTACAGTACTGGTTAATTCCCAATTATCTTTGGACTTTGACACTTTCTTTTTATGCATATGTTGTTTCATTGTTTAAGCGAGGCAAAGGAATTACAGATCTTAAAGAGGCTCTTCAGGTATGCATCAACATTCACTGTTTGACTGACTGTTATTTTACACACGACCCTTTAATTTGGTTTGTTCATTTGCAGGCAATTTTTGCTGAGACTCTTGTTGATAGCAAAGATGAATTCCTTGAAAAATATTTGGTGGACAAGAGTTTTCTTAGGTATGAAGACTTTGCTTCTTGTTTAATAATAAATACCTGAAATTAGTTTTATAAGACTCTAATGACTGTTGATGTCGATTTAATTGGTTTGCAGAACAAACATCTCAGATGGGGAGGTTTTGAAGACAAAAGCTTTCAATCACACTGGTTCGGATGCTGCGGATGTTGAGGTTGTAATTTGCATATAGGTTCATTATTTTGCACTTTAGGTAAAAGATAGGGCAATAGAGTGTGAATGCCTTGTTTAAGATTTTATCTATGAAAAATCCTTACTCTTATACATGTTGTATCTCAAATTTTACAGCAATCATCTAATTGAAATACTTTTTGGTAAACAGGTGAAGAGAGTGACAGAATAGATCTGTTAAGCTACTTTCCACTTTTAGCTTATTCCGGTTATTGATCAGAATCTGTACTGTGCAAACTGGATGCATTTGCCATGATGTTCTGAAATTAGTATTTTACTTTTCACTGCTTTTTTTCAATTTTCTTGTGAAATCTGGTCTGTTTCCATATTATGCTGTTCTTAATATTATTATTCAGCTGTCAAATTACATGAGTTATTTGAATCGTCCTGTACACTTATAGTTGGTGTTGTAACTTAAATTTTAACGACCTTCCTTTTCAAGAAAATGTAGAGCAGAAGGAACTTTTTATAAAAAAAAATGCCTGCAAACATGAGTTTTTGTTGTCTCTATTATCCTTTAAACTTACTTTGGATGTCTTGTATCTGCATGTTTATTTTAAGAATGCCATTTTGATGTGTATCTCCTGGGCCCCAGGTTGTTCGTCTGGTGGCAGGCAACATGGCTACTGGACAACTTTACAGTCATATAATACCCCTTACCCTTCTGCTTGTCAACGGTAATTTTCACTCCTTTTACTACTCTATACCACTATTGTATTTATGCAATGTTTGTTGTTTAGATTGCATGCTGCTGTAGTTTTTCTTTTAAACTCTTGTGTCATATAGGTAGCAGTCCCATTGATGTAACTGATTCACAATGGGAGTTGTATGTCCTGGTTCAGAAGAAAGCTGACGAGCAGGGAGAGATTCAATCTATGTTGCTTGGATTTACTGCTGTTTATCGATTTTACCACTATCCTGACGACTCCCGATTGCGTCTTGGTCAGGTTTGTTACCCCTATCAAAAAGCGGTTTCAATTTTTAGCATGCTTTATTAGAATACTCTCAAGTTCTATTTTTCTGTTGATGACAGATACTGGTTTTGCCTCCTTATCAGCGCAAGGGCTATGGTTGTTTCCTTCTGGAAGCGCTATATGATGTTGCTATATCTGAAAATGTTTTTGACATCACTATAGAAGAGCCGTTAGATGAGCTCCAAAATCTCCGTTCTTATATTGAAACACGTCGCCTGCTTCGTTTTGAGCCGATTCAGCCTTTAGTTGCTAAGGCTGTTTCACTTCTAAAGTCTGGAAGGCTATCGAAGAAAACACATATTCCTCGAGTTTTGCCGCCACCCAGTGCTATTGATAATGTGAGGAAGAATTTGAAAATTACCAAGAAACAGTTTCTCCAGTGTTGGGAGGTCTTGATCTACATTGGCCTCATACCTGTTGATAAGTACATGGAGAACTTTGTCAACATTGTTTCGGTACGTGTGAAGTATGATATATTGGGGAAAGATTATGGGACTGCTGGGAAGCAAGTTATTGAAGTACCGAACGATGTTGATGAGGAGATGTCATTTGTGATGATCAAATCGGGGGCTGGTGAAGATATTACTGCAATGACAGAGGACAGTGGAACAAACCGAGAAGAGGAACTCGAGAAGTTAGTTCAGCATAGGGTAAAAGAAATTCAGTTGATCGCCGAAAAGCTAACCTCAAATGTTCGAAGCTCGGATGTAGCTGTTAATTAAATCTGTCCTTCACAAGATGTCATAGCATTCCTACTCATCTATGACATTTAGCATTCCATGCTTACCATTGTAGTTTGTTTGGACAATCACACAAATTTTTATCTTGTAATATCATTTTCTTATAGTAGGCTGGGAAGAAACCGTGTGGTTGTAGCCTTGAGTTGTGATGATTGAGATTAAATACAGTAAAGTTGATTGTCGATATTCCAAGTCCTTCAAGCCCTAGTTTGGTAGAATCCAAGAAATATATGGGTTCGAGATTTTGTCTATTTTTTTAATAACGTCATTTAGCTTCATTATGATCTAGTAGACACCTTGATTTATTTTAAGAACTTTTTCAATAACTTCCTTTTAGATGCCTTAAGTTGTAGCTTTATTCTTTTCTAAATACACAATAAACTAATTTGAGCTTTTTAAAAGATATGATAACTAATTTATGACTCTCTAGCATTAGCTATTGATTCGGTGTATAAAGAAATCATCTGAACCTGAAAATTGAACATTCAACAAAAATAACTTACCTTCTGTTAATATGCCTTCATTCATAATTTAAAACAAAATAATGATGTTTCAAAATATCGATACATATTATTGCGATGGTTAGTATAATTAGGCGATCCTAATTTTTTTAGAGAGATAAACTATATTCTCTCTAAGTTTTCTCTTCTTCATTTATTGAAAAGAGGTGGTTTTGAGTCATTTTTTTGACTCACAAACACATTTTAATCTAAATAAGTACTTTCCACACATATCAGGTTTGCTTTCATGTTTTTTTTGGTGATTTCATTGTCTTATATTTGTGTTGTTTGATTTCAACGTTTCGGTGTGATGTTTGTTTGATTTTCCGTCTTGTTGCAGTGTTCATTTGATTTAGATTGACATGTCAATTACTTATTCAATCAATAACTAAGTCGTCAATGTTATAAATTCAGAGACATAAGTATTCTGTTCACTTTGATTTTATCGCATTATTTATAAGCATTTTTTTCGTTTTATTCTATTAACTTAGGTGTTGTGATTTTGTTTGCAGATTCATCTTTTTCGTTTTTAACTATGTTGAATTTGTATTTATATCTTATGTACTCTGTTAATTTAAATAAATAAATATTTATAAAAATCACTATAACTAATCAATTTAAGTGATGTATACAAATTTGAATTTGTGTTAAGCTCAAGGTGGCATGTCATTTGCCCAAAGCTAAGAGTTTTAAGCTCAAGGTGACATGTCATTTGCTCAAAGCTAAAACTTTCACGTACTCCCATGAATGTAAATGGTCTATTTTGAATTAAGGATTTTGTAGCATCAATTATCAATTTTGGAGTTCATAAAAAAAGAATGCGTTCATAAATTATTATTTTTATCAATTTGGAAAAAGTCTTGGTAGTTATTTTTTTTCCTCTTAATAAAACAATGACATTTCGTAAGGAACATGTTCATTTGTCATGAGATGTGCTCCAAAAGCTGCTGCACTAAGGAAAATCTGCCCCACTTGTTATCATTGTGATGAAAAACTTCTAATATGGACAAATATATTAATGCAATGCCATATAAACCGAAATTTCGGTTCTTGTCATGTGATATAACAGCATAGGCAATTAGACATCAATGTTTGGGGCCATGCATAAGCATTATTTGCACAACTGTACCACTATCACATTTGGGAAAAATTATTGTTGCAACTCATTTCCATTTCGTTTACAATATTTTGTTACACTTTTACTTGTTTTGTTAACAAAAAAAATATATAGTTTCTTTATTTGTTTTATTCAGAAGAAGAAGTGATGTAAGAATATTATAATAGAATTGATAAGTAAAGACCCGAAAAGTATATTAGTATATATTATTGTTGATCTTATATTCTATTTCAGATAAATTTTAAGATAAATTAGTACTATGTCTTTACGATAAAAAATGATATTTGCCCAAATAAATCAATCGCATTATCCTAAAAAAATTCAGGTCAAGGTAATGGATAAAATTTGAAGATACAATCATTATTCTATTTAGGAATGCTATGCTATCCATTATATCTAATTATTTTTTTGTAGTGGTTGGAAAGTATCAAATTTTTTATGTGTTATGGATCCTAAGTCACATGGTACAGTCACTAGATATAGAGAAAAAAATAGCACATAACATCCACGGCCCCATATGAAAAGCTTTTATAAATCAACCCCATAATATAAAAATTAACATGTTAAACATGTTGAGAGCAACCTTATCCACCTCATCACTCACCACCATTTCTAGAAAAATCATATATAAATTTCAAAAGTACGAACAAAAAAAAGCTTTTTTTTTCTTCCTAAAATACACATCAAGATAGCATCAAATTTGTTATTTTTTTGGGATATGTACTTCTGAAATAACATTAGGATGAAAAAATTTGCCCCAAAACATGTTTCAATGTCGTAACAAGGCCAGCAACTCATCTAATTGGCTCATTCTTGGTATAGTAATAAATTATAACTGAAGCTTTCATGTGCACTAAATTATACTCAATAGGTTTTTACTTTTCAGTACTATGTTTATTTTAGGTTCATTTTAATTCTTATTATATATTAAAAGCTTTATTTTGTTCATGTTTCAAATGTTATACCACTTTGGTGACTTAAATTTTCCAGGAAACATCATTTTAATGTAGAAAGTCTACTTAAGCTGGGCTGATTTTTTTAGTTGATCAGGAAATAAGTGCAACTGATTCGAGACTAAAGTAGGTTTCATCAATAAAATCACAGATTTTATTTTATCCTTCTTCTAATACTTCAACCAACATGGATCATCAAGTATCAAACAACCATTCATGAATTATATAAATTGTCCAATTAATGTAGATAGAATACAGTTGCAAAGACCGGAGAGAAACAACTAATCGATAATTTATTTCTATACATAACTGAAAAATTACACAACTTTTGCACAGAAGAACAAACTTATATGCCCTTTACAACGATTATGACCTTTCAACATTGTAATGGCTTCACTCATTCTAATCCAAAAACTGACTTGTACACTGTAGGGGAAAGAAAATAAATAGGATGATGAACAAAAAATGAAATGAAAAGAACAAACATATTTCAGACTCAATAACTTACTACCTCTTCACCACATGCTGAGCAACATTGATCTCACATAACTATCTCTGGCTTCAAAATATTTGACTTAATCTCTTTGTGGGGCAAAACCACACCACCATTGCTGTAAATTTCATCACATACATGAACATCTTCTCCGAGAATAGTCATATTCTCGACTCGAGCCCATTGCCCGACAGTTGAATGCCACCCAATAATACTGCTGGATATACAAGCATGCTTCTTAATCCGGACTCCTCGCATTACCGTGCAGCGCGAGAGCCTAACACCGGATTCAACAACACAGCCAGGACCGATAGCGACGTCGGGTCCAATGAGACATCCTTCGCCAATTTTGGCTGTTTCATCCACAATGACATTCCCTACAATGTTAGAGCCACTGGCCAACTTGGAAGAAGATTTCTTCCTAAGTGAGTCCAGGTAAAGCCTCAAGCCAGTAATATAGTCCCTCGGTTGTCCAATGTCCATCCAGAATCCAGGCAGGACCATTGCGAATAGCTTTTTCTCTGCCGCAATCTTCGGAAAAACTTCTTTTTCAATTGAAGTGGGCCTCAGTTCAATTCGATCCAAAACAGAGGGGTTCAATAGGTAAATTCCAGCATTGATTTTGTTTCCAACAAACAACTTTGGTTTTTCAACAAACTTCTCAACCTGCCCTGTTGTTTCCTCCATCACAACCACACCATATTTTGATGGCTCATCAACCTACACGAGTACATGAAAAATGATATAATTGGATGCTCTAACTGGTATATTAAATATATAGTTTCACATGATTGAAATTTTTTTTGTTACCTTTGTAACCATTATGGAAGCCTCCCCTCCATGTGATTTGTGGAATTCAATCATTTCTTTAAGTGGGTACTCACTGATAACATCACTGTTGAGAACAAAAAATGGCTCGCCGGAGTCATCAATAAGCTTATCCCTAGCAAGAGCCAAGGGGCCTGCAGTTCCTAATGGTTCAGTTTCTTGTGAACAACTAATCGTAATGTCGAGCTTTGCTTCAAAATCCTTCAAGAAGTTCAACATAACCTGAAGTAGGAAGTATTACCAATGTCAAAACAAAGAAACTTGAGCCACAAAAAATATCTTGATGCATTGACTAAAACAATGTTTTAGGAAAAGGTTTGATCCTTCATACCTCTGGTTGGTAATTGATGGCCAGTACCACTTCAGTAACTCCAGTGGCCTTAAGAGCCTCTATCTAAAAACAAGCCAAATTAAAAAGTAAAAATTAAATTAGTAAGATGGTCTATTATGCCATATTAAGGGAATTAGAAATAAAGTATGTGCATAAATACATGCTCATGCATGCACACGAATAAAAGAGTGGTTTTTCCTGATGTACAAATCTGAGAAGTTCCTTTTAAAAAAAAAACTGAGAAGTTATTGTATTTTTTAAAAATTTGACACATCCCTGTTATGTAGAAAGAAGGCATCAGATGCCACTTTAACAAAGCATTCAACAATAAAGCATATCCCTAATATTCTATAACATTGACAGATTTAAAACTTATTGGAAAAAGGTTTAAAATAGCTTTACCTGATGCAGAATCATGGGTTTGTTAGCAAAGTCAACAAGAGGCTTAGGGACACTGAGAGTCAATGGCCTCAACCTAGTTCCAAACCCACCAACTAGAATCAATGCCTTCATTGTGATAAGCCCTTTGTTTTCCTGTAAGTTTAAAAATTAGAAGCAGATCAAGATAAGCCAACAGAGAATGCAATCTGAAATATGAACAGATAGATTCCACGATGTCCTATATATATCGATGCCAGGAAAGAAAGACGGACTAGCACATAATCTTAAGAAAACAACAGGCAGGTTAGTTGATCGTGAACACACGAGACACGAGTGTTCTATCAAGGATTCAAGCGTGACACGAATCAATTTATGTGCCACCTCATGAATACCAAAGTTTAGCTAGATATGAAAATCAAAGACAAAATCCAGCTAATGAGCCACTAGTTTCCAATTAGAATGACAAAAGAGGATTGAATTCTGACGCAGATTACTCCATAAATGGTTTCAAACATATGTGTCAATCAAGGTGCATCGTAAGGTAAATATGCGGTGTTCTACACGCAATTTAAAGTATGTATCTGTTTCCATCTATCAAAATGAAAAAAAATTCATATACATTTGTTATTTTAAAACCTGTTTGAGAATCCTTTAAGTAAATCACATTGCTTTGAGTCAATTTGAATAAATTTCTCCACAGACACTTAAGGAAAAAGAAATATTAAAAGAATCTCACAATAAATACAAGTATTTATCCAATAGCTTCTCATATAAGTTGAAATTAACTCCTGTGCCTCAATTTTTCTCGCAGGTAAACACCTATAAACTTCTAATGATTTTTTCAAATGTAAAGAACCACAAACTTTTTTAATTGAGAAGCTTCCATAAACTAGAAGTTAATCCAAATCAGGTCACTAAGAGACTCAATTAACCTTCAAATAGGGATGTTGGGATGGAAAGAGAACTATAAGGGAAGGATAATGTGAAAAATAAAAGCAGTCTCCTTTTTAAACAGCCCAAATTTCCTGACATCAACATTAAAAAAATAATAATAAAGTATGTGAGAAAAAAATCATAAATCAAACAACATATGTAGTGAGGTCACATGAATTGCAAAAAAATAAAAAACGAGCACTGACATCAGGAGGATATTTGATTGCTAGTGAATCTCGCAAAATCACCTAGATTTTGACAAAAGCTATACTTTGGTACTTAAACAAAATCACATAATCACCGTGATTTCATTATATTCAGTATGATTCCAAACATGCACTTATTATTTGACTATATTAATTTCTCAAAAGAACAAATATTATACTATCTAAGTGTATGTTGGATTTTACGGTAACATTAGCAAAATCACAGTAAAGCTACCGAGTGTAGGGTGATTCGTCGTGATTTTGTCAAAATCCAAATGAATAAAGCTGTTTAACTTTTCATTACAGATGCAGCAGTTTTGTTAAGAAATTTCAGTAAACATATTCAAATCCATGAACATAGAAGTAAAAATGTAAATTTATACTCAACAAGTAAATAAATCAATTAAACATAAATGAAGAGACTTCAGCAACACAATACAGCACCAGATCTGAGCATCACACTGAAAAATCTAATAAAAATCGAAATTAGATCACAATTCAAAAAAACAAAAACAAAATGCCAACTCGAACATTGTGATTACGTAATCGAAATTCGAAAACGACGTAAATACATTCATTGATTACGATAGAGAAAATTAGATTTTAGCGGGAAAGTGTGTAAAACAAAGCGAAACGGTGATTACATTGCGAGAATTATGAGGATCATGTGAATTGAAACAAACGATTACCTCGGGAGTTAGATCCGCGTGAGAATTCAAAATCGAGATTTGGAACTGAGTCGTGGTTAAACCCCGACCCGGACCGAGTCAACACGGCGAGTCGGAATCTAGACGTTGAAAAACAAGAAGAAGAAGAAGATTTGTGAAGAAAAAGCCGCAACTTCGTTTCATCAATCTTCGTCTTTATATAAGCACAACAACAAGCACGCGCCAACCATATTACTAACTACCTTTTCTTATTTATCCATTTATTTATATTTCTTTTTGTAAATTTGACTAATTTTATTTATTTAATTTATTTTTAATGAGATATAAAGTATTTGAGAAATTGATATACGTGGTTTGAAATTTCGATTCAATAGCGATTGACTTTTTAGGTATTAATTTTTTATATTTTATTTTAAGGAAAATACAAATTGTACACAATTAAGATCATTAATTATATTTTTCATTTATTAAATATTTTTTTATTTTCATAAAATAATTGTTTTTATTATTTGACATGAAAGGAGATATATTGTATAAATAATTAAATAGTTGAATTTAAGTGATTAATAAATTTTATTTGAACATAAATTGTTTGTGAAATTTATTAATTAAATTTTATTTGAATCTCGAATGAACTCGAAATTATGGAGACGTATTTCTTTGAGAGTTATAATATTAAAAAAAAATTAGGACTCTCAAATTTAATGTTTTTTCATCTAAAATCTTATATATTTACAAAACGTTTA
>JBBPBP010009778.1:39461468-39485374 GCA_037974735.1 Cicer chorassanicum | reverse complement strand
TTATTTTATCTAAAATAATATATATCTGATCTCTTAATAAATACATATATATCAAACACAAGATGCGTTCATATTTTATCTCTATTCAATTCTCTAAAAATAAGTCACGCACCGGTGAAAATTTGTATTGAAATCTATAATTTCTTTGTTTTTGCCTTTCTTAAATAAAATGATATTTTTAATTAATATTTAAAAGTTATTATTTAAGATAATGAAGGTAAAAAAAGTAATAAAATATGAAACATTATACAAACTCAAATGCTACTTGAAATAGTATTTAGAAAAATATTATAAGCTTGCAAAAAATATTACTTTGTTCATATAAACTTTTACACTATAACTTATCTTCTATTCACTAGAGGTTTGACTTTGACTATCAATGTAAATTGATTCAGTTGATAATAATTCAACTTAAATTCCACAAAGATCTAGGTTCTAATCCCATCGTTGATGTGAGGTCCTCGTTTGTGGGCATGTGTAAGTACCTATGTTAGCACCCATTAAGACTTTTTCCAACCCTAATGAACTTTTGAAAGTCAACTCACTTAACGAAGAATGTAGTCATAACTAAACAATTGTGAATTGTATAAAAAAAATTACAGGAGTGTAACACTTAAAGTAATGTTATATTGCTTGAATGTATTGAATTTAAAGTTTATATGATATAGATAATCTTTGTAGTATTTATATAAATCTCAAATTATTTGATGTCATTGAGATGTATAAATATTCATATTGACTAATAGAAACACTTAAAACCTTAGTCTTGATGTACCTCAATAATATACAAAATAATTTCATATTTAAGAATTTATATAGATGCTATGAACTTTTAATTTATAATGGTAAATTTTATAAAATATGTATCTTGTAAAAAATTATTGGATGATGTTATTATTGGAAAGAAAAAAAAACTCAAGTCTCACATTGAGTAATGGTAAAGTTTAAACATAGTTTATAAAGAGATAACCTCTGACATTAGAAATTAATTTGTAAGGATGTGTTAGATTCAATATTAAAACATCTATAATATGGTATGAGAACCTATCGATTTGAGTCACTCACCAATGTCCACGCACCAAATCCAATAATAATGGACGTAAAAGATACATCGAAAAAATTCAAGTCCCACATATAATAAAGAAAAGGTTTGAAGTAGACCCAATATATAAACTTAATATGATATCAAGAGCTTATCGATTCTTGTCAACCACCATTTATATCTCCGCACCAAAACGAATAATGATGAATGTGGTGAGGTGTATTGAGAAAAACTCAAGTCCTATACTAAATAGAGATAAAGTCTAATGAAGAAGAGACACCGTCACTACACAACATGGTTTGTAAGAATAAATTAGACCTAATACAAATATGACTTTTTGTTCTAATCTTAGTAATTCATAATTTGATTAATGACTAAGATTCATTCCTCTCTCGTTCGCATAATGAAATAATATATATTTTGTTAAATGAACTTGGATCTCACTCACAAAAGCTAGCTCGAAGGATGAGGCTGTCCAAACACATATATATGTCAAATTATTTGGGAACTTCGACAAGGTGAGACTCGAATACAACTTACATAACTTTCATGCCTAGTGTGGGTCCTTGGTCTAATATTCACGTCGCCATCCTTAACTCGGCTTTGATACCATGTTAAATGGGTGTGGAATCTCACTCCTAAAGGTTAGCTCAAAGGATGTGAGTTCAAAAAACATATAAATAACTGAGAGTATGTGAACCTTAGCATTGTGATACTCCAAAACAACTTCAACATTCACTCCCACATCTAGTGTGGGTTCTAAATCCAATTCTTACATTGTCATCTTTAATCCAATTATGATGTCGTGTTAAATGAATTTTGATCTCACTCACAAATGTCAATTCAAAAAATTAAGGTGCTCATACACATAATTATCCAACAACCCAAGAATATTGGTAATATAGGACCCAATACAATTTAAATACTAACTCTCATGCCTAACGTGAGTCCATTTCTGATATTTTATCCTTAACCCAACTTTGACGGTATGTAAAATATTTGAATATCACTACCAAAAACTATCTCAAAGGATAAAAGTGATTGAATACATATACAAACACCCATGTGTGTGTGTATAACCAATTATCCGAAAATATTAATAATGTGAAATTTCGATACAAGTTCAATACTCACTTTCATGTCATGAGTTTAATTCTCATATTGTCATTCTTAATCTGACTTTCATATTTTCATATTATATTTAGATCAAGGAATTAAAATGATCATCTATATATATATATATATATATATAATCAAATAGTTTGAGAACTTTGATTATGTTAGACTCTAATATAATCTTAATATATTTAAGATATCAAAATTAATTCTGTCAAAGTCAAAATTACAATTGACGGTGATATATTTGAACATATATATAAACTTAGAATATAAAAATGTCAATCTGCCCCTTGTTATTTGAGCAATGTTCCGTTACAGAATCAACGGAGTGGGAATAATAATGTGTATAATGATTTTAGACTTTTAATCTTTGTACTTATGATGTTTTTCTGTTTTGTTTTAATTCGGTAAAAAAAAATTGTTTGAATTTAATTTTTATTAATTTAAAAACTATTGTTTTATATCTGAATAAAATGGCGATAATGATTAAAAGTAATAGTTTTTAAATTTACAAAAATAAATTGAAATAAAAACTTATAAGAACTAAAATTAGAAAATGGTATAATGACAATGACTTAAAATTATATTTAACTCATTTGTAAACGTCGGTTATTCCGTAAACTTGCACATGGCTTGGATAAGTTGTCATATATTATGGAAAATGTTATGATTTCAAGGCCAAAATCACTCCATTCATTGATTCATGTGCTCATGCTCTTTTATTCCAATTTATTATTCTTCATTTGAGTAACTTGACACTTATGCCAACATGAATCTATAGAGCATATACTGCTGTATCTGCTAATTCAACAAATGGACCCTCCTACGTCACAAATTAATTAATGGAATCAATGTTACTTCTACTAACATCTCTAATCTAAAATACGTAAAGTTTTGCTTTTTTATATAGACTACATACATAATCAAGTTTTGCCAAGAAGTACATAAACAGTATTTGCTTTTCTTTTTTGCAATATAAAATTAGCAGTATTTGCTAAGATACTAAAAGCTGAAAAATAAAAATAAATCAAAATTAAAAATTCTACGATACATACGTTAATTCGGTGTATTTGATGATATTTAAATTAATAGTATGAATTATAATAACTAAATATCATCTACAAAAAATGTGAGCAAAATAAAATTTTATTTTATTTGAATTTTATTTGAAGATCTTCATAATAATGAAAATTGAATATTTTTTATAATAAAATAAAATTAGTATAATACTTATAAATAATGATATAATATTTTTTCTTATGAAATCATCTTTCTTAAAATGTAAAAATCGAGAAATAGTTATTTAATTCTTAAAAATGATGAATTTATTTATTTGATTAAAATACTAGTAAATTTATTGATTTAGAGAGCATATATACAAATACTTCAATTTATGAATTTACTCTAGAAACTCTTATAGAAAATATATGAATTAATCCCACTGTTAGTCTTTAAAATATTGTAATTGTCCGATTTTTGCCTCTACTCTTTTTGAACAATTTTAGTCAAGAAAGTGGATTTTACTACTTAATGAAACTTCTGAAGAGTTCTTCTTTGCAAGAACAACTTCATTAGGTTGAGATTTCTCAAAACAAGTTGAAAATCATGAAAATGTTGGAGCTCATAGAATTAAGGGAAAATGGGTTTCAACGTGTTTGCTGGAAATTAATCACTAATAAATTAAGGGCTTGTTTAAGGTGATAATTTTACCACTAAACCAATATCAAAATGAATTAGTGTTTGTGGTGGTATTAAGAATGGGTTCTAAAGTGGTTATAGAAATTGCTCAAGAAAATGAGTTTTCATGGATATACAAGCTTCCCCAAGGTTAAGATTCTAGCATGAATATCAATAGTTGCTTGAAATAACGGGTTTTGGTACAAATAAAGAGAAAAGAGAATATTTTGGTTTGATTTTTTTTAAGGGAACGAGGAAAAATTATTATTCAAATTTTTAAATACTAATTCAACGTTGCATCACACGACCAGGAAATATGTCGCATTGTGAGCTCAAACAAAGGTTTGCTCCTCTACAAATTCAATTTTGCACAACGAACTTATTGTGTTACACGATGAAGCAAAAGGTAGAATTAGATTTCAGTGCCCTAATAAAAAATGTAGGTATGGATATTAGGAATCTAGTGAATTTGATTTCACTCAAAAAAAAGTTGTGTATCTCATGTTATGGACAAAACATTGAGTAAATAAATGTCAAGTAAGAAACTCACTACATGAAGTTCATACTCATCACTAATTAAGCCGTAGAAAATGAATGAATTAGACTTTAGTCTGAATACGAAAGTTGTAGGTAATTGAATTAGTTTTTTAAAGATACAAAACTAAAATTTATTGTATGTGTAAATCTTAATATATAGTCCGAAAACCACATTGAAGTCTCTAAGAAGGTTCAAAAGGATGGAAAAGGTATCTTAGAGCATGAAACAATATTTCCTATACTTACTGTAACACCTTAACACTATAGTAGAAATATTCATACTTCTATACTCAAAACCAAATATCAAAATGGGTTTATGTGGCATGAAATGAATTTCATTCAAATGATTAAAGAAAAGTTCATTTCTAGTTCACTCAAGATTACTCTTAGACAAGAAAAGTATGAACAAACAAATATTCATGATTATGTTTTTTGAAATTGAAATGGAGAAGATGGTGATTATTTTCTTCATTGATTTCTTGGAGAATGGAAAAAGGGGAAATGGTGAAAAAAATTCTCAATTTTAACATAATTTGTCATATATTGTATAAAAAATTGTTATAGTAAAAATTCGATGAAATTTTTTAAATATTGGTCAGGAAGACACTATTTTGCATTCCAATTTAAGCTTCGCACAATGATAATGATGTTAGTTTCCTTATCACAAATTTTATATTGTCTCACACTACAAGACATACCCTTAGCACTAAACACGAAGTTTAGGATTTTGAAAAATGTGTCTTCACACTGTGAGATTGACCTTTTACACCATGAGACCAAACATGTATTTGCATTCTGAGACTAAAATGTCTTTACACTCCAAGACAAAACATGTATACGCATTTCAAGATTGATCTTTCGCAATGTGATACAAGTCAATGTTCAAGTTGTGGAAATGATGTCGTATGACACTGCGAGACAATTCTCTCACGCTGCAAAACAACATAGATTTCAAATTTCTCTAAGTTAAAATGTATTTAAAGTTTTCCTAATTCTCTTAAAATTTTGTCTATGATTCACTTATATTCTAAAATATTTTTAATATAAAATTAGTCTTTTAAAATCCTATTTAATTACATAAATAGTTCATTAGGATATTACGTGGACAATATTGCTATAGAAATTATTATGAATCTTTTTTTAGGCATATTATGCATCTATTTATTTTACATTATCTTTCTAGGAAAATTCATAGTATGAAATTTTGATAGGTGTTTACTGTAGATCAATGTTTAAAAAATCGAAAACACTTCAAGAAAATATAAGTTAAAGGCTGAGACGAAGACTTAATTTGTGTTAGTTGATGAGTTGAATTTTGACGAACACGTTCATTTTCCCTAACTTTAATCGAACTGATAACAACATGGTGATTATCTCAACTGTAAAAAACCAAAAGATCGACGATAGAATTTCTAGTGACTTTTAAACACCGGTCTATGATGCACAACCTATAAAGATGATCATCTGGAGTATCTGCCTATCTTTGTATATTATTAATTTTATATGTAATTGTGAAAGTCTTACATCGATATGACTCGAAATACCGTTACATGTAACCGAACTCAAAGAACTAGCTTTTGAGATTAAGCTAGATCCATTCTCAAATTTTAAGAATGTATTATACTCTATTTTAATTCAGTTGGTTTAATTGCTCACATCAAGTTCTACAAAACTTCCATTCCAATTGAAACCTAACCATTATAGGACTAGACACCTGCAAGTGGCCCAAAGATTTATGATAAAAGTTTAATATGATATTAGAATTTGGCCAAGAACCTAATACAAGTTTCAAAGATAATGAGCGAAGTTATTGAGTCAATATGACTTTCAATTATTTGACTCTTAACCTTTTTAAGTATAGAACTAGACATATGAAACATGAAATTTGTTGAAGTGACCATTTGTATATGACCCAACAAATGCTTCTTTATCCTCTTATGAATTGAGTTTGTCTAATTCAACCTTACTAGTTAATTCATAAAGATAAAATTTCTCCCAATCTATTATATATATTTAAAACAGACTCTACGCCACCTCATAGTAATTCTTCCACGTGTACAAACATATTCCACCTCAGCAAAAATTTTGATGTGTACGCTCCCGTTAGAGAGTTCTCTAGTGCATATGTTTCACCTCATTTTTTCTCTACTTAGTTTCTAAATAATTTTCCCCTCTTTTAATCCTTCTAATCCCTAATTTTTTTGAACGCTTTCTCCTTCATCTTAATATTCTCCAACGCTTTCTTCAATTTTTAAACGCTTTCTCCTTCACCTAAATATCCTCCAACAGTTTCTTCTTTTCGATTCTAATGTATTCAATTCGTCGCTAAGATCCTCCAACTGTCTCTGCTTCCTCATCCTCTACGATGTCCCTCCGCGATAAAAAAAAGTGGTAACGTCCCTCCACGGTCAACTTTTGCTTCCTCATCCTCGACTGTGTGGCCCATTCACGATTCACAATCATCCTCTCCGTCCAAAAAAAGTGGCAACGACCCTCCGCCGTCCGCTTCTGCTTCGTCATCGTCGACCATCTCGCCGATTGACAATTTGAAATCATCTTCTTCGACGTCTCTCTACGGTAACTCTTTGAAATCGTGAAATCTTACATAGATTATTATCAAATTGTATACATAAAACAAACCTCCAAATCTATTTTGTTGTCATCTTATTATGCAATTTTTTTTTATAATTTTTTTTGACATTATTATGCATTTCTCATTACTTTCAATTTATGTCAATCAATTTATATCAATCCTCCTTTCACGTTCATACACAATTACGTCCCTCTGCGGTAACTCTTCGAAATCGTGAAATCTTACCTACGTTATTATCAAATTGTATACATAACACAAACCCCCAAATCTATTTTGTTGTCATCTTATTATGCATTTATCATTATGCTGATGTGTACGCTCCCGTTAGAGAGTTCTCTTGTGCATTGTGTTTCACCTCATTTTTTTTTCTACTTAGTTTCTAAATAATTTTCCCCTCTTTTAATCCTTCTAATCCCTAATTTTTTTTTAAACGCTTTCTCCTTTATCTTAATATCCTCCAACGCTTTCTTCAATTTTTTTAAACGCTTTCTCCTTCACCTAAATATCCTCCAACAATTTCTTCTTTTCAATTCTAATGTATTCACTTCGTCGCTAACCAATTGTCTCTGTTTCCTCATCCTCTTCGACGTCCCTCCGCGGTCAAAAAAAGTGGTAACGTCCCTCCGCGGTCAACTTCTGCTTCCTCATCTTCGACTGTGTGGCCCATTCACAATTCACAATCATCCTCTCCGTCCAAAAAAAGTGGCAACGACCCTCCGCCGTCCGCTTCTGCTTCGTCATCGTCGACCGTCTCGCCGATTCACAATTTGAAATCATCTTCTTCGACGTCTCTCTGCGGTAACTCCTTGAAATCGTGAAATCTTACCTAGATTATTATCAAATTGTATACATAAAACAAACCTCCAAATCTATTTTGTTGTCATCTTATTATGCAATTTTTTTATAATTTTTTTTGACATTATTATGCATTTCTCATTACTTTCAATTTGTGTCAATCAATTTATATCAATCCTCCTTTCACGTTCATTCACAATTACGTCCCTATGCGGTAACTCTTCGAAATCGTGAAATCTTACCTACATTATTATCAAATTGTATACATAACACAAACCCCTAAATCTATTTTGTTGTCATCTTATTATGCATTTATCATTACTTTCAATTTATGTCAATCAATTATATGAGTAATATTTACGTTATCAATCCTTCTTTCACGTTCATACACAATTATTCCAATTCAATTACATTTTTCTATAATATTTTTATAATGCATTTTATTATAAGTAATGCATTTTATAATACATTTTTTTATTATAAGTAATATTTTCCACTGTTAATGATTTCATAAAATGAAAATTCAATTACTCATTAAATTCAATGGAAAAAAAAACCACCTAATCACTCATAAATATCGTCATAAATGTTTTTTATATAATTCCAATTCAATTACTCATTCAATTCTCATTAAGGTGAGTAATGATTTCATACGTTTAAAATTCAATTACTTATTAAATTTAATGGAAAAAGACTACCTAAGCTCTCATAAATATTGTCATAAATGTTCTTTATCTAATTCTTTGTATTATCTCAAATTGGTAATAATTTATGTCAATCAATCATATGATTAATATTGTACGTTATCAATCCTTCTTTTGTTGAAACAAAATCTCTCTCAATTGATTTTAATGATAACAAAATTACTTAAGAGATTATGATTGTGTTTAAGGACTAATATGTGCTCTTGAGTGGATTTATAAAAGAAAACAGGTTATTAATCATAAAGGCTGAAAGAATGAACATATGACTCAAAACCATCATATTTGCAAGCAAGAGGATGGGTTAAGCCTACGCGAGGATGGCCTCGTAAAAACACAGAATACATCCAGCAATGTAACCATGATTCTTAATCAGGTTAAAATGTCAAGATTGTAACCAAGAATGACCCAATGAAGCATATTATCTAAAGAGGTCAGAAAGCACACTTGGACTAGTACGAGGATAGGCTGTTCTAGGTAGATGACGGCTAGTACTAGGTACAAGGTTGAACAATTTGTCACATCATTCTTCAAAAGTTGAAATCAAACCTGGTACTCCACGAATTCAGCCTGCTGTAGCACACATAGTCAAGGAAATAGCCGTTTCATGTCTTGAAGAAAGAAAAAGAAAAAGGCTACAATGGACCAAGTACCTAGGAGGTTTGAACCTCAAGGCTGAGGATGGACTAACACTGTTCAAGACAGCTGGATGGCAGTTTTGTAATTTCAGCACAAAGACCATTGGACTCTTTGATGCATCCTCCTCAACGGTCAAGAAGTGTTTTAACACATGGAAGAGCTATACAAGAACTCTATAAAAGGCAGCAAGCTCTCCATATTCAAATACACACAAATATTGCAGAAAAAGATCAAAAATCTTAAGATTATCAAAAGCTATATCCATCCTCTCTTCAAACTTTCTACATTCACAAAATAGATCTTTGTAATATCTTTATAGAAAGTGTTTAAGAAAAGAGAGAGCAATCATACTCAAATCATTCTGTGTTTATTCAAGTAAGGTTACTTGAAAACATTCAAAAACGTGATTGTAAGCTTGGTGAAGCTAGAAAATACACAAAGTGTAATCATCCTCGGTTTGAGGTTGATCTGATTGATTGTTAGTAAAATCTCACAAGATTGTGAGGACTGGACGTAGCCATAATTGGGTGAACCAGTATAAAATCTGTGTGTCTATCTCATTTTATTATTTCTGCATTTAATTTGTTCTTGATTAAAGAGTTTGAATTTCCATCCTCTATCGCATCCTCTCAGAGAGGACAGAAATTCATAACCTCGTTAAAACAATTTTTAAACACCAAAATCCCTATTCAACCCCCCTTCTAGTGATATTTAGCTCCATCAATAGGTATCAGAGCCTGGTTCTCTAGAAATATTACACTTAACCGTGTAAGAGAAAAAGATCCAAGAAAAAATGTCAAAAGCTAAGTATGTTCCTGAAGGAGGATCCTCCACCAGACCTCCCTATTTTGATGGTACAGATTACTACCACTGGAAAAGTAAAATGAGATTGTTTCTCATATCACAAGATAACAACACGTGGTCTGTTATTGAAAACGGGGATCATGTCATCAGAATCAACAACACAGATGCAACCTCCGACGAGAAACCTCAAGCACAATGGACGGCTGATGAAAATGCTAAGGTACTCCTAAACTCTAAAGCTCATTTATTTCTAACGTGTGCTTTGAGCAGGGAAGAATATGATAGAGTTGAAGAATGCAAAAACGCCAAAGAACTTTGGGATACTCTAAGGATTCATCATGAAGGATCAAGCCACGTAAAGGAAGCGAGGATAGACATGGGAGTAAGAGAGTTCGAGTTATTTGAAATGAAGGAGGATGAAACGATTGATGAAATGTTCTCAAGGTTGACAATCATACTTAACAACTTGAGATCTCTTGGAAAGGTTTACTCTGTTCAAGAGAGGATAAGAAAAATCTTAAGGAGTTTACCAAAAGAATGGAGGCCAATGGTGACTGCCATCACAGAAGCAAGAGATTTGGCCAACATGAAACTAGAGGATCTGGTTGGAACTCTAAGAGCTCACGAACCTCTGTTGCTGGCTGACAAACCAAGCAAAAAGGGAAAAATGATAGCTTTAAAATCAAGCCAAACAGAAAGCTCATCTTCCAAAAGAGTTGAAAAAGTCACAAAGAAAGAAAATGCAGACTATCCTCTATCTGAGGAAGAGGATGAACTTGCTCTAATTTCCAGAAGAATCCAGAGGATGATAAATCGTAGAGGACAGGAAAAAAGATCTCCTCAAAAAGAAAAAACTGACAAAAGTCAGATTACTTGCTTTGGATGCAACAAGCTGGGCCACTACAAAACTGAGTGTCCTCTAAACAAAAAGAACTCAAGAAGATTTCCTTACAAAAACAAATCTATGATGATCACGTGGGATGATAGTGATGACTCATCCTCGGAGCAAGAAAAGGAAGAGGCCAACCTCTGCCTCATGACAAACTCAGAAAATGAAAAGGTAATCATATCTGAACTTTGTCCTAATTGTGAACAATTAGAAATAGAATTTGACAATCTTTTGAATGACTCAAATACTTTATCTCAAAAATGTGGTTTTCTTAAAAATCAACTTTATGAAATTAAGAGGCAAAACGAGGAACTTCAAGCTAAAAATAAAAAATATGAACAAACCATTTTAGACTTGCAGTTATCTCATGAGAAGTTGTCTGAACAAATATCTAGTGTCAACAAAAGAAATGTCAAAACCCATCCTCCAGAAGAGGATGCAGAAAAAGAAATTTTAAAAATAGAGGTTGAAGAACTCAAAAATGATCTTACCAACTTTGTTAAATCTACTGATACTTTTCAAAAGATAATGGGATCACAATCTGAAATCTTTGACAAAGCTGGTATTGGATTTAAAAGTTCTCAAAAACAAAAGCTCTATGAAATTTTTTTCGTTCCAGAGAAACAAGAGGATAGGCCAAGATGCACTTTTTGCAAAAAACTTGGACATACTTTCAAAAGATGTTATGCCAAGAAAAAGGCAGAGAACATAAAGAAAGGATGTTCATTCTGTGGTAAACATGGACATCACGAATCTGTTTGCTATCATAAAAGAAAATTCCTCACAAGAGGACGGACTAACCACCAAGGACCCACCTCTATATGGGTACCTAAGTCACTATTAAACTCATCCTCAGGTACATCCTCTGATCAACAAAAGAAAGCCATGGTTCTTGGACAGTGGCTGCTCAAGGCATATGACCGGGGATAGGCATTGCTTTATTTCCTTGGAAATAAAGGATGGAGGATCGGTTACATTTGGAAACAATGAGAAAGCTCAAATAAAAGGTACCGGTATTATTGGTAATAAAAATTCTGCTAAAATTGAAAATGTTCAATATGTGGATGGTTTAAAACATAACTTGCTTAGTATTAGTCAACTTTGTGATAGTGGCTTTGAAGTTATTTTTAAACCCAATCTATGTGAGGTTAAACATTCATCCTCGGGTAGAGTTTTCTTTTCCGGTTTTAGAAAAAAGAATTTATATGAACTATATCTTGATGATTTGCCTACTGAATCTTGTTTTGTATCCATTGAAAAGGATAAATGGGTATGGCACAAACGGGCTGGACATACAAGTTTAAACACTATTTCAAAATTGTCTAAATTAGAATTAGTTAAAGGTCTTCCAAAAATTGATTTTGAAAAGGACAAAATTTGTGAAGCTTGTGCCAAAGGAAAACAAGTTAAAAGTAGTTTTCATTCTAAAAATGTTGTTTCCACAAACCATCCTCTTGAGCTACTTCATATTGATCTTTTTGGTCCTATTAAAACTCCTAGCCTTAGTGGAAAAAGATACGGATTTGTAATTGTTGATGACTTTTCACGTTTTACTTGGATCTTATTTTTAAAACATAAAAATGATGCCTTTGAAGCTTTCCATTATTTTAGTAAAAAGATCCAAAATGAAAAGGGATAAAAAATTATCTCCGTAAGAAGTGACCATGGAGGTGAATTTGAAAATGAATCTTTCAAAAATCTTTTTGATGAAAATGGTATTTCTCACAACTTCTCTTGCCCAAGAACCCCTCAACAAAATGGAGTTGTTGAGAGGAAAAATAGAACATTGCAAGAAATGGCTAGAACCATTTTAAATGAAGCTAATATTGAAAAATATTTTTGGGCCGAAGCTATAAATACGGCATGCTATGTTTTAAACCGTGTATCCATTAGAAAGATTTTAAACAAAACTCCATATGAACTATGGAAAGGAAGAAAACCAAACATCTCATATTTTCATATATTTGGGTGTTATTGTTACATCCTAAATAATAAAGAAAATTTGGGAAAGTTTGATTCAAAATCTGACAAAGGATTATTTTTAGGATACTCCACTTCGTCTAAAGGTTATAGAATATATAATCTTAGGACTCAAACTGTGGAGGAATCCATGCATATTATTTTTGATGAGTTTGATGACTTGTGCTTAGAAAAAATTGATAAATCTGAGGAAGATGAACCTTCATCCTCCAACGCACCTAGTCCAAACGATGAGGATGAGTCTGATCCATCCTCTCAGCAACCTCCACGAGGATGGAAGATAGTTACTTATCATCCTCCAGATCTGATTATTGGAGATACGGCTGATGGAGTAAGAACAAGACAGTCTCTTCGTGGAAATGAAGCTACCATGGCCATGATTTCACAAATTGAACCAAAAAATATTGATCAAGCTATGTGTGAAAAATCATGGGTTGAAGCCATGATGGAAGAACTCTCTCAATTTGAAAGAAACAAGGTATGGAACCTTGTACCTCCTCCACATGAAAAATCCATCATTGGAACAAAATGGATTTTCAGAAACAAACTGAATGAGGATGGAGAGGTAATAAGGAACAAAGCAAGGCTAGTTGCTCAAGGCTACAATCAACAAGAGGGAATTGACTACGATGAAACTTTTGCACCGGTTGCAAGACTTGAAGCTATTCGCATCCTCCTAGCATATGCCACCCATAAAGGTATCAAACTATAACAAATGGATATTAAAAGTGCCTTTTTAAATGGATTTTTAAATGAGGAGGTGTATGTTAAACAACCTCTTGGATTTATTGATGAAAAAAGGCCAAATCATGTTTATAAACTCTCAAAAGCTCTTTACGGTTTAAAGCAAGCTCCTCGAGCTTGGTATGAGAGGTTGAGCTCATTTTTAAAAGACAATGGGTTCTTAAGAGGACAGATAGATACAACACTCTTCAAGAAAACTATTGAAAAAGATTTTTTAATCGTGCAAATTTATGTTGATGATATAATCTTTGGGTCCACTAATGAAAAGATGTGTGAAGAATTTGCCAACCTCATGCAAAATGAATTCGAAATGAGTATGATGGGAGAATTAAAATTCTTTCTTGGTTTACAAATCAAGCAATTAAAGAATGGCATCTTCATATCTCAAGAAAAATACACTAGAGATTTGCTTAAGAAATACAACATGAGTTCAGCCAAGAGTATGGGAACTCCTATGCACCCATCCTCCATGCTACACAGAGATGATGAAGGAACTCCTATATCAGAAAAGGAGTATAGAGGAATGATTGGATCATTGCTGTATTTAACTGCAAGTCGTCCTGATATAGTATTTGTCGTGGGTCTATGTGCTAGATTCCAATCCTCACCAAAAGAATCACACCTCACAGCTGTGAAAAGAATTTTAAGATATATGGTTGGATCAATAGATCTGGGTTTATGGTATGAAAAGTGTCAAGACATTGACCTCAAAGCTTACTGCGATGCTGACTATGCTGGAGACAAAGTAGAAAGAAAGAGTACAAGTGGAGCTTGTCAGTTCCTTGGAAGTTCTCTCATCAGTTGGTCATGCAAGAAGCAAAACACCATTGCCCTTTCAACTACGGAGGCTGAATATGTATCAGCTGCTCAATGTTGTTCTCAAATTTTATGGGTAAGAAATCAACTTGAAGATTATTCACTAAGGTACACAAAAATTCTTATCCTCTGTGACAATACTAGTGCCATTAATCTTTCCAAAAATCCCATACAGCATTCTAGATCTAAGCATATAGAAATTAAACATCATTTCATACGTGATCATGTTCAAAAGGGAGACATTGAATTAATTTTCATTGATACAGAAAATCAGCTAGCTGATATTTTTACCAAACCTCTTCAAGAGGATAGGTTCAAGGATATTTTGAAAAAACTTTCCATCATTAATTTTTCAAAAATTAATTGATTAATTGTTTTATCCTTTGTATTTTGTTGCGTGTCTCTGATTTTGGTTTGTTTAAATTATTTAATTGTCAAATGCCTGAAAGATCACATCTGATCCTTGTATATAAGGTTAAAGTTCAGAGGATGGCAAATAACCAGAGGATACATCATCCTCTTTGATGTAACTGCATTTAATAGGCCCAGTCCTTGCGTGCACGCGCCTCTTTTCCCATTGGGTCGTCCATGTGGCGCCGCCTCCTTAATCCACGCAAGCATTAAATGCTTCAACGGCTGAAACAGCCGTTTCCCAACACGCGTGCTGCACACGCTTGCCTGCACGCCACCATCAAATCAATCATGAGTGCTTGCATCCTCCTAGGCAGAAATAAATCAACGGTTCTTTCCCAACGTCATCCCCTTCCATCTTCCATCCTCCTTACTTAACTCTGCCATTTCATTTGTTTTAATCTCACTCTTAACCCAGAATCATCTTTTCTACTCCTCCATTAACAAAATCAAATATGGCTAGAACTAAGATTGCTACAAAACGCAAAATCTTCCCTCAAGCTCCTGAAGACATTGAAGATCATTATTCCAGTACGGAATCTGATCAAAATAGGGAAGATTCACTCAACACCACAATCAATCAAGAGCCTTCATCAGATACAAGTCTCTTCGAACCATCAGAAACAACTTCCACTCCCTCTTTTTCACCAAAGTCCACTAAAAATCCATCCTCCTCCACATCCTCGGCCCCCACCAGAAGATCCTCCAGAATTCTTTCTGGAATTCTTTCATCAAAAAACCCCATCTCTCAAGACTCTACTGTTCATCTGATTGAATCAGATGATTCAGAACAAACCTTATCCACCACGCCAACACCTCATTCATTACCTATCAAAACTCCTTCAAAAACTCCTACAAAAACTCCTACAAAAACCACCACTTCAAAAAATTCCAAACCCACAGCCAAAAAACCACTATCCTCTCCATCACCAAAATCTGCCAAGACCTCTTTGTTTAATTCTACTGAACAAGAATCCATCTACATATCTAAATGGATAAACAAATCTGTGGTAAACGGAAATATCATTGATCTTGATGACTTGAAGGAAGGTGGCTTCAACATTGAAGACATCTTTGACCAACTGGGTTGGACGTCCTTCCTTAAGATAAATGAGCCCCAATATCCAAGATTAGTTAGGGCCTTTTATGCTGCTGCGAACAACTGCAAGGGACTTTCTGATTTAACTGTTGTTCTCAATGGAGTCTTGATCGAGATCAATCCCGCTTCACTATGCCATATATTAGATGTTCGAAATGAAGGTGCCTATTTCTTTTCAGAAACTTGGTATTCTCAGTGCCACATCACCCGCTCCTTTGTTCTGGCAAACATCTTCATCTCACCATCTAAGCCACATGTTGCTTCAAACCTACTTCCCATATGCCGCATTCTGCACAACATCTCCGTTCACTGCATTGTACCTCGAGCAGGCAGCTTTGAGAAGGTGACAGAGTTGGATGTTCTCCTCATCCATCACCTGATCACAGGATCATCTCTGCATCTGGGCAACATTATTTTCAACTTTATGGTAAATGCAGCTGCACTAAGTCGATCAGCACCTTACGGTATGATCTTGACTAAGATTTTCAAATTTTTTAAGGTTCCGTTGGATGATGAACCTTCTGTGCATTTCAATCTTACCTTATATGCATCAAAGAAGAGAAAAACACGAAGCTCCTCATCTGCTGCCTCTCCAGAACAATCATCATGCCAACCTCCATCTGAGGATAGTCCCATTCAACCTCCATCTGAGGATACTATCGCTCTAACTCCTCAGAAGCCCACTATGGAAAATGAATCAAATCCTTCGTCTCCTTATCATACTCCTGATGTTCCGTCACTTCCACAATCGTCTATGCTGCCATTTGTTTTAGTTCCATCTGAAGATCCTCCTCATGAGGATGCTGTTCAAGAGGCTCCTCCTGCCTTATGGAGGACGGTGAAGAACTATATTTTGATCTCAATTTGACTTATCACCACTTCTCGCCTCAAAGTCCTCCAGAATCAATGCCTGATCTTCCTTCTGATTTGCACGAATCTAATCATTTCGCCGCTGCCCCTATCCCACAAATACCTCTTGTTGTTGTTGCTGAAGAACCATCCCAACCTCTCCCTGAGGTTACTGGCCAATTTAGCTCTCTAGGTTCATTTTTGGGTGCCTCAAATGACAACACTTCTAAGGACAAAGCTGGAAGCTCTCAAAATAAAAGCTCCAACGTCAATGATCATCCCAAAGATTCCAACATAGGAAAGCCACCTAAGGATAAGGATCTTAGCAAGCAAATGAAGCTATTGAAAACAATAAGGAAGGATCAAAAGAAAATTCTTCGAACCATGACCCAGTTTGGTCTCATTCTTGAATGGGTCACCAAAAATTTGATCAATACCATTGCTCCTGGAGAACATCCTCCTGAGCTCCCAGCTACTGATGAACCATCCTCTTCGTCTGATGAACCATCCTCTCCTGAGTAGCTTAATAGTTCCTATTTTTTTGATGCTGCCTAATTCAGGGGGAGAGAGATTATGATGTTTTGCTATGTTTGTTGCTATGTTTTGTTGATTATGATGTTTTGATATCTAGTTGATTATTGTTTTGTTGTCCTGCTACTATAACTATGATATTTTGATGTTTGATGATTAATGTTTTGAAATGACTATGCAATTATAACATTCTGGTTTGAAGTTTCATTATGCCATTATAACATTCATACTTCTGGCATACATTCAGGGGGAGTAATATTTTTAGAACTTAAAATTTTTTAAAACAAAAAGAATTACTCACTTCAGGGGGAGCATAAACATTAAATCTCATCATGCATTCATATTTAAAAAATCATAATCTAAAGAATTTTGTCATCATCAAAAAGGGGGAGATTGTTGAGACAAAATCTCTCTCAATTGATTTTAATGATAACAAAATTACTTAAGAGATTATGATTGTGTTTAAGGACTAATATGTGCTCTTGAGTGGATTTATAAAAGAAAACAGGTTATTAATCATAAAGGCTGAAAGAATGAACATATGACCCAAAACCATCATATTTGCAAGCAAGAGGATGGGTTAAGCCTACGCGAGGATGGCCTCGTAAAAACACAGAATACATCCAGCAATGTAACCATGATTCTTAATCAGGTTAAAATGTCAAGATTGTAACCAAGAATGACCCAATAAAGCATATTATCTAAAGAGGTCAGAAAGCACACTTGGACTAGTACGAGGATAGGCTGTTCTAGGTAGAGGACGGCTAGTACTAGGTACAAGGTTGAACAATTTGTCACATCATTCTTCAAAAGTTGAAATCAAACCTGGTACTCCACGAATTCAGCCTGCTGTAGCACACATAGTCAAGGAAATAGCCGTTTCATGTCTTGAAGAAAGAAAAAGAAAAAGGCTACAATGGACCAAGTACCTAGGAGGTTTGAACCTCAAGGCTGAGGATGGACTAACACTGTTCAAGACAGCTGGATGGCAGTTTTGTAATTTCAGCACAAAGACCATTGGACTCTTTGATGTATCCTCCTCAACGGTCAAGAAGTGTTTTAACACATGGAAGAGCTATACAAGAACTCTATAAAAGGCAGCAAGCTCTCCATATTCAAATACACACAAATATTGCAGAAAAAGATCAAAAATCTTAAGATTATCAAAAGCAATATTCATCCTCTCTTCAAACTTTCTACATTCACAAAATAGATCTTTGTAATATCTTTATAGAAAGTGTTTAAGAAAAGAGAGAGCAATCATACTCAAATCATTCTGTGTTTATTCAAGTAAGGTTACTTGAAAACATTCAAAAACGTGATTGTAAGCTTGGTGAAGCTAGAAAATACACAAAGTGTAATCATCCTCGGTTTGAGGTTGATCTGATTGATTGTTAGTAAAATCTCACAAGATTGTGAGGACTGGACGTAGCCATAATTGGGTGAACCAGTATAAAATCTGTGTGTCTATCTCATTTTATTATTTCTGCATTTAATTTGTTCTTGATTAAAGAGTTTGAATTTCCATCCTCTATCGCATCCTCTCAGAGAGGACAGAAATTCATAACCTCGTTAAAACAATTTTTAAATGCCAAAATCCCTATTCAACCCCCCTTCTAGTGATATTTAGCTCCATCATCTTTCACGTTCATACACAATTATTCCAATTCAATTACATTTTTCTATAATATTTTTATAATTCATTTTTTTTTATTATAAGTAATATTTTCCACTATCAATTACACATATAGTAATATTTTACGCTATTAATCTTGCTTTCATACACAATTATTCCACTTAGGGGTCAGCAATGATTTCATAAAATGAAAATTCAATTACTCATTAATTTCAATGGGAAAAAACCACCTAATCACTCATAAATATCGTCATAAATGTTTTTTTATATAATTCCAATTCAATTACTCATTCAATTCTCATTAGGGTGAGTAATGATTTCATACGTTTAAAATTCAAATACTTATTAAATTTAATTGAAAAAAAAACCACCTAAGCTCTCATAAATATTGTCATAAATGTTCTTTATCTAATTCTTTGTATTATCTCAAATTGGTAACAATAATAAATCCGTATAAATCAGTCAAGGCCAAGGCTCGGTCCAAAGAAAGTGGCAACGTCCCTCTGCGGTAACTCTTTAAAATCGTAAAATCTTATCTAGATTATTATCAAATTGTATACATAAAACAAACCCCAAATCTATTTTGTTGTCACCTTATTATGCATTTTTTTATAATTTATTTTATAACATTATTATGCATTTATAATTCTTTCAATTTATGTCAATCAATTATATGAGTAATATTTTACGTTATGAATCCTCCTTTCACGTTCATACACAATTACGTCTGTCTACGACAACTATTGAAATCATGAAATCTTACCTAGATTATTATCAAATTGTATACATAATGTTTAACAATTTTTATAAACATTGATGTTATATCTAAATTTGTCACAACTATTATTATATTATACTTATAAAACTTAAATTAATCGAACAATATTAATTGTCAACAATATATATGACCATTTCACTTATGCCCATTCAATTACATATTCAAGTGTTTATGTAAGTTTTTCTCATGAGTTCTCTATATAACAACTATAGTTAGCTTTTCGAGAACTTTTAGTTATACATTTTTGTCTTAAAGCTATTACTATTTTTCAATACATTTAAACACACCGAAACTAAATTAATGCATATATAACGAAAATCTATATACTTTCAAGGACATGGATTCATATTCATATATACTTCTATACCTCAAAATTTCAATATCTACCATAGGCTATACCTCAAAATTTCAATATCTACCATATGAGTAAGCTATAGAGACTTTACTCATAATAACATCTATTAAGAAACCAAACTCATAATATCTTTTAAGAAACCAAGCAAGTCATAACATTTCATACAAGTATAATTTTACAAATAATTTTTTCATTTACAATATTTTTAATAAAAATATTTAATAAACTTTGCGAATAAATAAAATATCAACATAACTACAATTCAATTACACAAACAATTAGTTAAAACTTTTAAATACCTAAAACTATATTTAAAGTATATGTAAATCTTTAATAAAATAATTTTCAAACTCTTGATGAAATATATCCAATAAATTTTTTTCTTTACAACAACTTCTCATGCTCGCAGTTAAAACATCATACTAATAAAACAAATAAATTTAGACTACGCTACAATATAATTTAACATTAACATTCTTTAAAATAAAAAATATTAAATATTAAATCATAGTTTTAACTTTTTACATCTTATTTTTTGGTTTGTATTTTACATTTTATTTCATCAAATAAATACAAGTACCATTATATGTTGAAAAGCAAATTGACAATCAAAGTACAAGGAGAAAAACAATCATCCAATATTATAAGATATCATGCAAATTTTACAAAAAAATTTAAAAAATTAAATTAGATGATTGTGATAACCATGATTTTTCATTATTTTAATTTTTATAATCATATTCAATTATTATAAATCAATAGAGTAATATTATAAGATAACTATATTTATAATACATAAAATATTACTTATAAATCTTATGAAATTAATTAATTAATGTCCGCGCAACGCGCGAGCCATAATCTAGTTTATAAATATATTTGTGGTTGTCTAGAATGTCTCACAACTAAAAGTTAGAGACTAATCATTTGAGATACAAAAATTTATTTAAAAAATCGATTAATTTTTAAAAACAAATATTTTTATATATGCAACCATCGATTAATTTTTAAAAACAAATATTATTTTATATGCAACGATGATTAATTTTCATATATTTATTGTCAAAGTGTAACACACTATGTTTGCTTGCGCTTATAAATATCACAATCCAATGTAAACTCAACAAATTAATGTCATAATTGAAAACTATACAATACGAATGACATAACTATTATTTTAGATTATTTTCAAGAGTACATACTATTAAAAGTAGGATTTGACCAATTGACAAACATTGTCTAACCAAAATAATTTAAATATAAACATCTCTTACTTGGTTTTTTAGTTAGAGGTCATCACTACAACTAGTGTGCAGATCGAGATCCACCAAATGTGATATCAACCATAAGAAAATGAGCATAAATTGACGATTAATTGTGACTCGATACAGGGAATATGACATACCTTTTATTTTAGGCATACACTGACCTTGAATATTTGAAGATTTTTATTAATTTTGTTATTTCTTTATTCTTCCACAAACTTACTTTTATTTTACTAAAAATATGTCTTTTACAGCTTACCCCATAGTTACGAGTTTGAATTTATTTTTAAAAATACAACCGCGTTAAAGTTATTGATACGTTATTAATGTCGGGTAGTAGTACAAATATAAAATACTATATTTTATAAAAAATAATATATGGATACGTCAATAAAAACATGATTTTTTTTAATAATTTAATTAATAGAGTTAAATTGTTGAATTTATAATACAAAATTACAATAAAAATTTAAAAAATTATAAATTATATTTGTTTATAATAATAAATTAACTCGAATAAATAAATATTAATATATAAGAAAATTATAAATTTCACTTTGAATAAAATAATATCGAAAAACAGAGTACTCACGAGTACTGATATTAGGTAAGTACCCGGGACAAATACTTCATTATTCTAAAAGTACTCGTATTTCATAGGTTTTACGATATATTTACGAGGTCCTATCGGACTCTAGAAATTAATTACACATAATTATTTAAAAAATCCTTAGTTTTGTTTTTATAATGTGTATAATGATTTTTATGTGTTGTTTTATTCTATAGCAAATTGGAATAGAACCATAAATTTTTATAAGAAAAAAAAGGTTTGTGATATCACCCCCTAACCAGAATATGATAATGAAAGACCAATAAATGGTCTAAGATAGCTTATTTGAAGCCATTGAATGTTTGTTAAGATGTTAAAGTACAAGAAATGGATCTTAGAGTATCTTCCTTTAGAATTTAATTGACTATTTGATCCAGCCTCGCTTTCATGGAATGTTTCCTACTTGCCATGTTTTAGTTTGCACCATAAAAAGATAAAGAATAACGTGTGCCAAATTCAACCTTTAACTAAAAATGATATCAGATCATCTAATCTTTTGTGTTCTTTTCCATATACAAAATTTGTTATATTTGAACATCCACAATCTTTCTATATTCATTCAACACTTCACTTTCTTTATGATTTTCTCTTTATATCACATCACTAATATATCACATATATCGCACTACTCTTTTTATTTCTATCTCTCTCATGGTGTCTAATAGGTATATGAGTTGTGTGGTGTACACAAATATTGTTCCTTATAAAAAGAATCGTCATATTGTGATCTTATTTTTACTTTTCTCATAAATAAAAAGAGACTGATTATCCTTAAGAGAAGAAGTCACAAGAAAAGATATTGGAAGATTTTCTTTCATACCCCAAATTTATACTCTATCCTATATATTTTTTTTTATAAAAATTCAATTTTACCCTTTTGTAAAAAAGAAAAAAAAAGTCAAATTTTATATTTTCTTGACATGTTCGTGTTCTGAAAAAATTGAAAAAAGTTTTTCAGAACACAAATATGTTCAGGTAACTTAAAAAAAATATTTGTGTTCCGGAAAACTTTTTTCAAATTTTTTCTAAAAAACATTTGTATTTCTGAATTTTTTTTAAAGTTTTCCGGTATATAAATGTGTTCTGGAAAACTGAAAAAAAAATAAATTCAATATACAGTTTAAATTTTTTAAAACACATTTGTGTACTGAAAAACTTGAAAAAAGTTTTTCGATTATACAAAATTCAAAATTTCTAAAACACAAGTGTTTCGGTAAACTTTTTTTTTAAGTTTTCCAGAACTCAAGTTGAATTTATAATACATATTTTGTTTTTAAAAAAGAGTAAAATAAATATTTTGCATAAAATGTGGGAGTAGGAATATAAATGTGGGGTGTATAATTTCCAAGAAATTGTAGTGGCATAAATTATTGGCCCAATAATCCAAATTTGGTTCTAGCCCAAAAGAAAAACCTTGAATTTGTCTGTTGAAAGTTAGCATCAGAGCATATAAAATAAGAACTTTAATTTCATTTTGCCTTTTTTTATATGGTCAACATTAATTAGTAGTCAGTTGTTAGTTTTTACTAGAAAGATGAATTCATATCTTCAATTTCTCTATTCCTCTTTGAACCATCAAACAGTTTGACAACTCCTTGAGAAGAAAAAATATACCGTGTATCTAACATGAAAAAAAAAAAATAAACAATGAGCAATAAAAATATAAAAACATTAGAAAGTGTGAGAGGAAGAGTTAAACATTCTCAAATAGAGACACACACAAATGGAGATACAAATGAGAGGAAATGACTTGAAAATGTGAGATTATTTATATTGATTAATTGAGTAATACTATACATTCAATTGTTTTTAAATTTTTAACTCAATTGACAATTATCAATATTGTTAAATTAGACGTTTTGTTTCGTATTTAAATTTATGATCTTGCAATTGTGTGAGTTAATTATGATGATATTTACAATTTTTTTTAAGATAAAAAAATATTATTTATTATAGGTGTTATTTTATTACAAATTAATGTTGAAAATGGAAATTGGTTCAAAATATTCATATTTATTTGAAGTATAATTTATTTA
>JBBPBP010009778.1:39442902-39460915 GCA_037974735.1 Cicer chorassanicum | reverse complement strand
ATATATATATATAATGGTAATATATATATATTTTACCTAATAAAATAGGTCATAATTAATCTTAATATAGATACCCTTTAATTATTTATAAAATTTATAATACCATCATGACATCTATCGCGCGACCACCTTTTATGGTGTTCTAATTATATTAGCTAACCTTGGTCTTTTTTAAAAATAAAAAATTCTGACTCTCTTTTATCTTTTTGCTAATCTTATGTTTTTACTTTGTTTTGATTTTTAACCGCCAATTTTTAAGAGAAATGAGTTATGAAAATCTAGAGTTGGATAACAAGATAAATAAGATCTGATCTATGAGTGTTTCAATAAAAATTCAAACTAAATTAGTTTTTAATTAAATTTTATTATTCATTTTGAATTCAATTACTTATTTAATGTTATTTATTGTTGTATAGTATAAACATGTAATTGTTTTTGGTTGGTTAATGTATGAACATGTAATTTACTCCATACATGTTTGAAAATCATTAGTCTATCGTACGAAAATTTATTCCCTACAATCAAATAGTGACTGCAAGGTGAACTTAATCATCAATATTTTTTTTATAGGTTTTTCCATCAAAGATAATTATATTGAGGCGTGTCAAATACTAAATGTGGATATTTTTTTAAAGCAAACATTCGAACTCGTGTTCCTCACATTGTAGAATTTTAACTCATTCCACTAGACTTAACCCTATTTCATTAGTCGTCATCTATTTTAATTTATAATATTTTTTTATTCATTTAATTAACTTTTAATCGATAAAATTGGATTCTAATTAATTTAAAGATCTTCAATGCATTGACTTTATTATTGCATGATTCTTCGACCATAGGGAATCCCGATCCTTTTAGGTACACATTTTTTTTTCGTGAATAATGGTTATCATTATTTGATAAAAAAGAAAATCATTGTAAATTGAAAGTTTTTAAGAATTGTTTTGAAACTTGAAGGTTAGCTGTAGAATTGGTTAAAAGCTTTCAACAAGTAATTTTTTTTGTACTTTAGATGATTATATTGAGAAAATAATTTTTTTTTAATTTCTTAACTACTCCAAAAATAATAAAATTAAGCGATGAGGAAACATCTACTAACTAGTAACACGAAACTAAATAAAACAATAGTGCATGTAAAGTAAAGATAATAAACTGCATGTAAAGATAGATTTTGATATGATTGATGATACTTAAAATGATAATTAACATGAATATTTATAGACCAAAGGTCAAAGCTTAGATTCTATTAGACATCATGGCTCTTAATCAACAAAAGGTCATGTTTTAATTGCCTCAATCTACTATCCTCGCACAAACGTGTATGAGATTTATGGGTTATCCTTGCTTGTGTTGAAAATTGTCACGTTGTTCGACCTGATTTATTGTTTTGGTGTTATTGTTTCTCTCCTTATCATGATTCTTAGAAAATAACCGCAACTTTTTTATCCCATTGTCTCTCACTTGGTGTTTTTTCTAAAATATTGAGAATTTGTTGTTATTGGGTCAAATTATCAGTTCACACAAATTTTGAACAATAATTAACTTAAAGAAATCAAATAATACTTGAAATGACTGAGAAAAACTCAACTTCTTAGCCCTTACCTAATTTCTAGTTACTCTATGATCGCCTCGACTACTTCTATTTAGCTTTCTTTACTTTTTATGCTTTCTCCAAAATAAAATTGTATATAAAAAATTGATATTTCTGATTAAAAATTAAGACTAAATTCATAAAATTTCAAAAAAAACAAAAACAAAAAATGTTTATATTTCATTTTGAAGTAGAATTATTTATCTTGCTCTACAAGACACACATGCACACGGACACATGCTATGAATCACTCAAGTTATCAAATGCATGAGAGATAAGGTAACCCAACTCATTCATGTGATACCTCTCATGCCAACAGAACCTTGCATCAACTTATTTTAACACACCAAATATATATACTATCTCTCCTTCAAAACATTGAACACACCAATTTCTTTTATTTATTTATTTATTCACAAAAAACATATAGTATAATTTAATTAGATTATTCAAGTTGTGTCTAAAAGAGGTCAAATATGGAGGGTCCAAAAAAGAATGATGTTAGCTACTTTCAAATGCCTCTTCACTATCCAAGATACACAGAGAAAGACTACCAAGACATGCCTGAATGGAAACTTGATCGTCTCCTTAAGGAATATGGGTTGCCTACAAATGGTGATTTGGCCTACAAAAGAGAGTTTGCTATGGGTGCTTTTCTTTGGCCTAAGTTCCCTCTTGTCTCTAAGTCTTGATGAGTATTACTTTACTAGTTATATAATGCAAATAAGATGTATGTTTGATTTCAATACTTATGCGTAAACTATAACAATATATTAGTTTAGTGTAGTTTATATAAATGTAACTTAGTTACTTTGAACTATTGTATAATGTTACTAATTATGAGTTCTATATATATATTTAGTATAAGTTTTATAAATACTTTATTTTCTTTCAACTCTAACTCATTGTATGGTTAGTTTTTGTTATTACATCAAGTCTATTGCACCTTTTTTTTAGGTATTGTTTATCTATTGAGAGCCTTTATGGAATTGTTCTTGAAAGGCAGTCAAGTTATTAAAAAGTATGAATGTTAATAAATTATCATTAGTCTAGATTTTTAAGAAAGGTGTGGGACATTTCGGTGTGTTACAAAGAATTTGGATTTATTATGTTTGGCCAAATTACTTCTTGAATTGAAATGTTTGCCTACTACATGAGAAGACCTGTAGAAAAAAAAAGGTGATTGTATTTTGAAGATTTGGGTATTGAGTTTATGAACTAATTGAGATTAAATGAGGAAAAACGAACCAAATTGTTATAAAAAAAATTGACACCTCATCTTTAGTCAAAATTTAAAAGTATCGCGATATATAACTCATTTTTCATATATATTTAATATTTAGGTCATTCATAATCAATGTGAAACTAACCACTTACGCTTGAATCTAACAATATCTCTATCACTGCTTTATTAGTCTTTAAGTCTGTCCTAACTCAGATAAATCATCAAAAGCCTATTCATCTAAATTATTTTCATTAAAAGTGAATGATTCACTATATTGACAGAGTCAAAATAGAGAAAGTGAATGAAAAATCTGCGGTAGGAGCAAATTAGCAATGCATCTCAAAATGAAATCACATCACATGTCACATAAACAACTCTTATAATTCTAGACGACATTCAACTTTCTTAATGCATCATTGATTATTTATTTCTTTATAAGAAAAAGGAGAAATTAGCTACCTATAATTGAAAGAACTATGTTGTTGAAGATCAATGACTCAATAAATCACTTCAACCAATACTCTTACTCCTATGCTAGGATCCCCATCAAATCCATTAAATTGCTGAAAGCTTTGAAACAAGTCATATCCCTCTAAAGCATTTTGAAGCCTTGAAAATGGACATAAAAATTAAAGCTGAACTCAAGGTTGAGTTTATGTTTTATTTCACGGTAATATCGACTAAATCACTACATTTTTACAAAATTATAGTGACTCATTGTGATTTGTGAAACCAAATTTGCATTGAAATAATTCAGCCTCATCCAAGTTATTTAAAGCCAATTGCAACTCACCAACACACTTGATAACTTAGCTCCAAGTCCAACCAACAAATACTAATTTGATGATGAGCTCAAACGACCAATCTCATACCAAAGTTAAGACTAAGGAGTATCGAGTTATATAACATGTAAGCTTATAATTAAAAAATTGAATGACTCGAATAGCTCCAAGAAATTATTAAGAGTCCAATATCATTCAGTAAAATGTATGTACATCTATGTGACGCAAAAAAAAAAAACTATCATAAACAGTAAAAAAAGTGAACTCTAAAAAATACTATTGCTAACCCAGGGTTATTTTGGACATTATAATTAAATAATTTGTGCCATGGCGCATAAGAGGTGTAACTAAGATGTAGGAAGCGTTAAAATAACAAAAAAAAAATGTAGGAAGTTGTATTTCCAAAAAAACAAAGATGTAGGAATTGTAATTAGCAACAATAAAAAAACCCCAAATAAATGGTATGAAACTCCTATCATGATAGGTATACTATATAAAAAACCAATGGCAACATACATATAAGTTGTTTTAAGTTTATTCCAATTTTCATTTAAATAGGTTTTTTTTTAATTTAATCTTTTAAATTATATTTTGTTTGTACTATTAGTTTTTGTCTCGCTTTCAACAACAATTAATGCAATTGAAAGTATTTAATAATTAGAAACTTTATCAAATATTGCAACAATATCATATTAATTTTTTCTAAAAGATTCGTCAAACCTTAAAACCATCTACGATTCTTAAGTTTCTCTATAACCATTTAGATACATATATACCCTTCAAAGTTTGACAATAAAAATTTATTCGCTTGATCAATGTCATTAACTTCCTCGACTTCTAAAAGTAGTTTGGACAGTCAACTCATTGCAATGTTTCGATTAGATCTCAACATTTCATGAATGTAATTAGAGAAAATTGTCAAACATAAAAGACTACATATGTGATTTAATATAACTTAATGATTAATGATGCAAACTGAATGTAACCAAATCGAGAAGAAAAAAAACTATTTTAAGCGGGAACCAAATTAAAGTTAAAAGACTAATAGTGTATTTTTGTCAAACTCAAATTTGATAAAAGAAAAAAGTAATACACTAACACTCACTTTTTATACACTTGCACGACACTGGGTAATCACATGCAAAAATGTGTTTAATTTAGTTAAGTAGATAGTTAGTTCAAATCACCACAAAAACGTGGTAATTCAATTATATGATTAACAACAATTTTTAATGTGATCTAAACAATTATCTATTCAACTAAATTAACCATATTTTATATGTAATTAATCAGCTGTCGCAGGTTTATGGAATTTATTTTGAAAAAATTACTTTAAAAAACAAATACATCATGAATGTTATGTTTGGCTTTATAAAAGAAAATGAGAGGGGAGAAAGGTAATGGAAAACAAAGTTAGAAAAAAGAAAGATTATAGAAAAATAAGCTGAACTTTTTTAGTTGTTTGGTTAGAGAGAAAGTTAAAGAAAAGAAAGATAAACATTTTCATTTTCTTTGTTTGATTGTGTAGAAAATTAGAGAGAAAAATGATATACTTATAAAATGACAAAAATAGTCCAAAGTGTAGTATATGACAAAAATATAACAGGTACAATTAGAAAAGGAAAAAAGTGGTCTCTTCTCAACATGGAGAAAAATAATCATCGTGAAACTCACTACATATTTTTCTATCTTCATTCACTTTTGGTGATACCAAACAATGGGAATTTTTTTAAAAAAATATGTGTTTTCTTTTGAGTAAACCACCAAATAGGTCAACGACTGTGTGACCCGCTTCAACTTGGTACTCGACTTTATCAATATTTCCAAATAGTCATTGTGTCTGTCAAATGCTTCTCAGTTAAGTCTATTTGTCCGCTTCTATTTTCTGACATCGTTAAATTTGTTGATGTGTTTGTTAATTGTCCATGTGGACAAATGTACAACTAAACTTTTGGTCAATAAATAGTGATTTTTTGTGATTTTTTAATAGAAAAATTGTCATATTTTTTCTCTTTTAAAAAACAACGAGTAAATTATCAAATTGTCTCCTTAAGTTGTAGGGGTCAAGCATTTACCCTTTTAAAATAAGTAAATACTACCCTAAAATTAAAAGATGTTGGACAATATAGTTCTTCCATTAGTTTGCTCCACTATGAGGTTGATGTAGACGTTAACTGGTTACGTGGCGAGTCAAGTCGTTAGCCAAACTCATTGTCACGTAAGAGATGAGTTAATTTGTCCGATTTTGGAAAGACGAGTGGCTTATTTGTACGATATTGAAAAGACGAATGGACTAATTTGCCAGATTTTGAAAACGAAATTGAAACTTAATTTAAAAAAAAAAAACTGAAACTTTGTCATCATTGTAACAGTAACTTCTTCATCTATATAATTTATTTTTGTTCTTATTCCATGATTTCATACATTCTTCTTCTAAGAACCTTCATTTATATAATACATTCGTCTTCCTCTTTCATGGTGTTCAAATCATAAAAAATGAAAGAATCAACAACCAATTATTCTTTTTTCTCCACGGGTGAAAGCTTGAACCCGAGGATTCTCAAATGTCATTGTGAAATAAAAGTTGTTGTTAGAGTTGTTGCAACTATAAAGAACTTTGGAAGATAACTTTTTTGACACCCCTTACTAAAGGTAATTTCTCCATTTTTGTTTCCTCTTTTCCCCCATTTTCGTTTCTCATTTTTTCCCAATTTTCTCTATTGTTATCTCAAATCTTGCTCATGATTTCTCTAATTTTCTTTCCCAAACTAAGGCACAAAGCTAAACTAAAATATCACTTTCATAATTTGGACTCATTCATGAAGATCAAATATTATCTCAAGAGGTAGGTACCTATCCAAGGAGATGAATCAAAAGCTAAAAGAAAAAAAGAATGATAACTTTAGGACTATATTGCAATTTGTAATATGATTATAGAGATCAAACTGCTAGTAAGTGAGTCATTTCAAGGAGTTATTTGTGTATATTGATTCTGATTTTTGCATGTTAAGATATATGGACTTAGATGATCAGTATATACCCTGATGAGTTTAGTGTAAGGTCACCACCCATCAGGAGACATACACCACCATTCATGAACGCGCCACCACCCATCAGGAGACCTACACCACCACTCATGAATGCACCACCTCCACCCATTAGAGCACCACCCATGGCAAGATTATCTCATGAATCACCAACTATTAGAGTGTCATTTCCTACACCTAACTCAAGAAGAATGAAACGGTTGAAAAATGAAACATTTTGAATCATGTTTTTTGTTTTGTTGATGTTTTGCTATTTTGGATAATATAATTAACATTTATTACTTATTAATCACTCTTTTGAGAGTCATTTAGATGATGTACTTGACACTTATTTTGATGATGTTATGATATATTTTGGATTATGTAATTAACATTTATTACTTATTATTTGACACTTTCTTAGAGTTAAATGAGAGTCATTGGTGCATTTAGGTATTTAGTTTATTTTGAAAAATAATGTCTCGTGAGCTAATTTGCTTGTAATTGTAATTCATTGGAGACCTATTTGCTTATAAGTTATAAATTGAATAATTTGTCCATCTACATTGCCTTCCACACCTCTTCACGTCCATGATCCTTAGATAATGAGACTAGTTTGTCTATCATTCTTGTTTTCCAAACATCATCAACCACTGTTCTTAGTTGGGGAATTTTTTACGAATCTGTCCCCAACAACTTTGTCTTTCACACATCTTGGTCTATTTCCCAAATAAGAAAACCTAGTTCCTTAGTCTCATCAACCCTTATAATTATCTTCCAAAGTTCTTTTTAGTTGCAGCAACTCTAACAACAACTTTTCTTTCACAATGACATTTGAAAATCATTACGTTCAAACTTTCACCCATGGAGGAAGAAAAATAAGTGGTTTTTTATTCTTTTATTTTCTACAATTTAAACACCATGAAAGATGAAGAAGAATGGTTTATATAAAAAAGGTTCTTGAATGAAGAAGACATAAAATCATAGAAGAATCACAAAAATAAATTATATAAATAAAGATGTTACCGTTGCAACAATAACATAATTTCAATTTATTTAAAAAAAAAACCAATTTCATTTTTAAAATTGGACAAATAAACCTTTGCCCTTATTAAATTTTAAATATAAACGCTAGACCCTTCTAGTTTCAAGTGAGCAATTTGGTGATTTACTTAAAATAATAATAATAATAATAATAATAATAAATAAAGGCAATTAAAGACAATGGAAGAGTGTGGCAATTAAACAAAGAAAGCAAATACATCTCCCGCGGCGCAGTTGACGTTAGTTATGAAATTCTGTTATTTGAGTAAAATAAAAAAATTAATTCTGTTAGTATCGTCACTCTCAACTCCAAAACTCACTCACTCTCACAACCTTCTTCTTCGTCTTCATTCAAGGATCCCACACTCACGCCCCCCATTCCTCTATCCCGTTATCAAACCATGAAACCCTCCAACAATGGCGATTCATTCGTAACCACTGTAATCATCAAAATCGCCGCATTCTTCATCGTCGCCCTCACTTTCTTCTACATCGGTAAACACTCCTCCAACCACTACCAACAACTCATCTTCTTCTCATCAATAACAACAACATCCAATCAAGTCTCCATTTCCCCCAATTTCAACAAAACTTTCAATATCTCCACTTCAATCAATCATAACCAAACGCAAACCCTAGAAACCACAGAATCCCTTAAAATAAAGAAATTAGGGATTCTGAATGAGGATGGAACGATGTCCGATGAGTTTGAGGTGGGGGAATTTGATCAGGAGACGGTGAATGAACCAGGGGTGGATGATTTAACTGTGCACGGTAATGATCATGAATTGAAATTTGAGGTGAAAAAGTTTGTGGTGTGTTCGAGTAGTATGAGTGAGTATATACCGTGTTTGGATAATTTAGAGGATATTGGGAAGATGGAATCGATGGAGAGAGGGGAGAGGTTTGAGAGGCATTGTCCTGTTAAGGAGAAACGGGTTAGCTGCTTGGTTCCACCGCCCGAAGGTTATCGTTCGCCAATTCCATGGCCTAGAAGCCGAGACGAGGTACATTTCTCTTTATGTGATTGATGAAGAGGTGAACACGGGAACTTTCTAATAGGTCACTCTTTATAGTTATAGTTGGAAATAGATTCCATGTTGTAACTGCGTGACACAGTTACAACTCACAACTGTCTGATCTCAGTGACTGGTTGAGATTGTTTTAGTGGATGTGCATTTGTTATTTGAACCGATCTCAAATCAATAGCCGAGATTGATTACTCTGTCTGTGTGATAATATAACTGCAGAGAATCTGAGTCCTATTATAGTTCTAGTCATTTAATATAATTAGAGTTTAATGAGGATGCAGATTACTAGTAGTATAAAGCATTTTTACCATGACATTCAATGAGAGAATGCACAAATTTTCTAAGTTGTAATGTTTATTTTAAAATTTGGTTAATGTGGCAAAACAATAAATTTTTGTTGAATATCAGTTTACACTACAATTTTCTCAGCGTGCGGATTATAATTTTCTCAATTGTATATTCACTCAAATATCTTTTTCTGTGGGGCAGAGGACAGAGGTGGCTTTACATTGGTTTTTCAATGCAATGTTATGCTCTTTTTTCTTGTAGGTGTGGTACAGTAATGTTCCCCACACTCGTCTTGTGGAAGATAAAGGGGGTCAAAATTGGATTACCAGAGACAAGGATAAGTTTAAGTTTCCAGGGGGTGGCACCCAATTTATACATGGAGCAGATCAATACTTGGATCATATTTCTAAGGTCACTATGTACTTTGCTTTCACATTTCCAGACAGTATATAAGAATCTTCAACAATTCTGATGTTTATCATCCACATGCTGTAGATGGTTCCTGACATCACATTTGGTCAGAATATAAGAGTTGCTCTTGACGTGGGTTGCGGTGTAGCTAGTTTTGGTGCATACTTATTGTCAAGAAATGTCATAACCATGTCCATTGCTCCAAAGGATGTTCATGAGAATCAGATCCAATTTGCACTTGAGCGCGGTGTCCCAGCAATGGTGGCAGCATTTGCAACTAGACGATTATTATATCCAAGTCAAGCTTTTGATTTGATACATTGCTCGCGCTGCAGAATTAATTGGACTCGAGATGGTATGGGTTTTCTTGCATTTCAATTCTTAAGCCCTCTCATTTTTTAGCTTCTACTTTTTATGATATGAATGACGTCGTAAATTCCACATATGCACTTTTTAATTCTGGAAAATTAATACAGATCATAATAAAGATCCTTTCGTAAATTCCACATTCTGGAAAATCAATCATTACCTGATATCATGACTGGCTTGTTAGTAGGGAAGAGAAATGGGAGTGAACGTGGCTTACCTGGAAATCTTATTCTCAAACAACTGTCTGTGAAATAAAAGAAGAGAGCTATTTCAATGTCTCCTTCATGTCTTTGTTTCAGTTGCTTACTTTGAGTTTCATCTAACACCTTTTTTACCCATGATGAAGATGGTATTTTGCTGCTTGAAGTTAATAGGATACTAAGGGCAGGAGGGTACTTTGTCTGGGCTGCCCAACCAGTTTATAAACATGAGCAAAATTTAGAAGAACAATGGGAAGGTATGATTCAAATTGGTCTAGATCTGTATTCCTAAAATTGCAGCCTCATCCATTGCGTGTAACATTGGTTTATTTTTTTTAATCTTCAGAGATGCTTAATCTTACTACTCGTCTTTGCTGGAACTTTTTGAAAAAAGATGGGTATGTTGCAATATGGCAGAAACCCTCTGACAATAGCTGCTATGTAAACCGTGCGGCAGAAACTAAACCTCCACTGTGTGACCCAAGTGATGACCCAGAAAATATCTGGTATAATGTTCTTGCGTTCCTGATAATTTTTGCCACAAACAATATGTAAAATTTACTATGATGGTCTATTGTGATAGATCTTTCCACAATAGAATCAACGAGTAAAAAATAGGTGCTTTTTAGTAATACATAGGTTGAAACAACCGGGAAATGTAGAATTAAATAGTTCCTTCATTGATATTAAATGCTAAACCACTATTTTTTTCATCAAAAGAAAACCAAGTGAAGCTCCATTTTTTCATCTAGATAACTTCATTGAAGCTATAAATTTTTGTGATAAACTATGAATGTGAATAAAAATTATGCTCTACATAGAAGCCCATGATCAAGGATTAAGAAAGGCCTTTATATTGTCCACAATTCATATTTCTGAAGCTATGATTTTTAAAACCCAACCAATGATTATAAAAATGGCCATGCAGTGTCTAGAAGTCCAAGATCAACAATTTGCAGAAGCCTTTATATATAATCAATTTCTATTTTGTTATCAATTTTTATTTTTTATTTTTTACTATACAATTGTTTATTATCAAGCTTTCTAGGTTTACTGAAGTGTGCACAAAAATTGTGGGCAAGTTAATTTCTTCTTTGTCTAACCTTTCTAAGTTAAAAAAAGAAACAAAATAAGCGGTAGAGAAAAATAAACCGGAAACTAAATGGTGGGTGCTTAAGACTTCAGAAGCAAAATATGTGATCTAACTTGATTATTGGGTTTCTACTTTCTACCTCCAATCTCATAGAATTTATATCTAGAAACACCCTTAATCCTATGCCAGTCACGGGAAAATCTGGATAAGTTTACACTTTGAGTAAAGCTTGATAATAGATTTTCATGCTTGTGTTTTATTACATTTTACAGGCCTTTAATTGGGTATTTAATCATTTGCTTTGTCAATTTAGGTATGTTAATCTAAAAGCATGCATCTCTCCATTGCCTGAGAACGGCTATGGAGCAAATCTTACCAAATGGCCTGCACGATTGCAAACTTCACCTGATAGGCTCCAAAGCATAAAACTTGATGCTTCCATATCCAGAAAAGAGCTTTTTAAGGCCGAATCAAAATATTGGAATGAGATAATAACAAATTATGTAGGTGCTTTACATTGGAAGACGATGAGATTAAGAAATGTTATGGACATGAGATCTGGTTTTGGAGGGTATTGTTTTATCCTATTTCCTTTCTTGTGTAAAATATGACTTTAGGATTTTCTTATTATCTTCAATAATTTTGAGTATTTTGAAGATTTGCAGCTGCATTGATTGATCAAAATCTCGACAGCTGGGTTATGAATGTTGTTCCTATTAGTGGTCCAAACACCTTGCCTGTGATATATGACCGTGGTCTGATTGGAGTTATGCATGACTGGTACATTGTTGATCATATTTAAAATTATATTACAGACATACTAAATAACTTGTAGCAACATTTTGTGAACATTTCAGCATTAGTAATATCTCTCTATTTATGATTTCTAATTCAGGTGTGAACCATTTGACACTTATCCAAGAACTTATGATCTTTTGCATGCTGCAAACCTGCTTTCTGTTGAGAAGAAAATGTACTCTTTGTGTTGATAGAATTAAAAACTTAGTATTTTATTGAAAATATGTCTGGTTGTCCTTAAATGTAGATTGACAAAATAAAAGTTTTGGTATTCTCTCCATTAGAAGCATGATTCAGTATATACTCCTTAATGATCTACTGAAATAAGCATATAGTATAATATCATTAAATTCTAACACTCATTCCATAGGAATCTCAATTTTTGTCCATCTTGAAAAAAATTATATTTGGTAATATTCAATTGTTCATTACTCACTGTCCATTTTTTGTCAAAAAAAATTACTCATTGTCCATTTTTTGTCAAAAAAATTACTCATTGTCCACTGATGGCATATATTAGGACTTTAATGCTTTTTTAAAATAAGAAACGTGTATAGGTTTACTGTATTTTATTTGTGTATGTTAAGAGTACTTCTGCAGTGATTTCTTACTATGAGTTTCATTTCTCTCATATCAGATGCAATGTCTCATCAATCATGCTTGAGATGGATCGGATACTTAGACCTGGTGGGCATGTATACATCCGCGATTCTCTTTCTATCATGGATGATCTTGTTGAGATTGCCAAGGCTATTGGCTGGCAAGCCACGCTGCGAGATACGCCCGAGGGTCCACATGCAAGTTATAGAGTTTTGGTTTGTGATAAGCACCTATGATGCGGTTGTTGCAATTGGGGCTGTAAAACTCGTTCTTGGTTTCTGAATTGATCCCTACAGCTGCAATGAGGAATTCAACACAAGTTTAAGACTTTGCAAGTGTAAATATCTCACTTGCTTCCTTATAAGCGTGTAAAGACTCTGGAGGCAATGAATTTTTTTTATTCTTGACATCAGATCGCAAGAGCTGATTAGGTATAGTGTATCATTTAACTTGTTTGTAAATGGGTTTTATTTTATGTGAATTGTGGTCTTAGTTATCCTTTGTATTTTTATCTATATTTTTTTCCTTCTGGTGTTCTCTATGAATTTATGGATTTTCATTGGATCCCTATACAAATAATACATCAACTTTTATTTATTTATTTTTGTTTATATTTTGAACAGCTTAATATGATTTTTTATAGTCTATTTATTGTTGAATATGAAATATTTGACGCATTTACCTTTGTAAATCTACTACTCTTTCAACTATATGATTTTGTTTTTTATTTTAGATTCAATCTTTAATATCCAATTTTTGAACTTATCTTCATCAAATATAAGTTTATATGAGATTCTCAATAAAATAGTTAACGCTTCTTAATATTTGAATTAGTTAATTTTGAAGTGTAAAATATTAATCTAAAGAGTTTTTTTACACCTCTAAGCCAATTTGAAGGTATAAAATCCTAAAAAGTTTCAAATTACTATTTACATCTTTGGATTAGTCAATTTGACAAGTGTCATCTAGATTTATTATTTTGAAAAGGGCTCAAATTAGAAAATTAAAATGAATTTTGGGAGGTTTTTGAGAATATATGGATGTGGGAGGAGAAAATCCTAATATATTAGCATTAACAATATGCAATACAATATATTTCCATGTCCTGTTAAGCGCCGCAAATCTACAACGGAGTCAATACCTTTTCTTGTTTTTTCTTTCATTCTCACACACCAAAAATATATCGATGCACTTTGAAAGGACCCCAAATACAAACATTATGGTAATCGGCGAGGGAGAGAGAGAGAGAGAGAGGTATTTTGAAGACTAAAATTGGATCTTAAAAGCATATTTTTTATTTTATTTAAGAAAAATTAATTTTAAAAATTGGGTTTTTTTATAAACCAGATGATTCCCCAAAAAATAGCTTGATTCCGTTAATTGGTCGGATTACACTGTTTTAAGAAAATTCATGAATAAAATATATCATATCTTTTAACCTAAATTCTAAATATGTGCTATGAGTTTCGTCTAGGATATAAAAATCAAACTAATAATTTGATGAACTAAAAATTTAATTGAAATCAATTTAGTTGATTTTTTTTTTTTTTTAGTGTTTTAGTCTAACCTGAACTTAATCAAATAAACTCAACGTCCAATCTGACAATATCAGCATTCATCAGTTGAGTTAGGGCTTTAGAACGTGTTTAAATATTTTTTAATCAGTTATATATTATATTTTCAATGTAATTTATGTATAGTGATAAAAAAAAAGTTTATGCAATTGTTTTAATAGTATAAAAAAATTTAGTGTTTGAAAAAAAAAGAGATTTTTTTAAATAAATGTCATGATTTTTAAAAATATCAATCCAATTAAAACAAACCAAAAAGTTACAATTGTAGTTTTATCTCTTTTAAACTTTTGCTGCTTTTCAGGCTAATTCTCCCTTCCTCTATCATTATGTTTGCAAAATTTGGTGTATTTACATTACAAATTGACAACTTATAATTTTAATTTACAATAAAATATTATATTTAATTTATCAAATAAAATCTTAAAATTCGAAGCCTTCAGATTTTTTATTCAACTCTACTAATGTTTAGGCCAAAGTAACTATGCCTTTTCCGCGCAAGAGGCATCCTCTCATTCTCACATAAGTCTATTGGTTTTTGTAGATATGCCCCTATTAATAGGTATATGTAATTATGTATTTATATGTAAAGTCAAAGAAACAAGTTCACATTGGAAATTAGAGCTATTAGACAGTTTAATAAAGTTTGTGCACACATTAAAAATATTATATTAAATTAAAATAAAATTTATATAATATACATTTTTTATTTTAAAGGGTGCAAATATATAAATTAGTTGTATTGTTGTTTCTTAAACTAACCTAAGTTTTAGAACTAAGATATAAAAACTTACGAAACAAAAATTAGAGACAATTGGTGTATTTAAACAGGAGTGTATGGAATCTAAAAAATAAGACTCGATTCTTAATTAAAATGAATTTGCATTGTGAGACTAAAATGTCTTTACACTCTAAGACAAAACATGTATACGCATTTCAAGATTGATCTTTCGCATTGCGATACAAGTCAATGTTCAAGTTGTGGAAAAGATGTCGTATGGCATTGCGAGACAATTCTCTCACGCTGCAAAACAACATAGATTTCAAATTTCTCTAAGTTAAAATGTATTTAAACTTTTCCTAATTCTCTTAAAGTTTTATCTACGATTCACTTATATTCTAAAATATTTTTAATATCAAATTAGTCTTTTAAAATCCTATTTAATTACATAAATAGTTCATTATTAAATTCTGGATATTACGTGGACAATATTGCTATAGAAATTATTATGAATCTTTTTTTAGGCATATTAAGCATCTATTTATTTTACATTATCTTTCTAGGAAAATTCATAGTATGAAACTTTGATAGGTGTTTACTGTAGATCAATGTTTAAAAAATCGAAAACACTTCATGAAAATATAAGTTAAAGGCTGAGACGAAGACTAAATTTGTGTTAGTTGATGAGTTGAATTTTGATGAACACGTTCATTTTCCCTGACTTTAATCGAATTGATAACAACATGGTGATTATCTCAACTGTAAAAACCAAAAGATCGACGATAGAATTTCTAGTGACTTTTAAATACCGGTCTATGATGCACAACCTATAAAGATGATCATTTGGAATATCTGTCTATCTTTGTATATTATTAATTTTATATGTAATTGTGAAAGTCTTACATCGAACTCAAAGGACTAGCTTTTGAGATTAAGCTAGATCCATTCTCAAATTTTAAGAATGTATTATACTCTATTTTCAATCAGTAAGTTTACTTGCTCACATCAAGTAATACAAAACTTACATTCCAATTGAAACCTAACCATTAGAGGACTAGACACCGGCAAGTGGCCCAAAGATTTATGATAAAAGTTTAATATGATATTAGAATTTGGGAAAGAACCTATTACAAGTTTCAAATATAATGAGGCGAAGTTATTGAGTCAATATGACTTTCAATTATTTGACTCTTAATCTTTTTAAGTATAGAACTAGACATATGAAATATGAAATTTGTTGAAGTGACCAACAAATGCTTCGTTATCCTCTTATGAATTGAGTTTGTGTCTAATTCAACCTTACTAGTTAATTCATAAAGATAAAGTTCCTCCCAGTTTATAAATATATTTATGGTTGTCTAGAATGTCTCACAATTAAAAATTAGAGACTAATGATTCAAGATACAAAAATTTATTTAAAAAATCGATTAATTTTTAAAAACAAATATTCTTTTATATGCAATGATGATTAATTTTCATATATTTATTGTCAAAGTGTAACACACTATGTTTGCTCGCGCTTATAAATATCACAATCCAATGTAAACTCAACAAATTAATGTCATAATTGAAAACTATATAATACGAATGACACAACTAGTACTTTAGATTATTTTCAAGAGTACATACTATTAAAAGTAGGATTTGACCAATTGACAAACATTGTCTAACCAAAATCATTTAAATATAAACATCTCCTACTTGGTTTTTTAGTTAGAGGTCATCACTAAAACTAGTATGCAGATCAAGATCCATAAAATGTGATATCAACCATAAGAAAATGAGCATAAATAGACGATTGTGACTTGATACAGGGAATATGACATACCTTTTATTTTAGGCATACACTGACCTTGAATATTTGAAGATCTTTACTAATTTTGTTCTTTCTTTATTCTTCCACAAACTTAGTTTTATTTTACTAAAAATATGTCTTTTACAGCTTACCCCATAGTTACGAGTTTGAATATTAAAACAAACATTCAACTCTATTGATTGACACATCACACACTCATATGTTGAGAACCCACACACAAAAGCTCAAATAATTTTACTATCAAAACTTCTCATGAAAATAATTTTACTATCTTCTTACTTCAATCAACTTTCAGTACTCCTCCATTTCTAACTTTGTACATCCTATCTTATGTTATCTCAAAAATCATTCTTTCCATACATTCTTAAACTTTGGTGGAGAGCACACTTTAGATACAAAGTTTTGTTGTTTACACAACATTAACCCTTTCATGGCTTTTCAATTAAAGTTTTGTTGTTTACACAACATTAACCCTTTCATGGCTTTTCAATTCTCACCCAAGTATCAACGGAAAATGTGAGATTGTGTAACTTGTTGGTGACTTCCTCGGTTGGGTGAAATCAAGTTATTTTCTTTGTCCATTTAAATTTTATCCATCTTCTATTTTTCCTCTTTTTTTATCTATGTAATTTTAATTTAATATGGTTTCTCAATTCTCACCCCAAATATCAATAGAAAATGTGAGATTGTGTAATCTTAGTTCATTTTCTAATATGATTGCGCTTTCATAAACTAGGTCAAAGCTTATCCGTCATTTTCTTTCTCTACTTAATTTTACTCATCTTCTATTTTTCCTTTATTTATTTATTTTTATCTATGTCCTTCAGTTCTATTTTAATATGGACAATACATTTTCTTTTAGATACGAATCATTTGTTTTTCTTTAACTAAGACCTCGTGGAACACTTTTGAATTCTTAAACCACAAAATGACATTTTAAGATCCTTTATTTTTTTTAGAATTTTAGTTCAACTATATATAATAGATAACTGGATATAAACAAGTACTACGGTTCATTTTAGCCAAGAGATTACAATGTCAAACAACATAACAAATTTGTACAAACTTGTTTTGGTAGCCGTTCGGCCCAAAGCACTAACTCATGCATCTCTACAATTAAAAAACATAACTATTATTACAAACTTAATTTCATATTAAGTTACTATTGGTAATTCATTACATTTGAATACATCACAATATTTTAATTACATTTTAATATTTAAAATGTAACCACCATCTTAATACCACAATGAAGAAGAAGAGACAAACAATATTTTAATTACATTTTAATATTTAAAATGTAACAACCATCTTAATACCACAATGAAGAAGAAAAGACAAACAGTTAAAAAATTACCATTTATTCATGTTTATAGTCCAACGCGCTTTGAATAAAATGAATTTGGTGAAAAAAACCTATGATAAACAAAAAAAAAAAACTAACCCT
>JBBPBP010009778.1:39392084-39437202 GCA_037974735.1 Cicer chorassanicum | reverse complement strand
TTTTTTTTAATAATTATTTTATTTTATTTTATAGAAGTGTCGGGTTTGTTTTCTTTGAAAATGTTCACATATATATTTTTCTATTGAAAGTTTTCATTTCTATTTTTATGAAAGTTTCCATTTTTATGTTATTCAATTTATAAAGGAAGTAAATAAAAAATATATAGTTGTAGAATATTTTTATTTTCCATATTTTGTAAAATGTATTTAATGTTAAATGAATGAGAATGATCATTTAGAGGATATCATACATATATTTTACCTAATAAAATAGGTCATAATTAATCTTAATATAGATACCCTTTAATTATTTTTTAAATTTATAATACCATCATGACAACCATCGCCCGAAAGTGACCGGGTACGGGAAAAAATCGGGTTGGCTTGGATTAGGTGATCGGATTGGCGGGTTGACCCGCACCCATGTACACCCCTAGCATTGGTCTTTTATAAAAATAAAAAATTCTGACTCTCTTTTATCTTTTTGCTAATCTTATGTTTTTACTTTGTTTTGATTTTTAACCGCCAATTTTTAAGAGAAATGAGTTATCAAAATCTAGAGTTGGATAACAAGATAAATAAGATCTGATCTATGGATGTTTCAATAAATATTCAAACTAAATTAATTTTTAATTAAGTTTTATTAATCATTTAAATTCAATTACTTATTTAATATTATTTATTGTTGTATAGTATAAACATGTAATTGTTTTTGGTTGGTTAATGTATAAACATGTAATTTACTCCCTACATTTTGAAAATCATTAGTCTATCGTACGAAAATTGATTCCCTACAATCAAACAGTGACTGCAAGGTGAACTTAATCATCAATATTTTTTTATAGGTTTTTCCATCAAAGATAATTATATTGAGGCCTGTCAGATATTAAATGTGGATATTTTTTTAAAGCAAACATTTGAACTCGTGTTCCTCACATTGTAGAATTTTAACTCATTCCAAGACTTAACCCTAGCTCATTTATTCATTTTTCGTAAGTAATAGTTATCATTATTTGATAAAAAAAGAAAATCATTGTAAATTTAAAGTTTTTAAGAATTGTTTTGAAACTTGAAGGTTAGCTGTAGAATTGGTTAAAAGCTTTCAACGAGTAATTTTTTTGTACTTTAGACGATTATATTGAGAAAATAATTTTTTTTTTTTGAATTTTTTAACTACTCCAAAAATAATAAAAGTAGGTGATGAGGAACATCTACTAACTAGTAACACGAAACTAAATAAAACAATAGTGCATGTAAAGTAAAGATAATAAACTGCATGTAAAGATAGATTTTGATTTGATTGATGATACTTAAAATGATAATTACCATGAATATTTATAGACCAAATGTCAAAGCTTAGATTCTATTAGACATCATGACTCTTAATCAACAAAAGGTCATGTTTTAATTGCCTCAATCTACTATCCTCGCACAAACGTGTATGAGATTTACGGATTATCCTTGCTTGTGCTGAAAATTGTCACGTTGTTCGACTTGATTTATTATTTTGGTGTTATTGTTTCTCTCCTTATCACGATTCTTAGAAAATAACCGCTACTTTTTTATCCCATTGTCTCTCACTTGGTGTTTTTTCTAAAATATTGAGAATTTGTTGTTATTGGGTCAAACTATCGGTTCACACAAATTTTGAACAATAATTGACTTAAAGAAATCAAATAATACTTGAAGTGACTGAGAAAAACTCAACTTCTTAGCCCTTGCCTAATTTCCAGTTACTCTATGATCACCTCGACTACTTCTATTTAGCTTTCTTTACTTTTTATGCTTCCTCCAAAATAAAATTGTATATAAAAAATTGATGTATCTGATTAAAAATTAAGACTAAATACATAAAATTTCAAAAAAAACAAAAAATGTTTATATACACCAATTTCTTTTGTTTATTTATTTATTCACAAAAAACATATAGTATAATTTAATTAGATTATTCAAGTTGTGTCTAAAAGAGGTCAAATATGGAGAGTCCAAAACAGAATGATGTTAGCTACTTTCAAATGCCTCTTCACTATCCAAGATACACCGAGAAAGACTACCAAGACATGCCTGAATGGAAACTTGATCGTCTCCTTAAGGAATATGGGTTGCCTACAAATGGTGATTTGGCCTACAAAAGAGAGTTTGCTATGGGTGCTTTTCTTTGGCCTAAGTTCCCTCTTGTCTCTAAGTCTTGATGAGTATTACTTTACTAGTTATATAATGCAAATAAGATGTATGTTTGATTTCAATATTTATGCGGAAACTATAACAATATATTAGTTTAGTGTAGTTTATATAAATGTAACTTAGTTACTTTGAACTATTGTATAATGTTACTTATGAATTCTATATATATATATTTAGTATAAGTTTTATAAATACTTTATTTTCTTTCAACTCTAACCCATTGTATTGTATGGTTAGTTTTTGTTATGACATCAAGTCTATTGCACCTTTTTTTAGGTATTGTTTGTTTTTTATCTATTGAGAGCCTTTATGGTATTGTTCTCGAAAGGCAGTCAAGTTTTTAAAAAGTCTGAATGTTAATAAATTATCATTAGTCTAGATTTTTAAGAAATGTGTGGGACATTTCGGTGTGTTACAAAGAATTTGGATTTATTATGTTTGGCCAAATTACTTCTTGAATTGAAATGTTTGCCTACTACATGAGAAGACCTGTAGAAAAAAAAAAGGTGATTGTATTTTGAAGATTTGGGTATTGAGTTTATGAACTAATTGAGATTAAATGGGCAAAAACGAACCAAATTGTTATAAAAAAAAATTGACACCGCATCTTTAGTCAAAATTTAAAAGTATTCGGGATATATGGCTCATTTTTCATATATATTTAATATTTAGGTCATTTATAATCAATGTGAAACTAACAATATCTCTATCACTGCTTTATTAATCTTTAAGTCTGTCATAACTCAGATAAGTCATCAAAAGCCTATTCATCTAAATTATTTTCATTAAAAGTGAATAATTCACTATATTGACAGAGTCAAAATAGAGAAAGTGAATGAAAAATTTGCGGTAAGAGCAAATTAACAATGCATCTCAAAATGGGATAACATCAATGCATCTCAAAATGGGATAACATCACATGTCACATAAACAACTCTTGTAATTCTAGATGACATTCAACTTTCTTAATGCATCATTGATTATTTATTTCTTTATAAGAAAATGGAGAAATTAGCTACCTATAATTGAAAGAACTATGTTGTTGAAGATCAATGACTCCATAAATGACTTCAACCAATACTCTTAATCCTATGCTAGGATCCCCATCAAATCCATTAAATAGCTGAAAGCTTTGAAACAAGTCATATCCCTCTAAAGCATTTTGAAGCCTTGAAAATGGACATAAAAATTAAAGGTGAACTCAAGGTTGAGTCTATGTTTTATTTCACGGTAATTTCGACTAAATCACAGTATTCTTACAAAATTATAGTCTCATTGTGATTTTATTAATTTTACTGTGAAACTAAATTTGCATTGAAATAATCTAGCCTCATCCAAGTTATTTAAAGCCAATTGCAACTCACCAACACACTTGATAACTTAGCTCCAAGTCCAACCAACAAATACTAATTTGATGATGAGCTCAAACGACCAATCTCATACCAAAGTTAAGACTAAGGAGTATCAAGTTATATAACATGTAAGCTTATAATTAAAAAATTGAATGACTAGAATAGCTCCAAGAAATTATTAAGCGTCCAATATCATTAAGTAAAATGTATGTACATCTATATGAATTGAGTTTGTGTAACTTTTAAAAATTTAGAATTTGTAGAGGTCAAATGAATTTGGATACACATTAAAATTATTTTAGGCATTAATTCACATACAATTCTTTGACCCAAAAAAAACTATCATAAACAGTAAAAAAATGAACTCTAAAAAATACCATTGCTAACCCAGGGTTATTTTGGACATTATAATTAAATAATTTGTGCCATGGCTCATAAGAGGTGTAACTAAGATGTAGGAAGTGTTAAAATACAAAAAAAAGATATAGGCAGTTTATTTCCAAAAAACAAAGATGTAAGAATTGTAATTAGCAACAACAACAACAAAAAAAAACCCAAATAAATGGTATGAAACTCCTATCATGATAGGTATACTATATAAAAAACCAATGGCAACATACATATCATTTGTTTTAAGTTTATTCCAATTTTCATTTAAATAAGTTTCTTTTTTTTTTTTAATTTAATCTTTTAAATTATATTTTGTTTGTACTATTAGTTTTTGTCTCGCTTTCTACAACGATTAATGCAATTGAAAGTATTTAATAATTAGAAACTTTATCAAATATTGCAACAATATGATACTAACTTTTTCTAAAAGATTCGTCAAACCTTAAAACGATCTACGATTCTTAATTTTCTCTACAACCATTTAGATATATATATATATATATATATATATATATATATATATATATATATATATATATATATAACCTTAAAAGTTTGGCAATAAAAATTTATCCGCTTGATCAATGTCATTAACTTCCTCGACTTGTAAAAGTAGTTTGGACAGTCAACTCATTGCGATGTTTCGATTAGATCTCAACATTTTGTGAAAGTAATTAGAGAAAATTGTCAAACATAAAAGACTACATGTGTGATTTAATATAACTTAATGATTAATGTGCAAACTGAATGTAACCAAAATGAGAAAAATAAAAAATAAACTACTTTAAGCAGGAACCAAATTAAAGTTAAAAGACCGATTGTGTATTTTTGTCAAACTCAAATTTGATAAAAGAAAAAAGTAATAAGATGAACTTTTTTAGTTGTTTGGGTAGAGAGAAAGTTAAAGAAAAGAAAGATAAACATTTTCATTTTCTTTGTTTGATTGTGTAGAAAATTAGAGAAAAAAATGATATACTTATGAAATGACAAAATTAGTTCAAAGTGTAGTATATGACAAAAATATAACAGGTACAGTTAGAAAAGGAAAAAAGTGGTCTCTTCTCAACATGCAAAGAAATAATCATCTTGAAACTCACTACATATTTTTCTATCTTCATTCACTTTTGGTGATACCTAACAATGGGAATTTTTTTTTAAAAAAATATGTATTTTCTTTTGAGTAAATTACCAAATAGGCCTGTGACTTTGTGACCCGCTTCAACTTGGTACTCGACTTTAACAATATTTCCAAATAGTCATTGTGTTTGTCAAACGTTTCTCAGTTAAATCTCTTTGTCCACTTCTATTTTCTGACAACGTTAAATTTGTTGATGTGTTTGTTAATTGTCCATGTCGACAGATGTGCAACCGATCTTTTAGTCAATAAATGGTGATATTTTTTAGAAAAATTGTCTTTTTTTTTTCTCTTTTAAAAAACGAGTAAATTATCAAATTGTCTCTCCTGAAATTGTAGGGGTCAGACACTTACCCTTTTAAAATAAGTAAATACTACCCTAAAATTGAAAGACGTTGGACAATATAGTTCTTCCGTTAGTTTGCTCCACTATGAGGTTGATGTAGACATTAACTGCTTATGTGGCGAGTCAAGCCGTTAGCCAAACTCATTGTCACGTAAGAGAGGAGTTAATTTGTACGAATTTGAAAAGACAAGTGGCTAATTTTCCCGATTTAGGAAAGACGAATGGACTAATTTGCCAGATTTTGAAAACGAAATTGAAACTTAATTTAAAAAAAAAAAAACTAAAACTTTGTGATCATTGCAACAGTAACATCTTCATCTATATAATCCATTCTTGTTCTTATTCCATGATTTCATATATTCTTTTTTCTCCACGGGTGAAAGCTTGAACCCGAGGATTCTCAAATGTCATTTTGAAATAAAAGTTGTTGTTAGAGTTGCTGCAACTATAACGAACTTTGGAAGATAACTTTTTTCACACCCCTTACTAAAGGTAATTTCTCCATTTTCGTTTCCTCTTTTCTCCCTTTTTCGTTTCACATTTTTTCTCAATTTTCTTTACTGTTATCTCAAAGCTTGCTCATGATTTCTCTAATTTTATTTCCCAAACTGAGGCACAAAGCTATGAAGTATCAATGTCAATTTACAAGGAAGGGGTTTTGAATTGTAAATTTCCCTATTTAAAAATTTCCTGAAAATACTTAAAAATTCAACTCAAGAATGATATTGGTTAAGAAAACAAAAAATGGAGAACGTTCTTGGTTAGCTTAAAATCAGAAATTTAGTTTATGTTTTTAACTTAAATGATTAATCAGACTTAATAAATAATGAGATAAAAGAAAGAATACCACACACGGATGTATCCTTGTTCACCCAACTCGGGCTACGTCTAGTCCTCACAACTGTGAGATTTTCCACTAAGTGTTCAAAACAAAGAACCTTCTTGGTTTTACAACACTAGCTCAGATCAACCTTGATCTGTTACAAACTTCAATCCTTTCCACCAGAAAGAGATTAATCAAGTCACCTATCAACCTTGATAGGATTTCTTACAATGTACCCAAACTATACTAGACTCTTATAGTTCGAGTTTTACAATAATGATGAGATTGTTTTGTTAGAATCTGAGATATCTCAACTCTTGTTTGAGATTCGATTCTTTACAAAGAATTCAGTACAGAAATAACAGAGTAATGAAAAGTGATCAGACTGATTCTTCTTTGAGTAATGAGAGAGTTTCAAGTATGTGAATGTGAATGATTTTATGAGACTTGTTAACACTTGAACTTCTGCATTTTCTCTGAGCATTGGCCTTCCTTTTATAGGCGTTTTAGAGCATTTAATAATGGTCAAAAGAGCGGTTGGTAGTGATCTGTCTGTTTTGACCAAAGACCAATTTATATGAATAAAAATATTCCAGCTTTTTAACACTTTTGAATTATGTTGACTAGGCTGAGTTCTTCGATTTTTGATCAGATTTCCTTTGAGTTTGATGATCCTTTGTACTTTAGATATGCTTGTTAATGTCTCTAATTTGTTCTGGAGTTTTGATTCTGTCAAAACAGCTTGGAGAATGATGATGAACTTCTACGTAATGTTAATGAAAATTCTGGAGATTCATAATCAATCTGGAGTCCTAGTCTTTGAACTTTCTAGAGATTGATAATCAATCTGGAGGTTCAATCTTGACCATTCTAGATGTCTTCTTGATTAATCTGGATGTCTTGTACATTTCAAGACCATTTATCTTTCTTTGACAGTTTAAGTTGGAGAATGTTCAAATATGTTTGGTCTTGCTAACAAGTGTTTTATGTTAGCGTCGCAAGCTCAACAAGTGTTTTATGTCACTGATCCTACTGATGATAAATGGTTCGTTGTCCTATCGACCAATAAAATAAGTGATGATAACAATAATGATGAAGATGTTGGTAATGATCTTTTATTTGCAACATCACAACCACATGAAATTGATTCAACTGATGATGGTTTATTTCTTAGAGATGATCATGATGAGGGAATTTGGATTAATCCATCGTTTCGTATCATTAATGGACAAACAAATGTGAATCCCACCAAGAAAAGAAGAAGGACATCTTAATGTGTTTAATTGTTTTTAAGCCATGTAATCTGAACTGAGTTCATGTAATTTAATTGTTTGATATGCCATAATTGAGCATTTTGGTATTTAGCTTGAACTGTATGTAATTTTCTGCTTATACTGTATGTAATTGTATACTGATTTTCTGCATATACTGAGAATTTTTCTTGAACTTGAACTGATCATCCCAATATGAGTTGATCATGTAATTTAGCATTGATATATATATAGGTATTATTTGGAAGAAAAAATTATTATTTGGAAGAAAAAAAAATAATTAAACAAAATTTGGAAGAAAAAAATTATTATTTGGAAGAAAAAATAATTTAACTATTTGGAAGCAAACAAAATTATTTGGAATTTTTCTTGAACTTAACTGATCATCCCAAAATAATGAAGTCACACAACCCTACTACAGCGTTCTTTAGAAAAAGCGTTGTAATAGGGTTTTAAAAGAAATAAAACAAAGAGGCATTTTATATATAAAATCCTATTATAGCGCTCTTTTGAAAAAGCGTTGTAATAGGTTTTTTTTAAAAATAAAACAAGGAGGTCTTTTACAACGCTTTGGTCATAAGCGTTGTAAAAGGGTCACACAGCCCTTGGACATAATAAAACAAAGAGGCATCCAAACCTAGCCATCCAACATCTCGTCCCCTAAAAATAAAAACCACCATTACATTTTCTCAATTTCTTGCAAAGAAAAAATTAAAAATTCCCCAGAGATTCAAATCCACTGTTCCTAAACATAAATTCAGAAAAGCTCCATCTTCCTCTCCATAACGTCCTCCAAGTCAAGAACGTTCCCCACCTCGTGAACCTTCACCCACCCAAAACCAAGAATGTTCTCCTATCAAAGAACGTTCTCCAGTTCCTCACATATCTCCTGTTCCTTAAAAAACCGCTTCACCTACTCAAGAACGTTCGAACGTTCTCTAGTTCCTCACACATCTTCTGTTCCTCAATAAACCCCTTCACCTACTCAAGAATGTTCCCTTATCCAAGAACGTTTCTCAATTTCTCTGGTCATAAGCGTTGTAAAAGGGTCACACAGTTGTTGGACATAATAAAACAAAGAGGCATTTTATATATAAAACTCTTTTACAGTGCTCTTTTGAAAAAACGTTGTAGTAGGGTTTTAAAAAAATAAAATAAGGAGGTCTTTTACAGCGCTTTCTGCATAAGCGCTGTAAAAGGGTCACATAGCGTTTGCATATAATAAAACAAAGAAGAGCGCTGTAATAGGGTTTTAAAAAAATAAAATAAGGAGGTCTTTTACTGCGCTTTCTGCATAAGCGCTGTAAAATGGTCACTTAGCGTTTGCATATAATAAAACAAAGAAGCCTTTTAAAGAGCTTTGTAGGAAAGAGCTGTAAAAGACTTTAAAAAAAATAAAAATAAGGAAGTCTTTTACAGCGTTTTCTCACAAGCGCTTTAAAAGGCTTCTAAAAAAGCATTGTAGTAGGCTTTTAAAAAATAAGATAATGAGACCTATTACAGCGCTTTTTCAAAAAACGCTGTAATAGGGTTTTATATATAACAATAAACATCTTCAGTTTCATCTTCAATACGTAAACTTCATACGAGTGTTTTTAGTTTCCTCTTCGTTCTCCTTCTCATTGTGAACCCTACGAACCCTACGAGTGTTTCAGTTTCCCTTGTTTCCTTCTCATTACTTACCCTCATTACGTAAAATCATACACCTGTTTCCTCATCATCTTCATCCTCCTTCTCACGTAACCATATATTTTTAGTCTTCGTTCTTCTTCGTTTCGTCTGCGAACCCCGTAACCCTACGATCGTTTCGTCTTCATCGTCTTCTGTGCTGTTCGTCTGCGAACCCGTAACCCTAAAAAGCGTTATTTCAGGTATTGTATTTATTAGTTTTTTGTTTCACTAAAATGCATGTTGAACTTATACTGCTACGTACTTAGACTCTGCATGTTGAACTTGTTGAAGTTATACTGAACTGCATGTTGAACTTGTTGTGGATAAATGGATACCAACAAAGATTTAGAATGTCAAAATGAAGAAGTTGGCAACACCAAGACTTACGAAAATGAAGTTAAATGTGGTGCAACCATAATGCAAAATGTTATAAAAGCAAGAAGTACTGAGCAAAAATTTGAGGTATACTATGTTTGCTGTTTTCTTTGTTTGTTGTTTATACTATACTTTGTTTGTTGTTTACTATGTTTGCTGTTTAAAATTTGAGGTACTTACTATATGAGTTTATTAGGTGGAATGGAATGAGAGTGGTCAGTCTATTGACCCTAACAGTTCAATGTTTGTAAGTTATATTGGAGCTGTTGTTCGTCAGAATATCCCCATCACAATAGATGATTGGAGAGATAAGGCATTGAAGGATGCAAATGATGTATTGTGGGCTGATATACAAGTAATTTTTTACTTATAATTTTTTACAAACTGCTTTGAAGTACTTTACTCAAACTATATCTTTATTTGGGTTGCAGACAACTTTTGATGCTGACGAGGTGAGAAAGAGTTACGTGCTGAGAGTTGCCGGGAAAATACACCGAGGATTTAGATCTCACCTCTCAAATTGATATCTAAGAGACCGAGATGGCAATATGAATGCGGAAGCTCCAAAAATATATAAACATTATATATCAAATGAGGAATGGAGTGCATTCGTAGCAAAACGTTCGGACCCTGCGTTTGTTGTAAGTGATTAATTTATTAGCATTTGTGTTTTATTATTCATATTCATAGCGTATTTTAAATCTTTACAAGATTTTTATTTTTTTTATATAGAATATTAGTAAGGCAAATTGCGAGAGGGCAAAAATTATTCCCTACCCTTACAAGAAATCTCGTATGGGATATGCACGTCTAGAGCAAAAACTTGTAAGTAATTAAACATCACTTTATATATATAATGTGGTACATTATAAACTATACTTTATAACTAATATTTTGTTTATGATATTGACGAGAATAGCTACAAGACACCCAATCCGATTAACCGTTGGGTCGTCATATATTGTGGAAAGTAGCTCGCGTAAATAAAGACGGAGTGGTTGATAATGAAAATGTTCAAAAAGTAATAGAACTTTGTGTAAGTATATTTATCACTTTAATATTTTTTAATATTGTATTTTAAAATTGATATTGAACTAATCTTTTTAATCCTACGTGTATATATTTTAGGCGAATCTCGAACAAAGTTCGGAAAATCAAGAGGACAACAAGGCTAGTTGTAGGGACATACTAGGTAAAGTGTTTAATGTTCTTGAATATTCCGGCCGCGTGAGGGGGAAAGAATTTGGCGTAACTCCTAAAACCTATTTTTCACAAGAGAAACGCCAAAATCCATCTAACGATGAAGTATTAGAGAAGACCAAAGTATTAACAGAACAAGTGGCATTCTTGGTGAAGACGAATAAAGACAAGCAACTTGCAGATCAGCTCCAACGTGAAAATCAAATGGAGAGTGAAATTGCGAGTTGCAACGTTGGTCTCAAAAGTCTTCCTGAGGTAATTAATTACTTAATAAATTAAGAAATTCATTCACTAATTGTTTCATATACTTATGTATTAACCATTGATTTAGGGTGTCACTCCATGCGTGTTGTACTTATCCTCCCCTACTCATCGGAAGGTCGGAAAAGGAACATTGTGCAATACTCTAGGAGAAGTATTGCACAACACACCGATCCTTGCGGGCCATGTCAGAGTATCACCAGTTATTGATTTGGAACCAAATGCACCGTTGCCGGTACCAGACAACGATGCAGATCTAAATTATTTGGGCAAAGCAATTGGCAGTTACGTGGAATGACCCAAACATCGTGTTGCCCTTGATAAGGTATGTTTAATTAATTGAAATGTATGTTTAATTGATTATATTTAATTGCTGAATTTTTTCCGATGTTAACTTTAATTTCACATTTATTTAGATTCAAACAAAGTCTAAAGGGAATGATAAGAACATTCCTAGAAACGAAACAGTCACATCGCCCGAAAAGGTTTGTCACATTTATTCTCTAAGGTTTGTCATTTTTTCATATTCAATAAACTAACAAACTGATTAACCTAATTTTTTCAGATTCAATCCAATAAACCACCCGCACACCAAGGCAGCAAGCCAGCTGCCGCACCACGACTGGATGTTCGTGTTAAAAATAAAGTCGGAAAACCTCAAAAATTGGAGGGTAATAAAGCAGGCAAATTGCAAAAGCTGGAGGGTAATAAAGTTGTTGCTAAAAAACTAGATCCTGTAAAATCAGTTGCTGCTCCTGCTCCTAAAATAAGTCAGTCACGACTTGCTCGATATGGGTCGTGTCTTGACTTATAGGCAAAAAAAAAAAGGGCAGCGATAACGATTCACGAATAACAAGCATGGATAAAGCTATATTCGGAGATGAGTATGAAGAATATTTTGAAAAAGAGCACATATACGAACTTCTCGACCATAAGGAGCTGAGTGCTACTGTCATCAACTTATACATGAGGTAAAAATTTCTTTTGATTGCATTTATTTGTAATTAATTTAATTTATTGGTAATTAATCTAATTTGAAATTTTCATTGAAGGTTTTTTGTATGAGAAGTTTGTGTGCACACGCAGATTGTCAAATAGATTTTCATTATTGTCTCCGCATAAGATTTCGATGCTTAAACACGATCCAGTGAATGTAAAGAAATACGTTGTAGATATACTATTAGGAAATAAAGAGAAGGATAAGTTATTCCTTGCACCATATAATTCAGGGTACGTAATTATATATTCTTTATTTATATCTTTTTTAATTTATGAGATCTTAATTTATTAGTTGTGTAAACCAAATTTTTGTTGTTATAGTGCACATTGGGTGCTATTTGCAATCAATGCGACCTCTGAAGTTATATATTCTTTATTTATACCTAGATCCCTTGCACGACCATTACAACAATCACCCCGAGATAAAGACTATGTTCGACACGTAAGTAATATTCATTTATTTTTTACATATATATATAAATAATGTGTTTGTTAATGCTATAATAATCACATTTATATATTCAATAGTGCTTTACAAGTTTTTCGAGCTCAAAGAGGTGCTACAGTGTCGAAACAAAAGTCAAATAACATCACATGGATTCCATTTACAATCAATGCACAAATAATTATTGACTTATATGTTTTATTTTATAGTGCCCTCGTCAAACTAACAACATCGACTGTGGGTACTAGTATTGCGATTCATGAAGGAGATTGTTAATAAGAATTAAATTATAATCCCAGAAACGGTACGGTATTTTCATTATTTGATTTTCATATATAAACTATGTATATATTTGTTGATTCTAACTTATTTGTGTTAAATTTTTATATCGCACAGTACTTTGACAATTTCAATCCAACATATTCTGAAGAAGATCTAACAGAAATAAAGGAAGACTGGTGTCAGTATGTGATTAAAATGAAGATTATTTGATTTGCTGTGAAATGGCACGCTGCAAGGGATATGGTAGTTCTGTGCTGTTTGTGAATATGTAGTTGTGAACTGATAGTTGTGAATATGAATATGTAGTTGTATGAATATGATAGTGAATCTGATAGTTATATGAATAAGTAGTTGTGAATATGTAGTTCTGGACTGTTGTGAATATGGTAGTTCTATTATGTGCAAGGAATTGTTGTATACACGTAGTTCTGTGTTGTTGTGAACTGATTGTGTAAATATGTTAAGTTATATAGTTGTAAATATGAACTGATTGTTGTGAATATGTAGTTCTATTGTTGTTGTGTACTGATTTTGTGAACTGATTCTGGATGAAAATGATTTTGGAATAAAAATTAAAAGACAACGCTTTTTAAAAAAGCGCTTTTTAAAATTTACAGCATTTTTAACAAAACTAAAATAAGAAAAAAAATACTTTTTACAACGCTTTCTCAAAAAAGCGCTGTAAAAGGTGCATTAGAATGCACCTACTACCGCACTTTTTTGAAAAAGCGCTGTAAAAGGTGCATAATAATGCATCTATTGAATGCACCTACTACATCGCTTTTTGGAAAAAGCGCTGTAAAAGGTGCATAACAATGCAACTATATGAATGTACCTATTACAGCGCTTTTTTGAAAAAGCGTTGTAATAGATGCATAATAATAAAACAATTACATGCACCTATTACAACGCTTTTGCAAAAAAGCGCTGTTATAGGTGCACAATAATAAAACAATTAAATGCACCTATTACAACGCTTTTTCAGTAAAGCGCTGTAATAGGTGCATAATAATGTATCTATTGAATGCACTTATTACAACGCTTTTTCACATAAGCCCTGTAATAGGTGCATGCATATGAAGCGCTATTGTAGGGATTTAAAAAGCGCTGTTACAAGGATTTACAGCGCTCTGTAAAACGAGTATAACAAGCGCGCAATATATCCACCTATTTTACAGCGCTAGTAACTACAGCGTTTTTTTGTTTTTGAAAAAGCGCTGTAAATGGTTTAAAAAAAGCGTTGTAAAATGCGCTTTTTCGCGTAGTGAAAAGTGAGTTGAACAATTAATTAATAAAAATCATCTTTGAAGACAAAAACTAGAAATTATAATTTTAAATTAGAATTAATTTTTGAAAACTTTTGATACTCTTAAAACAAAGAGTGTATTGGTACTCTTAGTTTTTTAACCGATAAACGTGTTACTTTTTCCCACATCAGCATCTATATATTACTAGAATATGGCCCGCGCGTTGCGCGGGATATATAGAATTTAATATATTAATATTATTGTGATAAAATTTTAAAATTTCAAAAATAATATAACTGATTGATTTTGCTTGTAGTGTATTTTTTCAAGTGAGTTTACTTGAGTAATTATTATATATGAGTTTATAAATACACATTTGAGAATTTGTAGAATATCTTAGAGAACGTAATTGCTATTAATTCATGTATTAAATTTTACCCATTAAATTAATATGTTAAAATTTTAGTTATATTTTATTGAATGAATAAGATTTCAAACTGTTAAAAAAATATATAAATGTTTGATCAACCGATTTATAATTTAATGTCTTATTTCACATTTCACTCATTAAACATTATGAGAAAATAAATCAAAAAGAGTATTATGTAAAAAATATTTATGCATTAAAATGTAGTAATAAGTATAAATTTAATAGTATATTAACCATTAATCATTAATAGTCTATATGATGGACCAAGTAATCTGTTAAAATTAATATGTTAAAAATTAATATGTTAATAGTGAGATGACAACATCCTAGTTTGTTTGAAGGAGTAGAATAACATAGACATGTAAAAAAAAAAAACTTATATCGCAAAATTAATAGTGAGATGGCAATATCCTAGTTTATGAGGTTGTTTTAATAAAATTGTAAATAAAATATGGAGTATAAATATTTTAAAAGATAATTATAAAATATTTTATAGATCTCATTAAAAATGAACTATTACATTTTATTATTATTATTATTATTATTATTATTATTATTATTATTATTCATAATTCATAAAACACATTTACCTAGGTGACTTGGAGGTAGCACTCCAAATGTCGAGAGCTACCATGCAACACACTTTTACCTCGATTGTCGCGTATATGTGTCTCAGGTTGAGTTTAGGGGATCTATGAAGACAATGTCAATTTGAATTGTCCGTCCACTTGCGTGGTGGCATAATATCAAGCCTCATAACCAAGTACTTCAAAGTTAGAATGGTACCATATTGTGAAGTAGAGTCTAAGCTTATGCATTGCATTGCATTTTCTTTTGATTGTTTTGTTGTGATCAATATGAATCGTATGCGATAATAACTTCTCTTAGATGATTTGATGTTATAGTGAAATGTAGTGATTTTTCTTGAGTGATTTTAACTTTCTAATGTGATATTTTTTCTTGAAAAATGTTCATGTCATGATACGGTTTTATTATGAATAAATGTGTGTACTTCTTACTTATATTATACTCTCAACATGATTTCGAATTTCACCTCATTCGTTGTCTGTATTTGATATCAAATAAGGCACTCAAGTACAGGTATTCTTATTTTTGAAATTTTTTCTAATAAACATTAAGTTATGGTCTTTTCACTTGTAGATGTTTGCGAAGTTGGATCAATTTAAGTTAACTCATTTCCATCGTGAAGTTAATCAAGTTGCGGATATTTTTGCTAAATTAGATCTTTCTTCTTCTCAGACCGATCATATTTTTGAAATTATTCATGATTTTTCCTCCTTTGTCTTATTGACTATATGAGTTTGATTATTCGGGATACATTAACTTTTTCTTTCTATAATATTTTCCTATTTGACAATACATTAAATTTTTCTTCATATATCAACAAAATATTTAAATATCAGTAAACAGTCAACTGGCAATAGAAATCTAATTCATAATTAAGATACTTTAAAAAACATTATAAAGATGCTTAATTAGCCATCTTGAATTCCCGAAATTCAATCAGAACAATTATTTTAAATTAACTAATTGTGATGTATTCAATGAATTCAATCAAAATAATTTATTGATATTAATATTTTAACCACTAGATATTATTTTTCCATTTTGACATATATACATAACTATATAAATAGTGTTAATAAGAAATGAAATCAAAAGACATTGCAACATTATTGTGTGAGAATATGCTTGATAGCTAGAAAAGAAAATGGACCGTTTGTTGTCCCTTGTGGTGGTGGTGGTTTTTCTTTTATGTGTTACGTGTAGTGATGCAGCCAAAGTTGTAGACGTTGATACCATTTGTAAGAGTGTCACAAATCATTCATTCTGTTCAAATCTTCTCCACTCAAAGCCTGGTACAATTGGAGATCTCGTTAGTCTTACAAATTACACCATGGATGTGCTTCGTGTTAATTTGACCAACACAGTCAATCTAATCAATGGGTTAATTGTACAAAGTGGAAGTAATTTCAATTTAACATTCCATTACAGAATGTGTTTGACTCATTTTGATGTCAAAGAAGGTGGCCTTTATTTCCTTGATCGTGCTGAAAGACTTTTTAAAAATAGAAATTACCTAGCTATTAAACAAGAAATTTTCATGGCCGGTTTTAATGCTTTCGTATGTATTGCAGGAGAGTCACCGGGTGATCCTCCTTATATTGATAACTCTTTACTTCCAAAATATGCTGATATGGTCCAGCAAGTTTGTACTATTATTCAGAATATAATAGGTTATATGTCGGCCTAATTAATTATAAGCATATGCTTAAATTAAAAGCTTTATAATTTGTATCTCATGAATAACATATTTTAATGAATTATCCCTAATTATAAATGTTGATTAATTTGATGATTAATTTTCTTTATATGTGTGCTTTTTATGATGTGTTATTCTTGTACATATTTGACTAATTTAGTTATATAAACAACAGATATTATATTATATTATTTTATATATTTTTCTAAAAATAATAGTATTTTAGTGTAATATTTTAATGAATAAGATTTTAGTCGATTTTATGTGGATATGCTCGTACACAATTGATGTGATATTTTCCTGTGCGTTTGACTGATGTTAACTGTGCACATAATTATATTTTGATTATTTAACTATTTTTAGTTATTTATTTTATAAATAATTATCTTGAAATAGTATACTATTGTGTTTGATTTGCTTTATTTAGTAATTAATATAAAATGTTGATGTTATATTTATTTATTTGTTTATTTCGAATATTCTCTAGTGGTAGTATTTTAATGTGAGTATTTGAAAAAAATAAGTATAATTATAGTGGTTATTTTGAATATGACACTCTTGATTCTTAATGTATTTTAAAAGATTAATTACTTTAATTACTTTATTTTATAAAATATTAGTTTCGAAATATTCGTAATGCGTTTTATGGGTTAGGTCCCTATGCAAGAGTAAAATCTAATTAATAATAATAATAATAATAATATAATAATAATAATAATAATAATAATAATAATAATAAAATAATAATAATAATAATAATAATAATTAAAAAAAAGGGACAAAGAAAAAGAATGAGAACAGAACACACACAGAACACGTTTCCTCCTCCTTCTTCTTCTTCTTATATACGCCGCCACAACCGTTTCTCCTCCTTCTTTTTTCGTCGACCACGATCATTATAGTGGATATCTTACAAAACTGAGACCATATTCGTGATCGTTGTGATCTCCTCTTTCATTCCCAACTTGAATCGCAAATTGAAACGTCTTATTTCTCTTTGTCAAAAATCACACCTCCACCGTTTGATCAAGATTCCGGGCACCACGACTACTCCCAACGAAACACCCTTTTCAATTACCTACGTTTGGAATCACCAATCGTTAAACTTCAAAAAAATGGGTTTTCACCCTCGTCGCGGCTGTGTTGTCGAATTCCGGCCAGCACGTTCATCGTCCTGAAAAACTGATAGGATTTTTGGATTCCTCTCGTCGAAACCTTCAAGAAGCACTACTCATTTGCGTGTTTCGGTGAAGTTGACGTCGGACCCTGTCAGCGCTCCAGCATGTCGGTGAGACCTTTTCTAATAACCTATTTCACGACATTTTGAATATGTTTCTTCGCCTAATATTTTTATTAATTATGTAACGCTGATATTTATGCCCCGCGTAAATTTTCAGCCATGTTTCATTGATTCTGCAAATTCTTCGATGCTTTTGGACTTGTTCGTTGCACGTTGTTGACATCTCATGGTTGCTGAAAATCATTATGGTCCTCATATCTTATGAAAGCGTTAGATTGAGGTATGGGGTGAGAGTGAGTTCGAATTCATGAGTGTAAATTAAGTGAGATGAACGGGAAAATTGTATTTCCCATAATTTATCTGAGGCTCGCTTCGTACAGCTGAAGCCTTTTCAGTAACAATTGACTAATGAGAAAACTTGAATTTGGTGAGGTTAAAACACGAGTTAGAAACTTTTATAGGGTGCTGTTTGATTTGATTTCGAATATCGTATGGTAGCTGAATTATTGTAGAATTGTGTCTTTGACGTATTTTGTGTTTTGTTTATATATACCTTTGATATTGTTATATGACATATAATGTGAGGAACTGTGATTATTTGCATTGCAATTGACGTGGTGTGTGTGAATGATCTAGTATTATTATCTGTGAGTGAAAATCCTGTATTGTTGGAGCTTGTGTATCATGAAGATAAATTTTGAATGCAATATATGACTATAGAAATATGCATTGATGATGTGTACTTGTTGACTTATGATGTTATCACCTTGATGAATATGATGAAATGCATATTGTGTTTAATTGAATAGTGACGAATATGATGAAATGCATATTGTGTTTAATTGAATATGATGAATATGTATCTTTATTTATCACCCAATATGTATTACATAATACTACATATGACTCCACCTATTCTCTTTAAGTTATTGCTATGTATACCTCATGAGCAATTTATTGATTAAACTTTAATTCCTAGATTCGCCATATTTTGTCTATGCCCCAACATCACATTTTCACACTTGAACCATTAGTTTTTAACCTAGTAACTTTTTTGAGTTACACTATGTAACATCCAGGCATTTTATTTTATTTTTATATTTTACCTTATTAGGAGTAGAGATAATTATTATAGAAATTTGTTGGTGGTAGTTACTAGTTTCTAACTTAATTGTATTGTATTATTTTAACTTTCGGTATAAATAATATTAATAATAAAATTACATTAAACTGATGAGGGAACATTTAGGGTCGTAATGGGCTTAGGTTGAAAACATCACGTTCCCCACCTGCTGATAGTAAAGGAAAAAAAATAAACCGACGCCTCCCAATCTCAAATCCAAATAAACTAATGCCTCCCATTCACAAATCCTCTGCGATAAAGAAAGAAAAGGTTTAGAGGAGAAAAAAGAAGAAATTCAAGAACTAAAGGAGTTAATGATTCATCCCCACAAGTAAGAATTCTTTAATTATGACCTATAACCATTTATTTTTTTGGTAGTAGAACAAAACCCCTTATTGATATTATGGAAAATAAGATAAAATAGAATGAGATTGATCGATGAACATGTCTCCCTAAGTGTATCTTTATTTATGATAGATAAGAACCTTTCATTTATTGATTTTTTTATTTTCTTAATCAACTACCAAAAATATAGGTGCCATAATTGTGTTATGATGTTTAGATAAAGTAGTGAACAGGTTAGACGGGATCAATTGTTATAAATAAATTAAGATAGTCGTTGATGCATTGTTACAGAGTAAAGAAAAGTTCTTAATATCGTTGGAGATAGATTATTAGGAACTCTATTATCTCTTTATTATTGTAATAACGGTTACACTAGTAATAGGTTTTTGTACGTCAATCTATAAAAATAAAACTAAAAAGTTTTGACACTAAGTGAAAAGTAAATTAATTTATGAAGGTGTAACGTATTTGAAGCAAAGATCGTTACATAGGAACCTTATAACGACATTCATAACGGTAAGGGCATCACTCCATTCGCTTTCTTGAATTATATGTGATATAAATGTATATTGAGTATGTTTGTGTGTTATCTTCAAAATGAATGTTATATGATATGTTGTTATAATAGTTGTGCTTGACATGTTGTGGTTATTCAAGGTGATTACTTTGTGTCTAAACTAGATTGGTTTAGGACAAGGTTGAGTGATTTTGGACGCTCTGGTTGAGTGGTCTATATTGTTACTAACAACAGTGTCTACATTTATGCATTCATAGTTGTGTGGTGCGTCCATAATTGGTTGGAGCCCACAGATCCTTGCGGGGATTTTGAGTTAGTGGTGTTGCTTGAAAGGACCCATGAAGCCTTTGCGGGGGAGGTGATATTCAGGAATCATGCTTCGACATATAGTCTAACAAATAGGAGCTGTGCATTTTGGTTGAATTGTATCTTTGGTGTGTTGTGATTTTTAACTGTTAAATGAAGTATATGGTTTGTTTATATTTTTGCTATAACAATTATATATGCATGTTTATTTGCTCTGTGTTTGTTATTTGGAGATGACCCTTACATTTGATAGGAAGTTGTGTGTAGTGTTACTTGAGCGAATAATGTCGCAACCAACCTAGTAGGAGAAATGCGAAGAAGTACAATTGAAAACAGTTGGAGGCTCAGAGATACTTTTGTGCTGGTGTTAGACTTGTTGGGTGAGTTTTCCACAAGTTCAAAGTTTATGACCAACTAGGATTTATTTTTGGGTAGTAAAACGCCACGAGTTTTGACTTTAGCAGTTTCTTTTGTTTATCGTATTAAATTTACTTGTAGTAATTGCGAATACTCTGACTCATTAATTTTGAAAATACAATTGAAAAAGTTATTAATTGGTTTTAAAGTAAATGAGCATTTAAGATAATCTTATAAAAAAAAATATGTATCTTTACGTTTAGAATTTTGTTAGTTAATGTCTCGAAAAAGCGGGATGTTACACACTACAAAAAAATCTAGTATTTGCTAGTACAAATTAGCTGGCAAAAATACTAAAAATAATCCTATGGCAATTTCACCGCAACTCTAGTGAATATTTGTAGCTATTTCCTAGGTTAATCCATTAAAACCAATATTGTACGAATAAAATAGATACTTTGTATTATCTCAATTGGCCTTCTATTTGATAAAATTATATCTAAATTGAGATCTGTTGCAAAAAACAGAGATCAATCAATCAATGAATCCAAAAAGAACCAGGATTGATTGAATGTAAAACGAAGATTGATCCTTTAAACATAATTTGAAGCTTGTAATTCTAAAATGAACACACACAATTGTTAACCCAGTTCAGAGATTAACTCCTACGTCTGGGGGACTGGATCCGACTTGAATTATCACTAGTAATGAGATGAAAATGATTACAATTGAATTGCACTTATGCTGCCAGTTTTTCTGCACTATGAAAAATTGCAGCTCTGCACTCTATTTTTCTGATCTATCTGTTTTCCAGCCTTGCTTTGGCTTATATACAGTTTGTTTACGATTTGGAGTAACAAACTAACTAACTAAAGTTAGTTACAACTAACTAACTAACTGCCCAAAACTACTTGGCTTCTTAATTGAGTACCACTTTTAAAATTCTCCACCTTGGTACCAAATGAAAAGCTTCCTCTTGTGATCTTCAAATCAGATCCCCTTAGTCCTTGATCTCAGTTTCTGGACTTGATTTGCAACAGCATATCCAAACAGTGTTTGAATTTGCTAAGTGTGACAGGTTTTGTAAACATGTCTGCAAGATTATCACGTGTATGCACCTTTGCCACATGTATCTCACCCCCTTCAATGAAATCTCTAATGAAATGAAGTCTGATGTCTATATGCTTGGTCCTTTCATGATACATTTTAGTTTTGCTCAAATGAATGGCACTTTGACTGTCACAATGTATGCAAACAGCTTCTTGCTTGACCCCAAGCTCTGTGATCAATCCTTTTAGCCAATTTCCTTCTTTCACTACTTTAGCAAAAGCAGCATATTCTACTTCTGTTGTTGATAATGCCACTATGTGTTGAAGATTAGCTTTCCAAATGACTGTGTTATTAAACACTGTGAACACATATCCTGTAAGAGATCTTCTTCTATCTAAATCTCCAGCAAAATCAGAGTCTACAAGTCCTTGGACTGGTTTTGATGGTTCTGAACCTTTGCTGTATTCCAAACACATGCTTTGAGTACCCTTTAGGTACCTTAGAATCCATTTGATAGCTTGCCAATGATTCATCCCTGGGTTTCCCATAAATCTGCTCGGGAGATTAAAAACTTGCACACCCGAGCATTGGATTTAAAAGTGAGATTTTTCAGATATTCCACTTAACTTTTGAATTCGGCCGCCATTAATCATTATTCTCTCCCAAAGTAACAACTGCAGAACATATCCATGGTTAAGAGAGCAATATAAAAGGACAAACTAAAAAGTAATTTCAAGAACTTATGATCTATTGCAGGCTGCAAACCTGCTTTCTATTGAGAAGAAAAGGTACTCTTTTTGTTGATAAAAATAAACACTGAGTATTGTATTGAAAATATGTCAGGTTGTCCTTAAATGTGGATTGACAAAATAAAAGTTTTTGTATTCTCTCTAGTAGAAGCATGATTCAGTATATACTCCTTAATGATCTACTGAATAAGCATATAGTATAATGTTCCGTTGTCGCACACGGATCAAATACGAATTGAAATTAGTGCAGAAAGGGGTAATAACCCGAGTCGTTTCGCAAGGACTCCTAATATAACGAAATTAACCGAGTTAAAAAATCTGTATTGGGGGGTTTTGATAATGATTTATCGAAATTAGAAATAGTTTGGACAGATGAGAAAAACGATTAATCCACTCATTCGAGTTTCGGACCTATCACAGATTCTATAATTTCTAATTCATGATTCTATTATTATTTGACTATAGAATTGATCAAACAAGCGTACAATCAACCCTATGTGAATTCGATTTCATTGACTGGATTAAGCATCACAATCATCAAAATATTACAATTAACGAACAAGCGTCGCAAAATTATAATTTAATTAGAGACTGAAATCAAATTCTGTCAAATAAATTTAATTGATCCTATTGAGATTCAATTTAAGCAATCGAATTATCAATATAATCAAATAACGAAATTAGAATCATAAATTAGAATCGAAGATGTAACCTGAATCTCCAGGTCTGATGAAACTCTGAATTCGCGGATTAACCTTTTAAAATTAGCCTTCCATCGAAATTGAAAATAAAAGTATCTTTTTTATTATATTCTGATGATTCTGTCCGAAAAATATTGTCTGTCTAAAAAAGAAAGAAATCCCAAATATATAGTACTCGGGCTTTTGGGCTTTAAAACAAGGAGCCCGCTATTTAAGTTATTACAAAGGTCCAGAACATGAAATCTGTAATTTAGATTCAGTAGAATTCGGAATTCAGATTTTTTTCAAACACAAAAGTTGTAGCTCTGATTTTTAGCTTTCCAACGACTGCTCGCATGCCTCAATCGGATATCCAGAGCTCAAGTTATGGCCTACAAAGCGAGCAGGGGTTAAAATGCAAATAATAAAATTGTAATTCAATTTCAACCCAAAGTTTAGAAATAAGCTAAAAAATTATTCTAAGCTATAAAGTGATTTTAAAAAAACTAAAACAAAAGGATAAAAACATGTGCTCGAGTGCTATGATCATATAATATCATTAAATTCTAATAGTCAATTTTTTTTTCCAGTTACAATTTCTCCTAAATAGTATTTTGATTCTAAAAGTCACCGGTAAAAGGTACACCTGTTGAAGGTAGCCATTGGTCCCCTTAAATTAATGTAGACACAGTGAAATTATTAGCCTGACTAGAATCATTTAACACGTGAAAGCCTGGCCATTTCACTCGATTTTGTAGATTAGCTCCAGGACCAGAATGATTATACTCCGCATAATACAACGTATCTGAATTCCATTCTAGCCACCCTTCAGAACTCAATACCTCGCTCATATAAGTTTGCATAAAAACTGTGGTTGAAACACTGCTCTAGCGTACCCAAATATGAAGTCTACAGTTCCACTAATTTTGCATTCTCGGTAAAATTGGTGATTGATATTGGCAAGTAAAATGTCTTGATAACCAAAGATTCCACATCTATAGAAGACAAATAAGTCAGAGTCTGAGCGTAGAGCCACTGCTTGTTCATTTTTGGGCCCAGCAGTGTTCCTGAAAGAAATGTCTTGTGCTATGAACCCTGCACCCCTAACATCTTCATACAAAACAGTAAAAAATTGTGAGAATTGTGCAAGAGATTTCGTCCTTATTAAAAAAAATACAAGATATTAAACTTTGAGAATTAACATACATATTCATTTGTTTTTACATTACGTATATGCAACATAGATTTGAAGGTCTATAATTACATAATACTAATTAAAATATGTTAAATAACTTCCTTTAATTCTTTGAATCTAACTAATATAACATTCCTAGTTAAATCTTCCTTTAGGCATTGATATATTGTAGAATTTTTTTTTATAACACATAATAAAAGCATGAGAAACACTTTAATTTTGTAATATAGTCTAAAAAAACAACTTAATATTGTCCTTAATCTTTAGTAGCCTTTTGTTAGCTTAAATGCATAAACAAAAAAAAGTAGAAGTTATTTCGATATAATGACACAATATTTTTCTATATAATTTCTTTTTTAAAATAATAAAAATATTTTTGCTCAAAGATAATGTAATTTTTATTGGAACTGAAAATATATTTACTTAACATGCAAATTAAAGTGGGCAATATAAAGTGGAAATAGAATATGTAGTGATTGTGGGAATAGTATCCTTACCAAATGTAGCAGTGTCGTATGTACTTATCAAATTTTGACGGTGACTCAAATTACCGAAGATGATAGTAGCATCCATACCTTCTCCAATTATTGTGATGTTCACCTTGTTTTCATTAATAAATACATTCTCTATGTAGACACCCTTCTTAAAAAATATCACATAGCGTATCATGCTATTATCAGGTGTTGCAAGTACTGCTTCCTTCACTGAAGTATAATTCCCACTCCCATCAACAACAACAGTAACATTAGAAATAACCACTGCATTTGTAATCTTTATAATGAAAATGGCATATAGAACTAAAGAGAAAATGATAGAGTAGAAAAAAAGTGAATTTGAATCTTTTGAGTGAGCCATAGAAATGAGATGAAAGTAAAGACTAGTGAGTAGAATATGAATCCAAGTATTATGTATTCTTTCACAATTTACACCCATATATATAATATTTAGATTATGTGACATTCAAATTTGGATTGTTGTATACTAATGTAAGACTTCCAATATGAGATAAAACTCATGCAATAAAGTGTGAATATGTGCCTCAAATCATCTAACTAAAGTTGGTTAAGCTTTAGTGGTTATTATAACTACCTTTGGCCAAGTTAGTTATGATAGGTGGTTATAGTTAGTTAGCTCTTGTATGCTATAAATAAAGCTCTAAAATGTAGCAGCAGTTAGATTTGTTGATGTAGTAGTAACAACAACAAAACTGTCAGAAGAATAAGCAATTCGTGATTCATAGAAATCAGAGAAAAAAGATTAAAGGGAGAGAAAGAAATTTTGAGAGAAAAGGCTAGTGTTGTTGGTTCATAAACAGTGATAGACACTAGGAGATCAATCTTGAGAAGGTTTTAATCTTGTAAAGTTCAATTAACAATAGTGGATTAAACTTGTTTGCTTGCACGTGACGTAGGTCTCAACAACTGAGACCCGACACGTAAATCTTGGTGTTATTCTTCCTTTATCTTTCTTTACTTTTCTTTTAATTTGATTGTAAGAATTTTTTTCAAACTGCAGAAATGGAGAACGATAATCAATCTCCGTTTTCTGGTTTTCTGTTTTTTTTTTTTTTCCGTTTTTCAGTTCTGTCAAGAACGTTCTTCGTTTTCAGCAGAAAACACAGAACGTTCTCAGTTTCATTTTTCTGCAATTGTTTGTTTTTCTTCTTTGTTGGTTAACTCTTGTTGCAGATCCCAATATTGTTTTAACAATTGGTGCCGTCTGTGGGAAAGGGAGCAACAATGGTTGGAACCACAGAGTTCGATATTGAAATGTTCAATGGATCAAATGATTTTGGTTTGTGGAAGATAAAGATGCATGATGTTCTGGTACAACAAGGTTTGGTGAACGCGTTGAAGGGTTAATCAGCTCTTCCTACAACAATGTCAAATCAAGAAAAGGAAGAACTGATTGAAAAAGCAAATAGTATTATCACCTTGTGTCTTGGAGACAAAGTTTTGAGAGAAGTTGCAAGGGAACTAACAGCAGTAGCCTTATGGCTTAAACTTGAATATCTCTACATGACTAAATCAGTTTCAAATAGACTCTTCTTGAAACATCAATTGTTCTCTTTTAAAATGGACCAAGAGAAACCTTTTACATCACAACTTGTTGATTTCAACAAGATTCTTGATGATTTAGAAAGTTTAGAAGTCAAGCTAGATGATGAACACAAACCTCTGACCTTGCTTAGAGCCCTGCCAAGTTCATATGAACACTTCAAGGATGCTATTATGTTTGGAAGAGAACAAACAATTACTCTTGAAGAAGCGTATACATCTATCCGGACCAAGGAAAGCTATAAAAAACATGAAACCAAGAATGATAATCTTGCTGAAAGTCTGAATGTGACCAAAGGAAGATCTAACAAGAAAGGATCAAATGGGAATAAACATAGGTCCAATTCAAAAACTAAACCTGAAGGGAAGTATAAATGTTTCCATTGCCAAAATAAATGACATTTCAAGAAAGATTGTCCTGAAAGAAATGAATCAAGAAACTCTCCAGATTCTGGAAATGCTACGCTTGTTGATGCTGGTTATGAATCTGCAGAGGCATTGATGATTTCAAATTCTGAAAGTGAAAAGAATTGAGTATTAGATTCAGGATGTACTTTCCACATGTGTCCAAGGAATGATTATTTTGAATCAATAGACCTTCGTGATGGTGGAGTCGTGTTGCTAGGCAACAACAAATCATGTAAGGTACAAGGCAAATGATCAATCAGATTCAAAATGTTCAATGGCAAGGAGTTACTGCTGAATGATGTAAGGTACATACCTGAATTAAAAAGAAATTTTATTTTTGTTGGTATGTTTGACATTTTAGGATATTCCACAAATATAAAGAATGGTATCATGACTATTATTAATAAATATTATATCATTGTTAAAGGCATTAAAAGAAATGGTTTGTATATTTTAGATGGCTCTACAATAATTGCACAAGCTTCAGTTGCTAGCTCTAATTTGCATTCATCTACTAGAATATGGCATATGAGGTTAGGACATGCAAGTGAAAGAGGCTTAATTGAGTTGTCAAATCAAAATTTGCTTAATGGTGACAAAATTGAAAAATTGGAATTTTGTGATCATTGTATTCTAGGAAAGTCTAAGAGGGGCAGTTTTGGTGCTGGCCAACACAACACCTCTAGACCATTTGAATATGCTCATTCTGATTTGTGGGGTCATTCAAGGACAAAAACTCATGTTGGTTGTTCTTACTTCCTAACCATCATTGATGATTATTCTAGGAAAGTATGGAACTATGTCATTAAAAATAAAAGTGACACTTTTATGAAATTTAAAGAATGACATATGCAAATTGGAACTCAAAAGGAAACTAAGCTGAAATGTTTAAGAACTGACAATGGCCTGGAGTATCTTTCAGAGCAATTTAATAAGTATTGCATGGACTTAGGTGTTCAAAGACATAGAACAGTTGCAGGGACCCCTCAACAAAATGGCATTGCTGAAAGGATGAACAGAACAATCTTGGAAATGGTCAAATGTATGATCTTGAGTGCAGGGCTACCTAAAACATTCTGGGGAGAAGCTGCAGTTACAACAATGTATTTGATAAATAGATGCCCTTCATCATCTATTGGATTTAAGACACCAATTGAGATGTGGAATGGCAAACCAGCTGACTACTCAAATCTGAAGGTATTTGGTTCCTTAGCATTTGCTCAAATCCTAAAGGAATAAAAGGTTACAAGTTGTGGAGAATTGACCAAGGTGTGCCCAAGTGCATCATATCAAGAGATGTAGTGTTTGATGAAACAAGAATGCCCATGATTGACAAAGAACATTCTCCATTTCAGTTCTGCAGAAACACAAAACATTCTCTGTTTCAGTGCTGCAGAAACACAGAACATTGCAGAAACGCAGAACATTCTCCATTTGATAGTGCTTCGAACAACAATACTGAGAGTGTTCAGATTGAGGTGGATCACCTGAAGATCAAGAGATTAATCATGAAGACATACCTGATACATCACTTGATGATAATGCAGCAACAGAACCAGATTTGGGCAATTACAACTTGGTAAGGGATAGAGAAAGAAGGGTCATAAAACCTCCAATCAGATATGGTGAAGCAGATTTGATCTGTTATGCTTTAAGTGTTGCAGAAGATCTTCAAAGAGATGAACCAAGCAACTACAAAGAAGCCATTAACAGTGAAGACAAGGAAGTTTGGATGACATCTATGAATGAAGAGATGCAGTCATTAGAAAAGAATCAAACCTGGACTTTGGTTGACATTCCTAAGAGTCAAAGGGTAATTGGATCAAAATGGGTGTTCAAAAGAAAGGAAGGGATTCAAGGAAAAGAGAAGATAAGGTTCAAAGCAAGATTAGTTGCAAAGGGATTTTCTCAGCTTGAAGTAATAGATTTCAATGAAGTATTTGCACCAGTTGTAAAACATTGTTTAATCAGAATTCTGCTTTCAATTGTAACTCAACAAGACTTGAAATTAGAGCAGTTGGATGTCAAAACACCATTTCTACATGGTGATCTTGAAGAAACCATCTATATGCAGCAACCTAAAGGATTTTCTAAAGGCAGCAAAAATGTTTGTCTTCTTAAAAAGTCATTGTATGGTCTAAAGCAAAGTCCTAGACAGTGGTACAGGAAGTTTGATGATTTCATGATAAGAACTGGTTTCAAAAGATGTAGTTTTGACAGCTGTGTTTACATTCTGAAAGAGAAAAGTCAAGAACGTTTTCCAGCTCAAGAATGTTCTCCTACTTACCTATTACTCTATGTGGATGATATCCTTCTTGCAAGCTCAAGTAAAGACTAGATTAAAAGGCTCAAAGCTGATCTTAGTAATGAGTTTGAGATGAAAGAACTTGGAGAGGCCAAGAGGATCTTTGAAATGGATATAAAAAGAAACAGAATGAACGGGGAACTATTTCTTTCTTAGGCTGACTACATGAAGGAAGTTGTCACTAAATATAAAATGCATGAAGCAAGACATGTTACTACTCCTTTGGGACAAAATTTCAAATTGTCTATGCAAGACTCGCCTAAGACAGATGAGGAAAGGCAAAGAATGAGTATAATTCCTTATGCTAGTGGAGTTGGCAGCATAATGTATGGAATGATATGCAGCATGCCAGATTTAGCTTATGCAGTGAATGATGTCAGCAGATTTATGACTGATCCAGAAGCATTGCATTGGTCAGCACTCAAGTGGATTATGAGGTACTTAAATGGCTCACATACAACAGGTTTAAAATTCAAAAAGACTCATCATGACAATGAACCAATCAAAGGATATGTGGACTCGGATTATGCAGGAAACATGGACACTAGGAAATCAATTTCTGGTTATGTTTTCACTCTATATGGAACTGCAGTAAGTTGGAGAGCAATTACACAGTCGGTGGTAGCACTTTCTACAACTCAAGTTGAATTCATTGCGCTTACTGAAGGTGTTAAAGAAGCTTTATGGATGAAATGACTTATTTGTGAACTAGGAATAAATCAGAATTGTGTTTCAATTAATTGTGATAGTCAAAGTGCTATACACTTATCCAAACATCAAGTGTATCATAATAAGTCTAAACATATTGATGTTAAGTATCATTTCATAAGAGATGTGATCGATTCAAAGCAGGTTTCAGTTGAGAAAATTGCAACTGAGGACAACCCAGCTGATGCATTCACCAAATCACTTTCGCAAGCTAAGTTCAAGCATTGCTTGGACATAGTTGGCTTCGACAAACAGTAAAGAAGAAGCAATGGAAGCAAGATCAAAGATTGAATTATTCTGATATTGAGTCAAGGTGGAGAATTGTGAATATGTGCCTCAAATCATCTAACTAAAGTTGGTTAAGCTTTAGTGGTTGTTATAACTACCTTTGGCCAAGTTAGTTATGATAGATGGTTATAGTTAGTTAGCTCTTCTATGTTATAAATAAAGCTGTAAATTGTAGCAGCAGTTAGAGTTGTTGATGTAGTAGTAACAGCAGCAAAACTGTGAGAAGAATAAGCAATTCGTGATTTATAAAAATCAGAGAAAGCAGATTAAAGGGAGAGAAAGAAAAATTGAGAGAAAAGGCTAGTGTTGCTGGTTCATAAACAATGATAGACATTAGGAGATCAATCTTGAGAAGACTTTAATCTTGTAAAGTTCAATTAACAATAGTGGATTAAACTTGTTTGCTTGCCCGTGACGTAGGTCTCAACAATTGAGACCAAACACGTAAATCTTGGTGTTATTCTTCCTTTATCTTTCTTTACTTTTCTTTTTAATTTGATTGTAAGAATTGTTTTCAAACTGCAGAAAATGGAGAACGATAATCAATCTCCGTTTTCTAATTTTCTGGTTTTTTCTGTTTTTCAGTTCTGTCAAGAATGTTCTCTGTTTTCAACAGAAAACACAGAACGTTCTCCGTTTCGTTTTTCGGCAATTGTTTGTTTTTCTGCTTTGTTGGTTAACTCTTGTTGCAGATCCCAATATTGTTTTAACATAAAGATTTGTGCAAAATATACATGTGTTGATATTGATCAAAGAATAATTCCTTTTTACATGTTTATACACTATTAAGTTCACATTTCAAATTTAGAGTTGTACACTAATACAAGACTCCCTATTTGAGATAAAATTCATAAAAGAAGTTTTGTACATAATTTACATATGTTTATATTGATTAAAGGAATCATTCATTTTAAAGTGCATTTATATTTTTTATGTTCACATTTTAAATTTGGAGTAGTATAGCAATACAAGGCTTCCAAAGATAAATATTCTTGAATTAACTTTTAACTTCACATAGTAACACATATTTATAAACAAGTGTATGTATTTTCTTAAAAAAACACAAGAGTATATATAATTCAAATCAAGCATGATGTGAATACTATGCACTTGTTTATGTTGATTAAAGGAATGATTTCTTTTTGCATTTTTTACACTATTGAGTTCACATTCAAAATTTAGGTTGCACCTTAAAACAAAATAAATTATGTTCACACTTCATATTTGGGATTGTAATTAATAAATCAAGATAAATATACTTACTATGCATAATTTATTTATACACATATATATATTTACATTATGTTTATTTTTGCATTTGAAATTGAATACTAATTCAATATTATTAAATTCGGATGAGTTACGTAATAAAAACTTGAATTAGTTATTAACTCAAACAAGATATTAGATTATTTGTCAAATAAGTGGATTACAAGTTGAACAATATTTATTCTCTACTAAAAAATTTATTAAAAAAATTAAAACAATACACAATTTACGTAACATCCCTAATTTATTAAAATAAAAAGTGGATATATTAAATAACTCAAAATAATAAAGTAATGAGAATAATTGTTATAAAAAAGAAAGAGTAATTATTTAATATTAATATATAGTGTGTGAGTAAATGATAGATGATGAAATAGAAATTTTGAAGTTAATTTTGATCATGTGTAGTGGTTATATTTTATTAATACAAATTAAAATAGAGATAACGCACTAAAAATTAATTAGACGGTGCTTACAATTTCTAATCAACTATACACAAGTTGCATTTTATTAACATATTTATCTATCACCCAATATGTATTACATAATACTACATATGACTCCACCTATTCTCTTTTAAGTTTTTGCTATGTATACCTCATGAGCAATTTATTGATTAAACTTTAATTCCTAGATTCGCCTTATTTTGTCTATGCCCCAACATCACATTTTCACACTTGAACCATTAGTTTTTAACCCAGTAACTTTTTTGAGTTGCACTACAAAAAAATCTAGTATTTGCTAGTACAAATTAGCTGGCAAAAATACTAAAAATAATCCTATGGCAATTTCGCAGCAACTCTAGTGAATATTTGTAGCTATTTCCTAGGTTAATCCATTAAAACCGATATTGTAGCAATAAAATAGATACTTTGTGTTATCTCAATTGGCCTTCTATTTGATAAAATTATATCTAAATTGAGATCAATAGCAATACATTACTTAGAACTATTTCTCTGCGCAATAATCAAATCCACAACCAACCACCATAAAACTCTATACACCTGGAATGTAACATGTATCAAAATCAAAAATACTATACAAACAGATGATAATTAACTACCCTAATACATAAATGAAAAATCTTCAAGTTGCTTGGAGCTTTGATAAATGACTTTGTAATGTTGCTTCACTTTAGCTGTACGAAAGAAAACAGTACAACACTTTCGTATATATAAAAGATGCATATACTAACTAATTAGGGAAGTGGAAACAATGAAAAATTATTGTAAGCCTTTCTCATGGCAGAAACAAAGCTTGCACACCCGAGCATTGGATTTAAAAGTGAGATTTTTCAGATATTTCACATAACTTTTGCATTCAGCGGCCATTAATCATTATTCTCTCCCAAAGCAACAACTGCAGAACATAACCATGGTTGAGAGAGCAATATAAAAGGACAAACTAAAGAGTAATTTCAATCAAAGACAAGTTGCACTTTAAGTGATCAATGACGGGTTAGCAAAACTTATATAGTGAGTTGTTGGAATTTCAATGGTTTACGTGGACTGAAGGAATCTCATTAATTTCTTAATGAATTTACCTAGTAAAATATGTCAAAAACATCATTTAAAATATTTTATTCAATAAAAAACCGTGCATAAAATACTTTTTAATCAATTTGTTCGGAAGGGTTAAATAAAAAATATTTCTCAGCATGACCTTGACACCCTAAATTTGTTGTGAAACTTAAATGAGATGAAATAGTTCAATGAGAAGAAAAAAAATTAACCTTCCATTAAGACTTGAAGCAGCTTGCCCTGATATTATTAGCTTAGACCTGAGAATACAACAATATCTGTTTAATGCTTATACTTGACTGAAACTGACATTGCTTCAAAATGCAAAAGATTTAGCTTTGCAAATTTTGCATAACAATGAGACAAAAAAAGACAAAACAAAAGTTTCTCTTGACTTGCCTGCATTAACCATAGATATCCAACCATATATATATATTTCTCACTTTGTCAATGGCATCTTCCATTGCTTGACAGTTCACCACAATTTGTTGAGAGCAGCTCTTAGATTGTCAACATTATATTAGGTTCAAATGTCATCAATTAAGTATCATGTCATGTCTGGGAAAAGAAGAAAACATCAAAAATCAAATACTGCAACAGAGTTACACAATTAGAGCGATTACACAATTAGAATGGAAAATTACACAAACATATATTGTGTTGGACTAGTGCACAATTGAGAAGGCTCTGGTGCATCACAAAGCCATAAACTACACAATAACATACCAATACCTAATAAAAAGTAGCACATATCATAAAGTTGTCGTCGAGCAAGACATTAGAAAAATTTACAATAAGAAAAACACATTTATTGGAGCATGTTTTTTTAATCCAACTCTACCTTCCAATTTAAAGTACATATAGAAACAAAGGAATATAAATTTTTCTTCAAAACGACATCAAGAATCCTATATTTGTGACCGGATTAGTTATCTGTTAGTAACTGCTATTTTAATATTGTAACTGCTGTAAAAACTATTTTGTAACTTCCATTTTATTATTGTAACAACGGTGGTTTACTCTACCTTCCAAGCTCTCTAATCAACAGGTGTAGTTTCCCTCTGTTCTACGTAGTTCTATCCATTAGTCTCTTAAATACCAGTTTTCAATGCATATTTCTTATCTTTTTATTTTCTTTTAAAGGTCGAATATGCTTTTAAACACAATCTACATAATATTTAAGCAAAAAAGAAACACTACAAACAAAACATATCTTACGTGACACTCAACTTTTAATGTTGTCACTATGATTACTTACATGTTGATTGTCACCTATTTTCACTTAAAAAAAATTGACATAGGTAGTAAAGGACCTAAGAGAAAAATTCAATTCAGCCTCGTTTCTTTTTCATTTGACTTCTCGTTCCCACAAATCAAAATCTGTTTGCTTTTCATTTTTACCCAAATCAAAACCTCTTCTACTTCTACCATTGTTTGACCCCTATCATAGAATCCCAAGCTAATTAGAAAATTACAGTGAGGTTGCATGCCGTGGTATGAGCAGTGGAGCTCACGAAGCTGTAGTTGATTCGTGGATAGTGCAATCACCGGAAGCAGAAGCTAAAACATCGGCGTGATGAGGGTTCCAAACGGAGGAATAGACACCGTAAGCGTGTTCTTTGAAAGTGCAAACGGAACTGGGACAATCGAGAGTCCATAATTTGACGGTGTCATCCCATGAAGCGGAGAGGAAAGAGTCACGACGGACGGGGTTCGGCGGTGGCGACGGCTATGCGGTTTTTGTAGAATGGGCTGAACTTGACGGAGTAACCATTGAATGGGGTTCCGAAAACCGGCATCGTTTTGAGAATCGGAATTTGGTTAGGTGAAGTGTTAGGTGTTTGATGTTATGCGGCTGAGGTTGGTTCTCTTTGATTCGTCATATGTTTGTCAATAAGGTGTTTGAGGATTGATATGTAGTGGCAGCTATGCAATGCTAGATTGAAGATTACCAGCTAGTTCAGATCTTTAGTCATAGAAATATGTATTGGTTTCTCAAGTATGCTACCACTTTTATCTCTTTTATAATAACTTTGCTTATTTGACATATATTGTTTGATGAATGATTTCTATTTGAGATATATTGAGGATTCATTGTGATTGTTTATTGACTTGTTTATTGTAGCAAGCTGAAGCCTTGAAAACTCACACTGATCTCAAAGTCAGAATGTATTAGGGAGACATGGGGTAGACTATTAGGATGAAGCTACATGGAAAGAAGAAATGGAGAAACATGAGGTGAGGATCTTTGCATTTCTATCAAAAAGAAAAGATGTCCTTTGTTTTTTCATATTAATAGTAATCTTGTATTTGCATAACCATAATCTATCTGGTTTGTGGCTTCAATCTCTATGTTCAAATAAAATGGAAACATAGACATTGGCTTTCTGTTATTCTAATATTCAATTAACCTGAATAAAAATGTCATCATTTGTTATTAAAGTTTTAGTATGATGATTCTAAATTTAATCTTTCTATGTTCTGTATATAACTGTAATTGATGTTGGTAATGCTTTTGAATGTACAGGTGCTTGTTAGGACTCTTGCAATATTGGTCTCTTGCTTGAGGCATAACTTTATGAAACTGAATATGATAAAGGTTTTAATAAAGTGGGATCAACGACAAATGTACAGTCTTTGAAGTCTGACGTGCTGCAAATGGTTCCAGGTGTAGATGTGAAGAAAGTTAATGTTAGTCAAATTCAATGTCCTCCAAGTGAACAACCGAAAAACTTAGGTCAAAAGACTGCAGCACTTGGAACAAGTATCGGTTCTTTTACAGGAAACAGTCATTCTGCTGCTCCTGGTTTGTCAAGTTTTAAGTATTCTCAAAATAATACCGAGAGGGCTGTGGAGCTCCAGACTACAAGTAGCTTACAAGACTCACAAAGAGCTTCTCATATATTGCCTGGTGAAACATTTTCATTCTCAAAAGACTCTAATGTGTCTTCAATTTCCGGTTCAAGTTATGTTGATGGTAGTGGTTATCAAAATAAAAAATATACTCTGGGTGCTACAAGTGTTCCTGGTAGCTTAATGGAAAGCCTTTTCTTGTAAAGGATGCAAATGTTGAATCTCCGGCCATCTATTCTGTTGCAAATGCTCCTGGTAGCTTTGGTGGAAAGCCCTTTCTTGTAAAGGATGTGAATGTTGAATCTCCTAGCATCTATTCTGCCAGCAAACCCTTTCAGAGTGGTGGACAACTAAGTTCAAAGGACGTGAATGTTGAATCTCCTAGCATTTATTCTGCCAGTAAACCATTTCAGAGCGGTGGAAAACTAGGTTCAATAGGAGCAGAAAGTTCACATTTGTCATTACTTGGAAATTCGACAACCAGAAAGTCAGCTATACGAAAGTTTCATCCTTCTGATGAGCAGCATGTAAATTCATCCAAGCCTGCGATATCAAGTTCTGATTTGTCAAAGCAATTTGGCAATGTATTATTTCTATCTTTCACAGTTTTAATATAATTGATGGTAGATATTTATCTCATAATGGGATACTACTGATGAAGATAACTTTATCATTTATCTTGTGGAGTCTCCATCATCCTGCTCTGTATTTTTCTTCTCTGCTATTAAATTCATTAATAGCTATTAAATAGATTATGTATCTGTATATGTATTAGATGAAAAGAAATCTACAGAGTAAGATGACAAAGACCCTTTTAGCCCCTTTTCCATGTTCTTATTGTGTTCTCTTTTTTGCCTCTGCCCTAGATTAATGAGATGACCAAAGAATTGGATCTGCTTTGGAAGTCAATAGAAGAAGCTGGACGCTTTAGAGATGCTCGCACCAGGTCACTTCAAAGTTCAATTGAGGAAGTGGAACAAAGCATGAACATTGTATCTAAACAATGCAAAATACGGACAGTGATGTTTCTTTTGTTGCTTGACACTGCCATTTCATTACTTGTTAAAATTTTGGAGCTTGAATCTATCTATTCCTTGTTGTGGACATTTATTTCACTCTCCTCTTAGATTATTTGTACTTGTAGTTGTTATGATTCTAATCTACATACATAACAAATCCATACAAGAAGAGCTGCATGGCTTATTCTCTCAATTGCTTTTCATTAGCTAGTCACCTAGGTTATTTTTTGTTGCTTTTGGTGTTCTTTTCCTCCTCTTCAATTTAACAATACATCCCTCACGCACAACACTATTCAGCTTGGTGTGTGCAGCTGATATAGTCAAAACTCCAACCTCTTTCCTTTGATCTTGCAGTCTATATGTTTATGTAGTGTATACTGGAAGTTTCATACATTCTATTATTTGATTATAGTTTACAACACAATGATGTGTCTACTTCTGACTTTTAATTGTGTATTTAAATATGTCTATTTATATAAATGTCATTTACTTTGTTCAATTTTTGTTCTCATGGAGTTTTTAATTATATTATTATCAATATTCAAACTTTGCCTGCATCACTTTGCAGTGCCAGGCGGATCAACATGTTGAGGAGGTTCATTATCTTCTTAACAAGACAATACACGGTAATATTCATTTATAGGCAAGTTTTTATATATATATGATCACGATGATAGGATTTTTCAAGGTTAATCGAATTATGTAATTTGCTTTTCATGGAATTGTTCTCAAAAGAAATTATACAATTGTTTCAATCCATTAATATTAATGTGTATATATTTTGAAAAAAATTGAAGAATATTGAAAAGTAAATGGTGAATCATTTTTCTTGAAGTTTTTGTTTGATATGCATCTTTTTTATATACTCCCTCTGTCTCATTATAAGTGTCATGTTCGGAATATTTCTGTCTCAAATTATTTGTCACTTTTGAATACCAAAGACAACATTTATTAACTTTTTCAACAATACCCTCGTTAAATTAAATAGTCCATCTAACTATTCCACTAATACTACATTCAACCATTCTAATTAATATGGGTATTTTAGGCTATACATATTATTTTACTCTAGAAATCAACATGCCAGGTACAGGGCATCCCAATTTAATTGATTGGAATAACAGTTTATCATTCGATAAATAATAATTTTTTTAAGAACTTTGTATGACCTAAAATGAAACTTAGAATGTGACATAGGGAGCGGCTGGTAAAGTACCAAATATAATATAATTCTAATTATATTTCATCTTGGCTAAATTTTGGGTCCTTGAAAGTTGTTGGTTTCAATTAGGTCCTTAAAAAGTTTTCCTTCCATCTATGAAGGAAGCTGACAGTCACATTATCAAAGCATTGGATTTGGATCATGTTAATTGCTAAATAAGTGGTGTGGCTTCCACTTTCGCAATTTCAATCATGGGACCTTAGGTTTCTGTATAATTTGTATTCTATTGTATAACTGTTTTTGGTCATGCAATTGAAACAAGTCAGTTTGAGTGTGATGTTTGAAAACTCAAATCTTTCACAGCTCAAACTTCAATTTAGCCTCCCATATTTGATTTATTTCACAAAATAAAATACTCAATTTTTTTTTATTTATAAAAAAATCACATTTTCTATCATGAGTCCCCGACATGCTAGTTTTAATTATGTAAAACAATTTCTGGTCAAATTGACGAATCAGCTTGTCTCAGTTTGATCTAAATGGTTATCTGGTTGAATATCAGTCGTGGCAAGAAAAGTATACATGGAAGACATATGTAAGCAAGCTTGTGATAGCCGATATTGGGACCTATGGAATAGACAAAAGTTGAATTCAGAACTAGAGCTAAAGCGACAGCATATACTGAGTCTGAATCAGGTATGTGGGTTAATTTGCCAACAAAATATTTCTGTGGCCTAGTGTTGAACAAGTTATCTCAATCATTATTTCAGGATTTAACTTATCAGTTAGTTGAATTGGAGAGACATTTCAATGCTCTTGAACTGAACAAATTCAGTCAAAATGGCGGCCATCTCATTGGTCGTGGAGCTTCTCAAAATAGATATGGACCTTCAAGGTATGGTTAAATTGTGGTGGCTTTTGCACTTGTTGATCATTCTCTATTTATTGTCATTGATATAGTTTCCTTATTTTTCTCTGTTTCCTTTCTTGGGAGATTCTCTCTTGTATATATATTTGCACAATCATATTGTGAAATACAAGTTGATTATTCCAATCTATTCAATTCAACTGCACTTAATATATGTAATGCTCAATCCACTTAATGCAGTTCTTGTAATTTGAATCATAGAGATATTGGTTTCATCTAGATCAATTGTCTTGTTTGCCTTTGTAGTATATAGATCATTTACATACTAGTCATAAGGCATAGACATTAGGGTGCCTTTGTTTCTTAACCATTTTTCTCTTTTACATTTCTTTGGTGTTTTTTTATTTTACACTCTTCAAATAATCTATTATTTTTCCTTACCATTTGAAGCTAATATGTTGAAAGGCCATTCCTTAGCTCCTTCTTACTCTAAGACTGAGTTATTCGTGCATATGTCTTGTCTAGCTGTGTTCCTCTTGTGAATTAAGAAAGGTTGAAGGCTGTTGTATTACAGTAGAATATATAACAATGCAACAAGGCTGCTACTACTCTGTTCTATACATCTAATATGGAATTATTGATATATATTATCTCTGGTCGGGTGATGGAGTTCCTTGCTCTCTTATTTTGCCAAGAATTAATTTGTTAATAGTTCACATTAGGCACAAAATACATTGGATCAGATGATGAGATGTGTTGTCTAGATATGCATTAGATTCTAGTTTTTTTGCAATTTTTTGCTGTTTTATTCTAGTATCCTTAATTTATTTGCAGACACATTCAGTCATTGCATAGTTTACAGAATGCAATCAGGTCGCAACTTGTAGCTGCAGAAAATCTCTCTGAATGCCTTTCAAAACAAATGGCTACATTGAGTTTAAGGTCTCCATCTGAGAAACAAAAGAATGTGAAGGAGCTCTTTGAAACAATAGGAATTCCCTGTGATGCTTCTTATGGCTCTCCAGACACGAAAGGTTTTATGAAGACTCCTTCTAGTAAGAAGCTCTTGTTTTCTGATTTGACTACTAATAAAGATAAATCCCATAGGATTCAAGCCAGTGCTATGAAGAGTTGTGAACCAGAAACGGCTAGGAGGAGGAGAGACTCACTTGATCAGGTATTGGTTACTTATAACTTATAAGTTACTCTATCTTTTCTTGCTATTAAGAGTTGTGAACCAGACCGATTGATTTGTGGCTTTGTTCTGGTTTAAAGCTTCCAAATGTGTTTCTTGATGGATTTGGAGAAGTTTTAATTCATTCTGTCTTTAATTACTTGCCACAAGATTTCCATGGATGATCATTCTAGCCAGTTTCTTCGTTGGTCTTTTTTTGGGATAGATCTCTTATCCTCACCGAGTGTGTCTGATAGTTATTGTATTGTATGTTTAAACAACTTTGATGCAGAGTTGGACCTTTTCTGAACCCCCTAAAACTATCATCAAAAGAATGCTGCTACAAGAGCTCCAGAAACCAAAGTGGAAAGAATCATCATTTTCAAAAGAAAAAAATCAAAACTTTAGAATTACATTTTATTGTATGTTTCAATGGAATTAGTTAATAAAAATAAATTAGAAATTGAAATTTAATTTCCTGATATTAATAATTTAGAATTACAATTAGTAGGGAGATAAATTAAATTTAATTAATAATAATATGTTTTAGTGACAGACAATACAGTAGGAATAGATCAATTTTTTATATATATTTATCTAGTTTTTAGTGACAGACAATACCGTAGGAATAGATCAATTCTTTATTTATATTTATTTAGTTTTTAGTGAGTCGTCGGGGTAGGTAGAAATCAAAAACATGTAGTGACAGTCTTTAAAACATGTAGTGACAGTATTCAAAATGTAGCAAGCCATCCCCTTTAAGTTGACAGTATATTCGGTTGTCGCTCAAAGTATTCTTGACATTTAGCTACAGTTTTTGACTTTTAGTGACACACTTTGTGTGTCACGAAAAGTCAATTTCCTTGTATCACTGCATAGGCTATGATAGGAAACCTACGCCCATAACTCTAGATGAGCCAAATATTGGGCCTAGTTCACACGAGTCCACCCCCTAAGAAGGTTGCAGAAAAGCGGGACTAAGAGTTAGTTAATTGGTTCCGTAATTTCATGGGATTTCTGTTATAAGATAAAGAAAAGGGGAGATGGAGAAAACATTCAGAAAATAGGAGCAATTTACTCTCTGGTTTATGAGCAATTTGCTCTGGTAGGAGTTTCTAGAAACTCTGGTTCATCTTTATCTTTTATGCTTTTCATCATTGTAGAGCTTCAAGCTCACCATTTCACGTCAAATAATATACAATTACTTTCTTGAATTTCTGAGTTCTATAAGGCTAAGCCATATATATTTCAAAAGCTGACACAAGTAAAAAGCCAAAGAAACAAGATAACAAAAATATTACCTTCACGATATTAGGACTATTCCATGACACTTGTTAGACCTAAGCCATCCATCCATCTTTACTAGAATTTACATGTACACGAACCACCGAGAATGTCTGACAACTGTGTACAGAATACAGATTCATTTACAAACTCCAAATTAATTAATCAGAGTATGATGAAGGCATAGAAGTAACCTAAAGTCAATGACTTCCTGTAATGGTTCATCTTCTTGTTGTTTTTCTTTTGCTTCCGGAGGCGGCGACAATCGTTCACTCTCCGACATCCACCGAAAATGAATTGGAGTTCGCAACGACGCCGTTCTGGCACGGAAGCTTCTCGTGGCCATCGTTAAGGGTTTATGAAAAAATGGATTAACAACGAGTTTAGATTAAACCCAAAAACATAAAGGAATCGGTGGTGGATGGCACTATCTTCTTTAACTAATCTGGATAAGTTTACACTTTGAGTAAAGCTTGATAATAGATTTTCATGCTTGTGTTTTATTACATTTTACAGGCCTTTAATTGGGTATTTAATCATTTGCTTTGTCAATTTAGGTATGTTAATCTAAAAGCATGCATCTCTCCATTGCCTGAGAACGGCTATGGAGCAAATCTTACCAAATGGCCTGCACGTTTGCAAACTTCACCTGATAGGCTCCAAAGCATAAAACTTGATGCTTCCATATCCAGAAAAGAGCTTTTTAAGGCCGAATAAAAATATTGGAATGAGATAATAACAAATTATGTAGGTGCTTTACATTGGAAGACGATGAGATTAAGAAATGTTATGGACATGAGATCTGGTTTTGGAGGGTATTGTTTTATCCTATTTCCTTTCTTGTGTAAAATATGACTTTAGGATTTTCTTATTATCTTCAAAAATTTTGATTATTTTGCAGATTTGCAGCTGCATTGATTGATCAAAATCTCGACAGCTGGGTTATGAATGTTGTTCCTATTAGTGGTCCAAACACCTTGCCTGTGATATATGACCGTGGTCTCATTGGAGTTATGCATGACTGGTACTTTGTTGATCATATTTAAAATTATATTAAAGACATACTAAATAACTTGTAGCAATATTTTCTGAACTTTTCATCATTAGTAATATTTCTCTATTTATGATTTCTAATTCAGGTGTGAACCATTTGACACTTATCCAAGAACTTATGATCTTTTGCATGCTGCAAACCTGCTTTCTGTCGAGAAGAAAAGGTACTCTTTTTGTTGATAGAATTAAAAACTGAGTATTGTATTGAAAATATGTCAGGTTGTCCTTAAATGTGGATTGACAAAATAAAAGTTTTTGTATTCTCTCCATTAGAAGCATGATTCAGTATATACTCCTTAATGATCTACTGAATAAGCATATAGTATAATATCATTAAATTCTAATAGTCAATTTTTTTTTTCAGTTACAATTTCTCCTAAATAGTGTTTTGATTCTAAAATCCACCGATAAAAGGTACACCTGTTGAAGGTAGCCATTGGTCCCCTAAAATTAATGTAGACACTGTGAAATTATTAGCCTGACTAGAATCATTTAACACGTGAAAGCCTGCCCATTTCACTCGATTTTGTAGATTAGCTCCAGGACTAGAATTATTATACTCCGCATAATACAACGTATCTGAATTCCATTCTAGCCACCCTTCAGGACTCAATACCTCGCTCATATAAGTTTGCATGAAAACCGTGGTTGAATACGGATGCCATGGTCTACCAAGGAATGTTAAGGTCGAATTAATATATGGCAGAAGTTCAATATCCGCAGATATGTTACAAAATTGAAATGAGAATGCAGTTGAAATTCCTTGGTATAGTCCTCGTTGAGCTGTGATTGTGTTCTCTTGTCCATGCAATCCTTTTCTTACCAATATTTGGCAGCTTTGAAACACTGCTCTAGCGTACCCAAATATGAAGTCTATAGTTCCACTAATTTTGCATTCTCGGTAAAATTGGTGATTGACATTGGCAAGTAAACTGTCTTGATAACCAAAGATTCCACATCTATAGAAGACACATAAGTCAGAGTCTGAGCGTAGAGCCACTGCTTGTTCATTTTCGGGCCCAGCAGTGTTCCTGAAAGAAATGTCTTGCGCTATGAACCCTGCACCTCTAACATCTTCATACAGAACAGTAAAACATTGTGAGAATTGTGCAAGAGGTTTCGTCATTATTAAAAAAAATACAAGATATTTAACTTTGAGAATTAACATACATATTCATTTGTTTTTACATTACGTATATGCAACATAGATTTGAAGGTCTATAATTACATAATACTAATTAAAATATGTTAAATAACTTCCTTTAATTCTTTGTATCTAATTAATATAACATTCCTAGTTAAATCTTCCTTTAGGCATTGATATATCGAAGAATTTTTTTTTCTATAACACATAATAAAAGCATGAGAAACACTTTAATTTTGTAATATAGTCTAAAAAAACAACTTAATATTGTCCTTAATCTTTAGTAGCCTTTTGTTAGCTTAAATGCATAAACAAAAAAAAGTAGAAGTTATTTCGATATAATGAAACAATATTTTTCTATATAATTTCTTTTTTAAAATAATAAAAATATTTTTGCTCAAAGATAATGTAATTTTTATTGAAACTGAAAATATATTTACTTAACATGCAAATTAAAGTGGGCAATATAAAGTGTTAATAAAATATGTAGTGATTGTGGGAATAGTGTCCTTACCAAAGGTATATGTACTTATCAAATTTTGACCGTGACTCAAGTTACCGGAGATGATAGTAGCATCCATACCCTCTCCAATTATTGTGATGTTCACCTTGTTTTCATTAATAAATACATTCTCTATACCCTTCTTTACAAATATCACATAGCGTATCATGCTATTATCAGGTGCTGCAAGTACTCCTTCCTTCACCGAAGTATAATTGCCACTCCCATCAACAACAACAGTATCATTAGCAATAACCACTGCATTTGTAATCTTTATAATGAAAATGGCATATAGAACTAAAGAGAAAATGAGAGAGTAGAAAAAAAGTGAATTTGAATCTTTTGAGTGAGCCATAGAAATTAGATGAAAGTAAAGAGTAGTGAGTAGAATATGAATCCAAGTATTATGCATTCTTTCACAGTATGCACCCATATATATAATATTTAGATTATGTGAAATTCAAATTTGGATTGTTGTATACTAATGTTAGACTTCCAATATGAGATAAAACTCATGCAATAAAGATTTGTGCAAAATATACATGTGTTTATATTGATCAAAGAATAATTCCTTTTTACATGTATATACACTATTAAGTTCACATTTCAAATTTAGAGTTGTACACTAATACAAGACTCCCTATTTCAGATAAAATTCATAAAAGAAGTTTTGTACATAATTTACATATGTTTATATTGATTAAAGGAATCATTCATTTTAAAGTGCATTTACATTTTTTATGTTCACATTTTAAATTTGGAGTAGTATAGCAATACAAGGCTTCCAAAGATAAATATTTTTGAATTAACTTTTAACTTCACATGGTAACACATATTTATAAACAAGTGTATGTATTTTCTTAAAAAAAACACAAGAGTATATATAATTCAAATCAAGCATGATGTGTGAATACTATGCACTTGTTTATGTTGATTAAAGGAATGATTCTTTTTTGCATTTTCTACACTATTGAGTTCACATTCAAAATTTAGGTTGCATCTTAAAACAAAATAAATTATGTTCACACTTCATATTTGGGATTGTAATTAATAAATCAAGATAAATATACTTACTATGCATAATTTATTTATACACATATATATTTACATTATGTTTATTTTTGCATTTGAAGTTGAATACTAATTCAATATTATTATATTCGGATGGGTTACGTAATAAAAATTTGAATGAGTTATTAACTCAAACAGGATATTAAATTATTTGTCAAATTAGTGGATAACAAGTT
>JBBPBP010009778.1:39375057-39391815 GCA_037974735.1 Cicer chorassanicum | reverse complement strand
TAAAAAAAAAAAAAAGAGTAATTATTTAATATTAATATATAGTTTGAGGAAATGATAGATGATGAAATAGAAATTATGAAGTTAATTTTGATCATGTGTAGTGGTTATATTTTATTAATACAAATTAAAATAGAGATACCGTACTAAAAATTAATTAGACGGTGCTTACAATTTCTAATCAACTATACACAAGTTGCATTTTATTAACATCTTTATTTATCACTCAATATGTATTACATAATACTACATATGACTCCACCTATTCTCTTTAAGTTATTGCTATGTATACCTCATGAGCAATTTATTAATTAAACTTTAATTCCTAGATTCGTCTTATTTTGTCTATGCCCCAACATCACATTTTCACACTTGAACCATTAGTTTTTAACCCAGTAACTTTTTTGAGTTGCACTACAAAAAAATCTAGTATTTGCTAGTACAAATTATCTGGCAAAAATACTAAACATAATCCTATGGCAATTTCGCAGCAACTCTAGTGAATATTTGTAGCTATTTCCTAGGTTAATCCATTAAAACCAATATTGTAGCAATAAAATAGATACTTTGTGTTATCTCAATTGGCCTTCTATTTGATAAAATTATATCTAAATTGAAATCAATAGCAATACATTACTTAGAAGTATTTCTCTGCGCAATAATCAAATCCACAACCAACCACCATAAAACTCTATACACCTGGAATGTAACATGTATCAAAATCAAAAATACTATACAAACAGATGATAATTAACTACCCTAATACATAAATGAAAAATCTTCAAGATGCTTGGAGCTTTGATAAATGACTTTGTAATGTTGCTTCACTTTAGCTGTACGAAAGAAAACAGTACAACACTTTCATATATATAAAAGATGCATACTAAATAATTAGGGAAGTGGAAACAATGAAAAATTATTGTAAGCCTTTCTCATGGTAGAAACAAAGTTTGCACACCCGAGCATTGGATTTAAAAGTGAGATTTTTCAGATTTTGCACTTAACTTTTGCATTCAGCCACCATTAATCATTATTCTCTCCCAAAGCAACAACTGCAGAACATAGCCATGGTTGAGAGAGCAATATAAAAGGACAAACTAAAAAGTAATTTCAATCAAAGACAAGTTGCACTTTAAGTGATCAATGACGGGTTAGCAAAACTTATAGTGAGTTGTTGGAATTTCAATGGTTTACGTGGACTGAAGAAATCTCATTAATTTCTTAATGAATTTGCCTAGTAAAATATGTCAAAAGTATCATTTAAAATATTTTATTCAAATAAAAAACCGTGCTTAAAATACTTTTTAATCAATTTGTTCGGAAGAGTTAAATCAAAAATATTTCTCAGCATGACCTTGACACCCTAGATTTGTTGTGAAACTTGAATGAGATGAAATAGTTCAATGAGAAGAAAAAAAATTAACCTTCCATTGAGACTTGAAGCAGCTTGCCCTGATATTATTAGCTTAGACCTGAGAATACAACAATATCTGTTTAATGCTTATGCTTGACTGAAATTGACATTGCTTCAAAATGCAAAAGATTTAGCTTTGCGAATTTTGCACAACAATGAGACAAAAAAAAGTCAAAACAGAAGTTTCTCTTGACTTGCCTGCATTAACCATAGATATCCAACCAAATATATATTTCTCACTTTGTCAATGGCATCTTCCATTGCTTGACAGTTCACCACAATTTGTTGAGAGCAGCTCTTAGATTGTCAACATTATATTAGGTTCAAATGTCATCAATTAAGTATCATGTCATGTCTGGGAAAAGAAGAAAACATCAAAAATCAAATACTGCAACAGAGTTACACAATTAGAGCGATTACACAATTAGAATGAAAAATTACACAAACATATATTGTGTTAGACTAGTACACAATTGAGAAGGCTCTGGTGCATCACAAAGCCATAAACTACACAATAACATACCAATACCTAATAAAAAGTAGCACAGATCATAAATCCGTCGTCGAGCAAGACATTAGAAAAATTTACAATAAGAAAAACACATTTATTGCAGCATGTTTTTTTAATCCAACTCTACCTTCCAATTTAAAGTACATATAGAAACAAAGGAATATATAATTTTCTTCAAAACGACATCATGTATCCTATATTTGTGACTTGATTAGTTATCTGTTAGTAACTGCCATTTTAATATTGTAACTGCTGTAAAAACTGTTTTGTAACTTCCATTTTATTATTGTAACAACTGTCATTTACTCTACCTTCCAAGCTCTCTAATCAGTAAGGGTAGTTTCCCTCTGTTCTGCGTAGTTCTATCCATTAGTCTCTTAAATACGAGTTTCCAATGCATATTTCTTATCTTTTTATTTTCTTTTAAAGTTCGAATATGCTTCTAAACATAGTCTACACAATATTTAAGCAAAAAAGAAACACTACAAACAAAAAAAATCTACTGTGACACTCAACTTTTAATGTTGTCACTATAATTACTTAAAGTTACATGTTGATTGTCACTTATTTTCACTTAAAAAAAATTGACATATACCTACGGTCACTCTTAACTATGGTATGTCGTAGGTAAAAAACTGTATGTAAAGGACCTAAGAGAAAAATTCAATTCAGCCTAGTTTCTTTTTCATTTGACTTCTCGTTCTCCCAAATCAAAATCTTTTCATTTTTACCCAAATCAAAACCTCTTCTACTTCTACCATTGTTTGACCCCTATCATAGAATCCCAAGCTAATTAGAAAATTACAGTGAGGTTGCATGCCGTGGTATGAGCAGTGGAGCTCACGAAGCTGTAGTTGATTCGTGGATAGTGCAATCACCGGAAGCAGAAGCTAAAACATCGGCGTGATGAGGGTTCCAAACGGAGGAATAGACACCGTAAGCGTGTTCTTTGAAAGTGCAAACGGAAGTGGGACAATCGAGAGTCCATAACTTGACGGTGTCATCCCATGAAGCGGAGAGGAAAGAGTCACGACGGACGGGGTTCGGCGGTGGCGACGGCTATGCGGTTTTTGTAGAATGGGCTGAACTTGACGGAGTAACCATTGAATGGGGTTTTGAAAACCGGCATCGTTTTGAGAATCGGAGTTTGGTTAGGTGAAAGAGTGAGTGTTAGGTGTTTGATGTTATGCGGCTGAGGTTGGTTCTCTTTGATTCGTCATATGTTTGTCAATAAGGTGTTTGAGGATTGATATGTAGTGGCAGCTATGCAATGCTAGATTGAAGATTACCAGCTAGTTCAGATCTTTAGTCATAGAAATATGTATTGGTTTCTCAAGTATGCTACCACTTTTATCTCTTTAATAATAACTTTGCTTATTTGACATATATTGTTTGATAAATGATTTCTATTTGAGATATATTGAGGATTCATTGTGATTGTTTATTGACTTGTTTATTGTAGCAAGCTGAAGCCTTGAAAACTCACACTGATCTCAAAGTCAGAATGTATTAGGGAGACATGGGGTAGACTATTAGGATGAAGCTACATGGAAAGAAGAAATGGAGAAACATGAAGTGAGGATCTTTGCATTTCTATCAAAAATAAAAGATGTCCTTTGTTATTTCATATTAATAGTAATCTTGTATTTGCATAACCATAATCTATCTGGTTTGTGGCTTCAATCTCTATGTTCAAATAAAATGGAAACACAGACATCGGCTTTCTGTTATTCTAATATTCAATTAACCTGAATAAAAATGTCATCATTTGTTATTAAAGTTTTAGTATGATGATTCTAAATTTAATCTTTCTATGTTCTGTATATAACTGTAATTGATGTTGGCAATGCTTTTGAATGTACAGGTGCTTGTTAGGACTCTTGCAATATTGGTCTCTTGCTTGAGGCATAACTTTATGAAACTGAATATGATAAAGGTTTTAATAAAGTGGGATCAACGACAAATGTACAGTCTTTGAAGTCTGACGTGCTGCAAATGGTTCCAGGTGTAGATGTGAAGAAAGTTAATGTTAGTCAAATTCAATGTCCTCCAGGTGAACAACAGAAAAACTTAGGTCAAAAGACTGCAGCACTTGGAACAAGTATTGGTTCTTTTACAGGAAACAGTCATTCTGCTGCTCCTGGTTTGTCAAGTTTTAAGTATTCTCAAAATAATACTGAGAGGGCTGTGGAGCTCCAGACTACAAGTAGCTTACAAGACTCACAAAGAGCTTCTCATATATTGCCTGGTGAAACATTTTCATTCTCAAAAGACTCTAATGTGTCTTCAATTTCCGGTTCAAGTTATGTTGTTGGTAGTGGTTATCAAAATAAAAAATATACTCTGGGTGCTACAAGTGTTCCTGGTAGCTTTAATGGAAAGCCTTTTCTTGTAAAGGATGCAAATGTTGAATCTCCGGCCATCTATTCTGTTGCAAATGCTCCTGGTAGCTTTGGTGGAAATCCCTTTCTTGTAAAGGATGTGAATGTTGAATCTCCTAGCATCTATTCTGCCAGCAAACCATTTCAGAGTGGTGGACAACTAAGTTCAAAGGACGTGAATGTTGAATCTCCTAGCATTTATTCTGCCAGTAAACCATTTCAGAGCGGTGGAAAACTAGGTTCAATAGGAGCAGAAAGTTCACATTTGTCATTACTTGGAAATTCGACAACCGGAAAGTCAGCTATACGAAAGTTTCATCCTTCTGATGAGCAGCATGTAAATTCATCCAAGCCTGCGATATCAAGTTCTGATTTGTCAAAGCAATTTGGCAATGTATTTTTTCTATCTTTCACAGTTTTAATATAATTGATGGTAGATATTTTTCTCATAATGGGATACTACTGATGAAGATAACTTTATCATTTATCTTGTGGAGTCTCCATCATCCTGCTCTGTATTTTTCTTCTCTGCTATTAAATTCATTAATAGCTATTAAATAGATTATGTATCTGTATATGTATTAGATGAAAAGAAATCTACAGAGTAAGATGACAAAGACCCTTTTAGCCCCTTTTCCATGTTCTTATTGTGTTATCTTTTTTGCCTCTGCCCTAGATTAATGAGATGACCAAATAATTGGATCTGCTTTGGAAGTCAATAGAAGAAGCTGGAGGCTTTAGAGATGCTTGCACCAGGTCACTTCAAAGTTCAATTGAGGAAGTGGAACAAAGCATGAACATTCTATCTAAACAATGCAAAATGCGGACGGCGATGTTTCTTTTGTTGCTTGACACTGCCATTTCATTACTTGTTAAAATTTTGGAGCTTGAATCTATCTATTCCTTGTTGTGGACATTTATTTCACTTTCCTCTTAGATTATTTGTACTTGTAGTTTCATGGAATTGTTCTCAAAAGAAATTATACAATTGTTTCAATCCATTAATATTAATGTGTATATATTTTGAAAAAATTTGAAGAATATTGAAAAGTAAATGGTGAATCATTTTTCTTGTAGTTTTTGTTTGATATGCATCTTTTTCTTATATACTCCCTCTGTCTCATTATAAGTGTCATGTTCAGAATATTTCTGTCTCAAATTATTTGTCACTTTTGAATACCAAAGACAACATTTATTAATTTTTTCAACAATACCCTCATTAAATTAAATAGTCCATCTAACTATTCCACTAATACTACGTTCAACCATTCTAATTAATATGGTTATTTTAGGTTATACATATTATTTTACTATAGAAATCAACATGCCAAGTACAGGGCATCCCAATTTAATTGATTGGAATGATTGGAATGACAGTTTATCATTCAATAACTAATCATTTTTTTAAGAACTTTGTATGACCTAAAATGAAACTTAGAATGTGACATAGGGAGCGGCTGGTAAAGTACAAAATATAATATAATTCTAATTATATTTCATCTTGGCTAAATTTTGGGTCCTTGAAAGTTGTTGGTTTCAATTAGGTCCTTAAAAAGTTTTCCTTCCATCTATGGAGGAAGTTGACAGTCACATTATCAAAGCATTGGATTTGGATCATCTTAATTGCTAAATAAGTGGTGTGGCTTCCACTTTCGCAATTTCAATCATGGGACCTTAGGTTTCTGTATGCTTTGTATTCTAATGTATAATTGTTTTTGTCACGCAATTGAAACAAGTCAGTTTGAGTGTGATGTTTGAAAACTCAAGTCTTTCACAGCTCAAACTTCAATTTAGCCTCCCAGCACAAAATAAAATACTCAATTTTCTTTTATATATAAAAAAATCACATTTTCTATCATGAGTCCCCGACATGCTAGTTTTAATTATGTAAAACAGTTTCTGGTCAAATTGACGAATCAGCTTGTCTCAGTTTGATCTAAATGGTTATCTGGTTGAATATCAGTCGTGGCAAGAAAAGTATACATGGAAGACATATATAAGCAAGCTTGTGATAGCCGATATTGGGACCTGTGGAATAAACGACAGTTGAATTCAGAACTAGAGCTAAAGCGACAGCTTATACTGAGTCTGAATCAGGTATGTGGGTTAATTTGCCAACAAAATATTTATGTGGCCTAGTGTTGAACAAGTTATCTCAATCATTATTTCAGGATTTAACTTATCAGTTAGTTGAATTGGAGAGACATTTCAATGCTCTTGAACTGAACAAATTCAGTCAAAATGGCGGCCATCTCATTGGTCGTGGAGCTTCTCAAAATAGATATGGACCTTCAAGGTATGGTTAAATTGTGGTGGCTTTTGCACTTGTTGATCATTCTCTATTTATTGTCATTGATATAGTTTCCTTATTTTTCTCTGTTTCCTTTCTTGGGAGATTCTCTCTTGTATATATATTTGCACAATCATATTGTGAAATACAAGTTGATTATTCCAATCTATTCAATTCAACTGCACTTAATATATGTAATGCTCAATCCACTTAATGCAGTTCTTGTAATTTGAATCATAGAGATATTGGTTTCATCTAGATCAATTGTCTTGTTTGCCTTTGTAGTATATAGATCATTTACATACTAGTCATAAGGCATAGACATTAGGGTGCCTTTGTTTCTTAACCATTTTTCTCTTTTACATTTCTTTGGTGTTTTTTTATTTTACACTCTTCAAATAATCTATTATTTTTCCTTACCATTTGAAGCTAATATGTTGAAAGGCCATTCCTTAGCTCCTTCCTACTCTAAGACTGAGTTATTCGTGCATGTCTTGTCTAGCTGTGTTCCTCTTGTGAATTAAGAAAGGTTGAAGGCTGTTGTATTACAGTAGAATATATAACAATGCAACAAGGCTGCTACTACTCTGTTCTATACATCTAATATGGAATTATTGATATATATTATCTCTGGTTGGGTGATGGAGTTCCTTGCTCTCTTATTTTGCCAAGAATTAATTTGTTAATAGTTCACATTAGGCACAAATACATTGGATCAGATGACGAGATGTGTTGTCTAGATATGCATTAGATTCTAGTTTTTTTGCAATTTTTTGCTGTTTTACTCTAGTATCCTTATTTGCAGACACATTCAGTCATTGCATAGTTTACAGAATGCAATCAGGTCGCAACTTGTAGCTGCAGAAAATCTCTCTGAATGCCTTTCAAAACAAATGGCTACATTGAGTTTAAGGTCTCCATCTGAGAAACAAAAGAATGTGAAGGAGCTCTTTGAAACAATAGGAATTCCCTGTGATGCTTCTTATGGCTCTCCAAACACGAAAGGTTTTATGAAGACTCCTTCTAGTAAGAAGCTCTTTTTTTCTGATTTGACTACTAATAAAGATAAATCCCATAGGATTCAAGCCAGTGCTATGAAGAGTTGTGAACCAGAAACGGCTAGGAGGAGGAGAGACTCACTTGATCAGGTATTGGTTACTTATAACTTATAAGTTACTCTATCTTTTCTTGCTATTAAGAGTTGTGAACCAGACCGATTGATTTGTGGCTTTGTTCTGGTTTAAAGCTTCCAAATGTGTTTCTTGATGGATTTGGAGAAGTTTTAATTCATTCTGTCTTTAATTACTTGCCACAAGATTTCCATGGATGATCATTCTAGCCAGTTTCTTCGTTGGTCTTTTTTTGGGATAGATCTCTTATCCTCGCCGAGTGTGGTTCTGATAGTTATTGTATTGTATGTTTAAACAACTTTGATGCAGAGTTGGACTTTAGTGACATACAATACCGTAGGAATAGATCAATTCTTTATTTATATTTATCTAGTTTTTAGTGAGGCACCGGGGTAGGTAGAAATCAAAAACATGTAGTGACAGTCTTTAAAACATGTAGTGACAGTATTCAAAATGTAGCAAGCCATCCCCTTAAAGTTGACAGTATATTTGAGTGTCACTCAAAGTATTCTTAACATTTAGCTACAGTTTTTGACTTTTAGTGACACACTTTGTGTGTCACGAAAAGTCAATTTCCTTGTATCACTGCATAGGCTATGATAGGAAACCTAGGCCCATAACTCTAGATGAGCCAATCATTGGGCCCAGTTCACACGAGTCCACCCCCTAAGAAGGATCCAGAAAAGCGGGACTGAGAGTTAGTTAATTGGTTCCGTAATTTCATGGGATTTTTGTTATAAGATAGAGAAAAGGGGAGATGGAGAAAACATTAAGAAAATATCAATATAGTTGTATGGAGAGTTTATTCTCTGGTTTACGAGCAATTTGCTCTGGTAGGAGTTTCTAGAAACTCTGGTTCATCTTTATCTTTTATGCTTTTCACCATTGTAGAGCTTCAAGCTCACCATTTCGCATCAAATAATATACAATTACTTTCTTGAATTTCTGAGTTCTATCAGGCTAAGCCATATATATTTCAAAGCTGACACAAGTAAAAAGCCAAAGAAACAAGATAACAAAAATATTACCTTCACGATATTAGGACTATTCCATGACACTTGTTAGACCTAAGCCATCCATCCATCACCGAGAATGTCTGACAACTGCGTACAAAATATAGATTCATTTACAAACTCCAAAATAATTAATCAGAGTATGATGAAGGCATAGAAGTATACCTAAAGTCAATGACTTCCTGTAATGGTTCATCTTCTTGTTTTTCTTTTGCTTCCGGAGGCGGCGACAATCGATCACTCTCCGACATCCACCAAAAATGAATTGGAGTTCGCAACGACGCCGTTCTGGCACGGAAGCTTCTCGTGGCCATCGTTAAGGGTTTATGAAAAAATGGATTAACAACGAGTTTAGATTAAACCCAAAAACATAAAGGAATCGGTGGTGGATGGCACTATCTTCTTTAACTAATCTGGATAAGTTTACACTTTGAGTAAAGCTTGATAATAGATTTTCATGCTTGTGTTTTATTACATTTTACAGGCCTTTAATTGGGTATTTAATCATTTGCTTTGTCAATTTAGGTATGTTAATCTAAAAGCATGCATCTCTCCATTGCCTGAGAACGGCTATGGAGCAAATCTTACCAAATGGCCTGCACGTTTGCAAACTTCACCTGATAGGCTCCAAAGCATAAAACTTGATGCTTCCATATCTAGAAAAGAGCTTTTTAAGGCTGAATCAAAATATTGGAGTGAGATAATAACAAATTATGTAGGTGCTTTACATTGGAAGACGATGAGATTAAGAAATGTTATGGACATGAGATCTGGTTTTGGAGGGTATTGTTTTATCCTATTTCCTTTCTTGTGTAAAATATGACTTTAGGATTTTCTTATTATCTTCAATAATTTTGAGTATTTTGCAGATTTGCAGCTGCATTGATTGATCAAAATCTCGACAGCTGGGTTATGAATGTTGTTCCTATTAGTGGTCCAAACACCTTGCCTGTGATATATGACCGTGGTCTGATTGGAGTTATGCATGACTGGTACTTTGTTGATCATATTTAAAATTATATTAAAGACATACTAAATAACTTGTAGCAATATTTTGTGAACTTTTCAGCATTAGTAATATCTCTCTATTTATGATTTCTAATTCAGGTGTGAACCATTTGACACTTATCCAAGAACTTATGATCTTTTGCATGCTGCAAACCTGCTTTCTGTTGAGAAGAAAAGGTACTCTTTGTGTTGATAGAATTAAAAACTTAGTATTGTATTGAAAATATGTCAGGTTGTCCTTAAATGTAGATTGACAAAATAAAAGTTTTGGTATTCTCTCCATTAGAAGCATGATTCAGTATATACTCCTTAATGATCTACTGAAATAAGCATATAGTATAATATCATTAAATTCTAACACTCATTCCATAGGAATCTCATTTGTCCATCTTGCAAAAAATTATATTTGGTAATATTCAATTGTTCATTACTCATTGTCCATTTTTTGTCAAAAAAATTACTCATTGTCCACTAATGGCATATATTAGGACTTTAATGCTTTTTAAAAATAAGAAACGTGTATAGGTTTACTGTATTTTATTTGTGTATCTTAAGAGTACTTCTGCAGTGATTTCTTACTATGAGTTTCATTTCTCTCATATCAGATGCAATGTCTCATCAATCATGCTTGAGATGGATCGGATACTTAGACCTGGTGGGCATGTATACATCCGCGATTCTCACTTAAGACTTTGCAAGTGTAAATATCTCACTTGCTTCCTTATAAGCGTGTAAAGACTCTGGAGGCAATGAATTTTTTTTATTCTTGACATCATATCACAAGAGCTGATTAGGTATAGTGTATCATTTAACTTGTTTGTAAATGGGTTTTATTTTATGTGAATTGTGGTCTTAGTTATCCTTTGTATTTTTTCCTTCTGGTGTTCTCTATGAATTTATGGATTTTCATTGGATCTCTATACAAATAATACATCAACTTTTATTTATTTATTTTTGTTTATATTTTGAACAGCTTAATATGATTTTTTATAGTCTATTTTTTGTTGAATATGAAATACTTGACGCATTTACTTTTGTAAATCTACTACTCTTTCAACCGTATGATTTTGTTTTTTATTTTAAATTCAGTCTTTAATATCCAATTTTTGAACTTATCTTCATCAAATATAAGTTTATACGAGATTCTCAATAAAATAGATAACGCTTCTCAATATTTGAATTGGCTAATTTTGAAGCGTAAAATATTAATCTAAAAAGTTTTTTTACACCTCTAGGCCAATTTGAAGGTATAAAAATCCTAAAAAGTTTCAAATTACTATTTACATCTTTGGATTAATCAATTTGACAAGTGCCATCCAGATTTATTATTTTGAAAAGGGCTCAAATTAGAAAAAAGAAAATGAATTTTGGGAGGTTTTTGAGAATATATGGAGGTGGGAAGAGAAAACCCTAATTTATTAGCATTAACAATACGCAATACAATATATTTTCATGTCCGGTTAAGCGCCGCAAATCTACAACGGAGTGAATACCTTTTCTTGTTTTTTCTTTCTTTCTCACACACTAAAAATATATCGATGCACCTTGAAAAGACCACAAATACAAACATTATGGTAATCGACGAGGGAGAGAGAGAGAGAGGTATTTTGAAGACTAAAATTGGATCTTAAAAGCATACTTTTTATTTTAAGAAAAATTAATTTTAAAAATTGGGTTTTTTATAAACCAGATGATTCCCCAAAAAATCGCTCGATTCCGTTAATTGGTCGGATTACACTGTTTTAAGGAAATTCATGAATAAAATATATCATATCTTTTAACCTAAATTCTAAATATGTGTTATGAGTTTCGTCTAGAATATAAAAATCAAACTAATAATTTGATGAACTAAAAATTTAATTGAAATCAATTTAGTTGATTTTATTTTTTTCAGTATTTTAGTCTAGTTTGAACTTAATCAAATGAACTCAACGTCCAATCTAACAATATCAGCATTTGTCAGTTGAGTTAGGGCTTTAGACGTGTTTAAATATTTTTAATCAGTTATATATTGTATTTTCAATGTAATTTATGTATAGTGATAAAAAAAAATTATGCAATTGTTTTAATAGTATAAAAAAATATAGTGTTTGAAAAAAAATGAGATTTTTTTAAATAAATGTCATGATTTTTAAAAATGTCAATCCGATTAAACCAAATCCAATTAAAACAAACCAAAAAGTTACAATCGTAGTTTTATCTCTTTTAAACTTGTGCTATTTTTCAGGCTAATTCTCTCTTCCTCTATCATTATGTTTGCAAAGTTTTGTGTATTTACCTTACAAATTGACAACTTATAATTTTAATTTACGATAAAATATTATATTTAATTTATCTTATAAAATCTTAAAATTCGAAGCCTTCAGATTTTTTATTCAACTCTACTAATGTTTAGGCCAAAATAACTATGCCTTTTTCGCGCAAGAGGCATCCTCTCATTCTCACATAAGTCTATTGGTTTTTGTAGATATGCCCCTATTAATAGGTATATGTAATTATGTATTTATATATAAAGCCAAAGAAACAAGTTTGCATTCGAAATTAGAGCTATTAGACAGTTTAATAAAGTTTGTGCATACATTAAAAATATTATATTAAATTAAAATAAAATTTATATAATATACATTTTTTATTTTAAAGGGTACCAATATATAAATTAGTTGTATTGTTGTTTCTTAAACTAACCTAAGTTTTAGAGACAATTGATGTATTTAAACATGAGTCATTATTAAAGAAACTAAAAAATATCTGTTAAAAAGAAAAACTAAAAAAATTATATTAAAATTTAATTCCACGGTATAGAATCCAAAATATAAGACTCGATTCTTAATTAAAATTTAAATCAAATTTCAACTTGTCCTTTGCTTGAATATAACTTAAAATTTAAATCAAATTTCAACTTGTCCTTTGCTTGAATATAACGCTAACAATTATGATTTTTCAAAATGAAGAAACCAACTATTGAATTTAATAAAGAATTATTAAAAATAATCAAGTAAAGGCTAATCACATTGAACACAAAATTATCCTTATAATAATTTTATAATTATTTAGTTAATTTTTTTTTTCAATTACAATTTCTCCTAAACAGTATTAATACACCGGTAAAAGGTACATCTGTTCAAGGTAGTTGCTCCCCTAAAATTAATGTAGACACAGTGAAATTACTAGCCTAACTAGAATCATCAAAGCCTTTTTTTTTCAGTTACAATTTCTCCTAAACAATGTTTTGATTCTAAAATGCACCGGTAAAAGGTACATCTGTTCTATTAGCCTGACTACAATCATCAAAGCCTGACCATTTCACTTGATTTTTGATTTTGTAGATTAACTCCATCACCATAATTATTATACTCCATTGAGATGAATTCCATTCTAGCCACCCTTCAGGACTCAATACCTCGCTCATATAAGTTTGCATGAAAACGGTGGTTGAATACCCATAGTCTGCCAAGGAATCTCTAAGTAGAATTAATATATGGCAGAAGTTCAATATCCGAATATATGTTACAAAATTGAAATGAGAATGCAGTTGAATTTCCTTTGTATAGTCCTCCTTGAGCTCTGATTGTGTTCTCTTGTCCATGCAACCCTTTTCTTACCATTTGTATTGGGCAATCATTTTCTGTCAGCATTGAAACACTGCTCTAGCGTACTCAAATATGAAGTCTACAGTTCCACTAATTTTGCATTCTCTATAAAATTGTCGATTGATATTGGCAAGTAAACTGTCTTGATAACCAAAGATTCCACATCTATAAAAGATGTTGATAACCAAAGATTCCACATCTATAGAAGATGTTGATAACCAAAGATTCCACATCTATAGAAGACAGATAAGTCAGAGTCTGAGCGTAGAGCCACTGCTTGGTCATTTTCGGGCCCAGCAGTGTTCCTGAAAGAAATGTCTTGTGCTATGAACCCAGCACCTCTAACATCTTCATACATAATAGTGTTCCTAAAAGAAATGTCTTGTGCTATGAACCCTACACCTCTAACATCTTCATACATAAGAGTAAAAAATTGTGAGAATTGTGCAAGAGGTTTCGTCATTATTAAAAAAAATACAAGATATGAAACTTTAAGAATTAACATACATATTCATTTGTTTTTACATTACGTATATGCAACATAGATATGAAGGTCTATAATTACATAATACTAATTAAAATATGTTAAATAACTTCCTTTAATTCTTTGAATCTAACTAATATAACATTCCTAATTAAATCTTCCTGTAGGCATTGATATATTGTGGAATTTTTTTTTTTCTATAACACATAATAAAAGCATGAGAAGCACTTTAATTTTGTAATATAGTCTAAAAAAACAACTTAATATTGTTTTTAATCTTTAGTAGCCTTTTGTTAGCTTAAATGCATAAACAAAAAAAGTAGAAGTTATTTCGATATAATGACACAATATTTTTCTATCTAATTTCTTTTTTAAAATAATAAAAATATTTTTGCTCAAAGATAATGTAATTTTTATTGGAATTGAAAATATATTTACTTAACATGCAAATTAAAGTGGGCAATATAAAGTGGAAATAGAATATGTACTGATTGTTGGAATAGTGTCCTTACCAAAGGTAGCAGTGTCGTATGAATTTAACTTATTTTGAAGGTGACTCAAGTTACGGGTGATGATAGTAGCATCCATACCCTCTCCAATTATTGTGATGTTCACCTTATTTTCATTAATAAATACATTCTCTATGTAGAGACACCGAAGTATAATTCCCACTCCCATCAACAGTAACATTAGCAATGACCACTGCATTTGTAATCACCTTGTTTTCATTAATAAATACATTCTCTATGTAGAGAGACTGAAGTATAATTCCCACTCCCATCAACAGTAACATTAGCAATGACCACTGCATTTGTAATTTTTATGATGAGAATGACATATAGAACTAAAGAGAAAATAAGAGAAAAGAAAAAAAAGTGAACTTAAAGTTGAATTTATACACATATATATTTACATTATGTTTATTTATGCATTTGAAGTTAAATACTAATTCAAAATTATTATATTTAGATGGGTTACGTAATAAAAACTTGAATGAATAATTAACTCAAATAGGATATTAGATTATTTGTTAAATAAGTAGATCACAAATTGAACAATATTTATTCTTTACCAAAAAATTTATTAAAAAATTAAAACATACACAATTTACGTAACATCCCTAATTTATTAAAATAAAAAGTGGATATTTTAAATAACTCAAAATAATAAAGTAATGAAAATAATTGTTATAAAAAAGAGTAATTATTTAATATTAATATATAGTGTGTGAGGAAATGATAGATAATGAAATAGGAATGATGCCTTTCTGTTATAAACTTAATTTAGTTGAGAGAATCCAAATATACCCCACTTTCCAACCAAGTAGTACAAATCAATTTATAAAAAAAATTCATCATATCACAATTGAGGCTGACACAATAATAATAAAATTATAAAATGATCATCCATTTTCAGCAGACATGCGTTGAATGTAGACACAGACTCATACTGAACAAATGAGATTCGCAAGAGAAAAACAACACCTTCGCAAAAAATATTAACTGATTTTTATAATAATAAATGAAGCAAGAACAAAACTCTACAGTTTTCTGAGAGATTGTACAAAATCACCAAAAATACGAAAAACAATACGGAAAATGATATTATTCTTTAGATCTGATAGAGAAGCCATAAATATTGAACGCTGAACACAAAATACATAAAAGTACCAAATACACTCATGAAAAAAATCGTATAATATAACGAGGGAATAAATCAACAAAGGATTGGCAAATATTGATAGTAGATTATCAAATTTACATGAAAAATTAGCAAAATGAATGAGTAAAGGAATATGTTTAGGTAATAGAAACGCAGAAATCTAAAATTGAAGAAAAAAACAAGCGAAAGGAGTGACAAATTGTTAGATCTAACGATATATTAAAACCTAGAGAAAAATATGCACGACATTGAAGGCGAAAAAATGAGAGGAGGAATAAGAAAATACATGGAGGTGGAAAAGGGAGAAAAGGTTGCTGAGACGGCGCAGAAATTGATTGATGAAGAGGGAGTGAGGGAGGGGGCGAGGTATACGAGTGCGAAATGGGGCAGTATTTATTGAGGAACTATGTCTCGCACTCTACCTTCCTTTCCAGGAAGGTGGGACCCACAGGGCATTTTTAAGGTGTTGCTCGCAATTTGCGATGCGCATATTCTATCTCATATTCGAGCATATTTGTCTTTTCTCTCTGCTCAATTATTTCCTATGCCCAACGGATAATAGCCATAGCCATGCACCTCATTTCTAATGATATTATTATGAATATCATGGTCCAATGGTAGATCTTATTATTTTTTTTAGTAAATTTTAATAAAATATTATTTTTATTTTTATTTTCTATTATTATAAAATTCAATGTTACTAAAAATAGCAAGAGTGTACATTTGATGTTTTTTATTTTTTTAATAGTTTATTAAAGAGCACAAATTGACTTACTAAAATAGTGCGTATCGTTAATAAATAAAAAATGTGTGAAAGAATAATATGAAAATAGGATGTATGTAAGTAACATTAGTACCGAGTAATAAAAGATCGAATGAGGCTAAGAATTTACTCAGTGCCGCAAGTTAATTATAAGGATGATCAAATATCTGGAAGAAGAAAAAAAGAGTAATTAGTATTATAACAACAAGTAAAAAATGATTAATGAAAGCTTAAAAGGGAGAAAAAAAATAAAAAATAATATGAATGTTGATTAATGGGCCTTCAATTTTCATGCTCTCCAATGTGTAATCGCTGAAATTTATTGATTATTTCCTACAAAAAAAACTATTGATAAAATTATTGATTATTGCCTTAAAAAAAACTATATCTTGACAAATATAATTCATGTAAAACAAAGATTAAGTGAATTAACAAGTCATATTTTAAATGTATAGTTTTGTACAGTTAAATTAATATAATAAATTATTTAAAAAAGGAAGAATATCAATTAAAAA
>JBBPBP010009778.1:39352387-39374857 GCA_037974735.1 Cicer chorassanicum | reverse complement strand
GAAACTAATTTAAACGTATCATGTTCTAAATATTTATTTTAATTAATTAACCATAATATAAAATATCTAAGGTAAAAATGTAAAAAGAAAACAAATTGGAATTTGAATCTTATATAAAGTATAATATATTATATTAGTTCTACATGTATATTAACAATTAAAATCTAATATAAATATATGTATTATTAATAACTATTAATATAGCACACTTGTTTAACAACAATGAATTATAAGTATATGTTTTAATTTTTTAGCTCGATTATGTCTTTGTTAGCCTCTATATACCAATGCATTTTTCAATATATAGTTCAAGAGATTACTCAACTCAAGTATGAATGCAAGCTCAAGTATATGAAAAAAGGAATGTGTGAAAGGAAAGGAAAATGGAGTGAATTAGAGAAATGCATGTGGTTACAATTATTTATTATGAAATAAAATTTTGAATAAATTATACTTTTATACAATATTTTAATTCATTTTTATAGATTATATATTAGAAATATTTTATCACTAAACTAAACTTAGTAAAAGAAAAATTAGAAATTTTTTATCTACAGCGATGATATAATTTCAGTTTAATTCAATATATGTTCTATCAGAATCCTCACCATAATGTATTTAATAAAAAAAACATGGAAATGGAAAAAATTGAAATGCCACATTAAGATTGTAAAGAGTTATAAAATTATGATTTTGAAAATTTATGAATGTAGATCACTATTTTGAACCTTGAGCATAGAGAGAAAAATGAGTGAATTTTGTTATTATGAGTATACAAAGTAATAGTAGTAATTCATAACATGATATTAAATGATTAATTAATTGTGGGGTAGTAGCTTACTTCATTTTGAGTTGTGGCTCTCTACTTGCTTTATGAGCTATGTTGATGTGGATTAGCATTTGAAATACATCTATATATAGAGAAAGTGGGGATTCAATTCAAGAGATTTTCACTAGTCATAAGCTGAAGTAATAACTTTTTTTTATTTTTTATTTTAATTAAAAAGAGCATGAAATTTAGAATGAATATATACCATTGAGACATTAATATATCTTGCATAGCTAAACTAGTTATACTCCATTTACAATGACATATAAGTAAAAAAGACATCTCCTGTCAAAAATAAAAAAATAAAACAGCCATTACTTAGTAGTAGAAAAAAAAATGATGTATTTATCTTACATTAAGATTAAATATACCGACTTTTTAAATATTCTCTTTGTTTATATTTATTTTTGTAAGGATTGTTAATTTTACAAGGAGTTAAATATATATAAAAAAATATATACTTTTAAAATAAATATATTAAATTTAACTATCAAACAAAATAAACTTCAAAAAAGTAGCACAGAAAAAATAAAAACTAATAATAACTATTTAGAAAAGATGAACCCAACAACACTTAAAATTATTCATAATTGATATTGTATTGAAGAGGTTTATAATATCTTTTTTAATATAAATAATTTATTTATTTTCAATAAATTGATCATCTATTATTTTTGAGTCTTGTCTTGACAACTTTTATTATTAAGAAAACTATTTTGTAGATAATAAGCTAAATATATATTATCACAATAGTAAAATATAAAAATACATCATAGTTAATAAAAATATATTTTATTATTGAATAAATTTAAAATGCGAAGTTGCCAACTAGCTAGCATTTTCTTTCTTCTGTAAATGGAATTCACAATATTGTTGACGCGCTTTTGTATATTACACTGAATTCAGTGTCTTTTGGGTTTAGCAATTGCACATTATCAGCGGATACAGTTTGTATAAATACCGTGACAGTTTGCACTAATTTGTCGAAGAAAAATCTAACACAAACACACTATATATGATGTGTAGCAATACACAGAAGTTACAAAACTAAAGGTCAAAACTAATTAAATGAACTAAATTAGTGTGATTCAAGTAGTAATTAAGTGGCTCAGAGTTTGTTAAACAAGTTCAAATCCTATCCTTAAACATATTATCAATAGTTCGAACATCGACTCTTTCGTACAAAATTTTACTACTCAAGATAGACAACATGTAAATGCATGTGATCTTAAATTAATAAATGCATGCGATCTTAAATTAATTAGTCTATATAGTTGTGTACGGAAAATATATATGTACCCTTCTAAATAAAATAAATAAATAAAATTATTATGAGGTAATGTTGCCGGGAAACTATGATCAGATTATAATATAATAATATTTGACATATATACTCGTATGAATTTAAGTGTAAATAATTTTGTATTGTCATTCAATCATAACCGTTGAATAAATCATTATAAATATTTGACTTTTATCAAAATTATCTCTAAAATCATCCCCATAATAATTGTGATGTAAAAATCGAATATAAAATATTTTATAATGATATTACATAACAATTATACGAAGTGAAGCATAAGCAATTGAACTTTTGTTTTCATTAATTGCATGTGGTCAATTTAACGTAGAAGATCCAAATTAAACGATCATATATGTCACGCACACCACACTCTTCCCGAGATTTAGCGGACACATGTATTTTCCTTTGTATAAACGGACTAAACCCGTTTTGTGCTTTTTCTGGCCACTATAGCTCAAAAATATGTATGAACGTTTAATTCTTTTAAGGTTTTAAAAATGGTACACAATTGTAATCTGGACAGCAACATCGATATTTTTGACATCACTTCAATTAATTGTATCAATGACCTCAATTAATCTTCGTGATATTCAGATTGGTGATACAACTACAATTATTAAATTGCGGTGCTACTGCACGACGGTTAATCGTGATTTAAATCCTCGTTTGCACTAATTTTCTATTTAATTTTGATGGCAAAAGAGTTGAAGGACGGTGCATGTATGAAATAGTTTGTGAAAAAAAAAAAAGAATATTAATGGTACGTAGAAGATGTGGACCATGCGTTTTGACTATAATCAGTGATCGTATATACAACGTTCCAAAAAATTGATGTGGACGGCAATTAATTCATTATTCTATATTTAAATATAAACACAAGACGTACTGCATATGAAATTGTGAATCCGTGAATTTTTTCTCTGTTTATTTGGTAAATTGTAATTAAGAGCCACGTGCCTGTATTTTTGTACATACCCTTTTTGTAGTTTAAAAAATGGAATTCAATTCGGCTTGTTAAAGAAATGGCATGATAGAATTATATGTCAACCCAAAAACAGAACTACCTACTGCCAGGACGAATCTTCTCGTGGATACAGGGTGGCCATAACTGGTCCCCAATAACTTTTTAAAAAATATTATTAATTTTTTTTAATAATATTATTGAAACACAATTTGACATAAAATGAGATACAAATACAATAATGTGTATTAGAATACAAATACAAAACGTGATCATCTTTATTTTACACGGTATTATATTTGTATCATATTTTATGTTCTAATAACATTACTCTTTTTTTATAAGATACATTTGACTTATAATTTGATCAACAAAAATTGATCAATTTGATCCATGTTATGGATCAAATACATCAATTTTTATTGACCAAATTATAACTCAAATATCTATTATAAAAAAAATCTGAGGAAATTGTTTATCAAAAAAATTACAAAAACAACTACTATAATTATAAATTAAACTAAAATATTCAACCTAAATTCCAACTATGTGAGTTGTGAATTTTATCTAGAGATATAATTGTGAATTTTATATAGAGATATAAAAATCAAATCAACAATCATATGATCCCAAAAATTTAACCAAAACTAATTAAATTAGATTCATATTTTTTTTATGAGTTTGACTCCAAGCTGACCTAAACCAATAAATTCGACTTTTATTGATGGGAGATTTAATTTCACTTAATTTTAAAATAGATCGCATAATACTCAAACCAAACCCTTATTTTTTTATTAATACTATGTCAATATTGATATCTTTAAGGCTTAATTGCAGTTTTAGTCCCCCTATTTATACTGATTCACGAAATTGGTCCCCCTATTTTAAAAGTCGACAGTTTTGGTCCCTCTCTGTGATTTTTTAGCTAAAAAATGATGATGTGAGATGTTTTACATAACATGACATATGATACGATGATGTAGAGTGATTAACACCCATTAAATTGGAATAAAACGTCATAAAAACTTAACTTTCAACTTCGAATTTTTTTTCGTATTTTTAATTTGATTAATGACATATGAATAATTAATGAATCTAGGTGGTTCTATATCATAGAATTGTATGACACGTCATTTAAAATATATCAAATCGTCATTTTTTAGTTTAAAAATCTGAGGGAGGGACCAAAACTGTCGACTTTTAAAATAGGGGGACTAATTTCGTGAATCAGTATAAATAGGGGGACTAAAACTGCAATTAAGCCTATCTTTAACAATGTATTTTAATTATATATATATATATATATTGTTTTTGTCCTTGTAGTTAAGAAAATTGTATTAATAGTGTAAACATTTGGATTTAATTTGTATGCATCGACAATGTAAAGATATTTTACATTGTTACTTAATCATATCTGTCAAATTAATAAAATAATTTGACTTTTGTTATAATTACTTTTAAAGTCATAGTATTTATGGATGATTGTGATGTGCTGATAATGTAAAACTTTTTACATTGACAAAACATAACAATTAAACTATAAAATTTTAGTATTTGAAAAAAAATAATAGATTTTTAGAAACTAATTTTTAATTATTAAAATTGTCAACCAAAATTTGATTTTTATAGCTCTATATATCTTATAAACATTAAGAGTTTGATCGTCAATATATTTTTATAAATTTACAACTTAAAATTTCTATATACAATACTAAATTGTATCTTTTTATTTACCCCATTAAAATTTTAAAAACTTGACCACCTCAATATTTTCGTTCAAGATCTGCCACTTTCTACCCGTCTACATTACACCGATCACCTGAAAGTGTTGGATCAGAAATAGTATAGTAGTAGGTAGGTGAGCAACGAATAATGTAATCACATGATATATTTGTTATCTTCTTCTGAGTTTATATATAAAAGGACCAATATCTAGATCTAGAGAAGGATAATAGGATAATTTGTATTATTGAGAAGCACTTTGGTTGGAATAATTAGGCTATGTTAACCTACTAAAAGATAGCACGGGGTATTTGTTATAGTAACTTAGACATTAAAAAATACATTTTTTTTAAATAATTTTTATGATAAACTATTCAAAATTATTTTTTATTTTAAGCATTTTAAAGATATTTTGAAATTTATTTTCAAAAAAATAGCAAAAAGATTAAATACTTAAACCCATTTTTTATGAAAAACCACTCTTACCAATTTCTCATTTTAAGTTTTTTGTAATTTTCTTTTTAATAAGTTATAACGAAAATATGAAATATTTGAAAAATTATTTATTAAAAAAAAAACAGGCAGACCCATAAGGGGACTTGGTGATATGAGTGTAAGAACTACATGAATGACTCAATCAATATGCAAATGTAAAACTAAGTAAGACTCTGTTTGGTAAAATTAAATGATAGTTTATAGTTGAAAACTGTTGAGCTAATTAAGTGTTTGATAGAATTAGCGGTTCAATTAAGTTAAAAATGTAAAGGTACATAAAAGGACACTCTAAATTAAAATAAATAAATCGTATACTTTAAAAATTAATTATTATAAAATTTAAATTATTTATAAATTATTTAAAATTATAATAAAAATAATTTATTAATCATATATATTTTTATTTATTTAGCTAATTTATTTATTTTAAATTATAATAAATAAATTGTTAACCATTTAGATGTCACATCTTTTTAACCATTTTAAAATGATTTTCGTATGATCATTAATTTATTAAAATAAAAATGAATTTTTAGAACTATCAAGGTTATCATAATTTACGTCATAATAACTTGGAGAACGATTTATGAAAAAATAAATATGGTGAGTTGGTAAACACAAAAAGTGAAAGAGTGAGTCTACTCTGGACGCTTTGTGTGATGTGATGTGTCATGGAGTTTAACTTTCAATACATTAACATAACAATAATTAAAAGGTTTCATTTTTAATTCCAAATAAATAAAACGTGCATAGAGGAATAAAATAACAATAATTAAAAGGTTTATTTTTAATTCTAAATAAATAAAATGGATTCTCTTGAAATCAGAAGCTTCGTACACATAAAGGTAGCGCGTAGAGAAATAAAACGCTTAGTAAAGGAAGTGCAACATACAAAATAAGAAAACGAAACGTTTAGTAAGAGGGCACAATAAAGAAGAAGAAAACAAACATGGAGACTGACGCAGATCTAGGTGGCTGCCAAAGAGGCGGCAGCGATGCACGGTGATCTGTGATGGTTAATAGTTCAGTGAGTGAGTATATAAAGTGACGATAAAAGACGATACTATCCGTTTATTATTATTATTATTATTATTATTATTATTATTATTATTATTATTATTATTATTATTATTATTATTCTCCTCTTTTTGTTAATTTGTTTCTTCTCTACTCTCGTTCATATTTTCTCAGAATCCCTGCATTTGTTTCCTATTTTGCCAAATTTGTTATATGTTATGATTATATGAAATAAACACACAAAAATTCCTCTTTTGTTGATCTCAATTTATAGACTCAAATGATGAATATGTGTGTCCATAAGATAAAACTGAGTTTTTGGTTTTTTATTGTTTTTTGTTTTTCATTTTTTGTGTGTGTTAAAGATAATATAACGGGAACTCAGATAAATATGTACTCAAAATTGAGTTAGATTTATAAAATGATGATTTTTTAGATTCAATGATAATAATTGCAAAATATTTATTAAACATATTATTACTTATTTTTTGGAATTATTTTTAATTGGTTGGACAAAATTAAGGTACTACGCTATGTTGATCGCCTTCAAACATAGAATATCTACAACCTGCATATTAATGACAAATGTTCAATTCTTTTAAAGTTCACTATCATCATCTTCTTCCTATCATAGATATCAAGTGCCTCATTCTTTATCATCACTTGAAACCCCTTTTGAATCAGTTGGTTTGTACTCAAAAGATTACTCTTCATGCCTGACACATATAACACATTCTCAATCACCACTATTTTTCCATTCTTTCTTTTAATGACCATGTTTCCAGCACCTTCAGCCTCCAATGTTCTATCATCAACAAATCTAATCTTACTTTTCCTTAATGTGTTAATGTCCACCAACCATTCTTTATGACTGGTCATATGATTGGAGCAGCCAGTATCAAGAAACAAGATTTGAGTTGAGAAAGTTCTTCATTTGTTGTAGTCTTCAACATAATTGTGTATGAATTTGAGTCATCTTCTTGTGCTGCACAAGCCTCATCTTCAATTTTCTTCTTTTGTTTTCCCTTTCCAACCCAACATTCATCATCAAAATGACCAAACTTCTCACAATTATAGCATTGCACCTTCTTCTTGTCAAAGTTCCTTGATTTGCCTTTGGGTTTAGCATTTCCACCCCCCTTTTGATGAGGATTTAGATTTGTCATCACATTTCTTGAACTTATTTTATCGTTCTTCCTCCACTTCCTTTTTTGATCACCTCTCTTGTTTATTTGAGTTGTCAATGCTTGATCTCCAAATTTTCCTCAACTTCTTTCACTCATTCTCAATTCTCTTGCTTCTAATGTTCCTTACAATTCTTCAAGACTCAAAGTTAAAATATCTTTACATTCTTCAATGGCACACACAATGTAATCAAACCTGGGATGTAAGGATTTTAGGATCTTCTCACACATCTTCTGCTCTAACAGTTCTCACGACATCCAACCATTTGATTGGTAATGCTCCCCAATCTTGAAATCAATTCTGCAACTTTCACTTGTTCCTCCATTTGCAGTAGTTCAAATTGCTTCTGAAGAACTTGTAATTTCACCCTTTTGACCTTTGCACCACCTGAATAGCATTTATCAAGAATATCAAAGGCTTCTATTGCAATTTTTGCTTCAGAAATCTTATCAAAATGGTCATGTCAAGACATTGATGAAGAATGAATGTGGCCTTGCAATCTTTCTTCTTGTTTTCTTTATAGGTCGTTCTTTGCACTTCTGTTGGATTTGCTCCCAGTTCATCAATTCATTTCTCTATGACCTCCAAGAGTTCTTGAAATTCAAATAAGGCACACATTTGAATTCTCCATCTATCCCAATCTTTTTCATAAAAGTGTGGCATATGTGTTGGAAAATTGCCACTGTTTTCATTTGAATTCATCTTCACTTCGCTCATGTTTTATCCTCACACTTCACTCATGTTTTTTGCTCTACTAAGGATCGAAACAATGACTCTAGATACCAATTTGTTAACTTATAGTTATTACTTGCACTCAAATAAACTAGTGAAACGTAACAATAGAATGATGAAAAATGCTTTTTTATTTCATAGCTCACAAGCTAATTTATTTCATAGCATATTTGTTGACTGAAATCTAACCAACTAACTAACTAATTAATTAGTTAGTTAGTTATAACATCCAATTATTATATTACTTGAATTACAAGTCACCTAATACTCACAACATCCCATAATCATCTTCACAAGCTTGTCCTTAATAGAGCAACCATATTTATTATTATCAGAATATTTGAGTGAAGAGTCAAATTCAAATAAATAAATTTCCTCTTTAACCTTCCATAAAAGATAGGGATAGTATTTTATCAATTGAGCTATCAAAATCGGTTAATCCATTACCCGTTATTAGAATGGGTTAGACCATAAAAATAAAAATTAAAAAACAATTGTAACTTTTTTACCTAATCCAATTAGCTAAAATAAAAATATTGCGTTTGACCAAGCCAACCCAATTTCAACATCTTATAATTTTTTAAAACAATCGTAATAACGATAATAATAAAATCTTTAAAAATTATTGTCTAATTTAAAATTATTAACAGAAACATATTTAAATATATAAACTAAATAAAAACACACTAATTTAACTAAAATTTTAAAGTTTATAAATTATTAATTGTTTGGTTGAAAGGAATATATTTTTGTTTAATTGATATATAATATAACCGTAAAAAAATTACATGCATCTTGTCTTATCATATCACAACAATTAAATAATTGTGAGAAACTAATGTAACCAAAAGTAGATAAAAATTGAAACAGACAAATAAAATTAAAAGGAAAAATAGAATGGGCCGATTTTGTATATTGGTCCTCGTTAGCCCATAGTAGTTGGGTTGGGTTTAATAATTTGCAATCCAATACTAAATAGTTCGGTTTTAATCTAATTAATTTATGTAATTAAATTAAAGAGTTTGATTATAATAATAAAATTTATTTATAGTAAAAAAAAAAATTAGACTCATTTTAGTCTTTAAAAATACAATATCTAACATTTTAAAAATTTTAAAAAAAATTTAGAACACTACTTTAGTGTTTTGGAAAATGCATTATTGTGTGAGTGATTTCGGGATTTAAAAAAATTTCTAAAATATGAGTAAGGAAAAAAAAAAGTTTATAAAGCTCTGGTGTTTCTTCTCCTATCATCAATGTTCTTAAAAATATATGTTCAAATTGGCGAATTTGAATCTGTAAATATTTAAATTAGCCAATTCATGCAAAATTTGAAAACTTTTGAGAAAACTCAAGGTGAAAAAACAAACTTTCAAAACTAAAAATAAGTAAATATGATAACATTCCCCACTCAAATGTGTTTTGTGCGGGCGGATTCGTGTATTAGGTAATGGAGGATCTTGCCCCACAACTTATTTTTGTTTGTTTTATTAGTGGGAAATTTATTTCTTTAGTTTAATACAATTTTAAACATATTATTCCTATAATAAAAATAGATGTTGTCCTTACAATCTTTTTTCTAATTTTCTTTCATCTCAGCTATCATTATATTTTTCTCTTACAATTTTACGTGTTTGACTTTGTTTTGTTTTACGTTAAATGATCATATATTTTATATATAAATATTATCGATCATTTTCACCAACTTCGTTATAAAAACTTATATAATAGTATAAATTATTACTATTTTAATTTTCAAAACTACTTAAATCATCATGTTTTTATTAATTTAGAACAGTTTATATACTTAAACTTTCGATCTGCCATGGAAATTAAACTTTGATACTTTCACCTCCAAACATTGCATTTATTGTCATCTAAGCCACTCTTCTTAAGCCACTTGCTAGCTAGATAGTATTTTACAATTCATAAGATAGTAAGTTTTAAGGGGCACACCCCACCCCGAACTAGCTACCACTTTTTGGCACTGGTTCTCTATATATTACAACATTACAATGTTGTTCCACAAATCCTCCATTGTCATAATTAATCCCTTTCTCTATTAACCATCTCATTTTTACGGCAATATTCAACTTTAGAAACATGAGTATATGAGTTGATCCTAAGTCAAGAAATTGAATCTTCTACGACGGCTAATAATGCAGCTCTAGGGACGTTATATTTATATTGAGATTATATAGTGATCCAGGTCCTATATATGGCGAAAAGAAAGAAAAAAAAAAGTTTCCCTTCGGTTTTATTAGTAATATTAGTTCAATATATTACTATCTTCCTTCGGTTATTTTTTTATAATACAAAATAATTAAATTATAATTTAATGAATAAAACTCATGTATTTAATCAATAAAAATATCAAATACATTGATTAAATTATAATTAAATTGTCTTTTATAAATAAAAAATTATTGGAGTAATTGTTTACATGTAACTTTTTTTTATCACTTCAACTTAATAATGACATGTAATATCGTAATAACACATTACTCAGATACCATATTATCAATTGCACTACTAAATTGGAACCAAATTATATTATTTGAATAAATTCAAATAATTGCTAAATTCAAATACAATATTTCATAGTATATTCTCTAACATGAAAGTTACTATTTTTTTTCTTCAATATCAAGCTTGGATACAAGATCAAGAAAATGGGAGTTCACAATAAACAAATGTGACTTATAAGTTATAATCAATATTAATCTTTCCAATTATAGCTACTATGAATTAAAAACTCTACAATTCCTCTTAATCTCACCCTCTTTTCCAAGCAAAACACCAATATTTCCCATCTTTACCATAGCATCAACAAATCTCTCCATAAAACTCTCCCCATTTCGAGCAAATCTCATCACAACCTCTTTTGTCATCGAATCCGAAGCGAATTGTTGATCAAAAGACAACACTCCTCTCTCCAACAAAATTTGATTATAATTCTCACTCCCATCAACAGTAACACTAACATTAGCAATAACCACTGCATTTGTAATCTTTATAATGAAAATGACATATAGAACTAAAGAGAAAATGAGATAGTAGAAAAAAAAGAGAATTTGAATCTTTTGAGTGAGCCATAGAAATGAGATGAAAGTAAAGACTAGTGAGTAGAATATGAATTCAAGTATTATGCATTCTTTCACAATTTACACCCATATATATATAATATTTAGATTATGTGACATTCAAATTCGGATTGTTGTATAATAATGTAAGACTTCCAATATGAGATAAAACTCATGCAATAAAGATTTGTGCAAAATATACATGTGTTGATATTGATCCAAGAATAATTCCTTTTTACATGTATATACATTATTAAGTTCACATTTCAAATTTAGAGTTGTACACTAATACAAGACTCCCTATTTGAGATAAAATTCATAAAAGAAGTTTTGTGCATAATTTACATATGTTTATATTGATTAAAGGAATCATTCATTTTAAAGTGCATTTATATTTTTTATGTTCACATTTTAAATTTGGAGTACTACAACAATACAAGGTTTCCAAAGATAAATATTCTTGAATTAACTTTTAACTTCAGAAAGTAACACATTTATAAACAAGTGTATGTATTTTTTTTAAAAAAAACACAAGAGTATATATAATTCAAATCAGAATGATGCGAATAGTATGCACTTGTTTATGTTGATTAAAGGAATGATTCCTTTTTACATTTTTACACTGTTGAGTTCACATTCAAAATTTAGGTTGCATCTTAAAACAAAATAAATTATGTTCACACTTCATATTTGGGATTGTAATTAATAAATGAAGATAAATATACTTACTATGCATAATTTATTTTGCTTCCATTTTTTTGGTGTATTAGTTGATTTTGCAATTTTTTTCCTTTATGATAATTATTTGGTCTTGAAGAATTATTCTTGTTTCTTAGAGTGGCTAATGCTGTGGAATTGTTTTTGATGGATCCAACCCATTTTACAACCGAATTCTTGGCCAGAACATTGAATTCGTCTTCAACTTACCTTCAATTTTCTTTTCTTAAGTCCCCAAACCTAAAATTTAATTTCAATCCCACAAGTGATTCAATGTTGCCTCATTCTCTCAAAACTCAAAACAAATTAGTGAATTCCCAATTGCTAGCAAGAATCATAATGCCTGCAGCTCAAGAGATTGAGAAGAAAGATTAAGCGGAGCAAACTTCCTCCAGAGCTATTTCTGCGAGCGGCTGTCCGACCGTTCAATTACAAAAATCTTGTTAAAGAGATTGTTTTAACTAGGCATGTCATTTTGGATGGTGATATTGGTAGGAAAAATTAAGAGCATTACATATGAAGGGTATAGTTTTGTAGTAGTGATATTGACAAATCTTTGATGGTTCAGCGGCTTTCAGTTCCCATCATGTAAGTTGAGAAAATTAGTAGAATGAATTATTCTCCATGCTTTTGTGGAAGGATTTTTTTTTTCATGCTTACCTAGTTTCTGAAAAAGATTATGAAAGCATACAACATCAATTTATATATACTTGTGCTTCTTTGTGTTTTCAAAAGTTTTTTATGTATGAAACATTTCTTTCTGGACCATGTTTGTTATTAATTACTACGACTAGCATTTTAGTGAATGTTTTTCCCATAGTTCTCAAAAATTATGACTCAATGTAGGAAATGCTCTTAATGTTACTTCCAGCCAATAGAATTACATAGGAAAAATATTAATGTTTTCTGTAACGTAAAAGAGCAATTTCCTCGGTCTCTGTTTTGCTCCAATTTCTCTCTTTATGATACAATATTTATATTAAATTCTGATAGAACATAAGTTAGTGGTTCTATTTTATATTTGATACATGTTAAAAATAAAATAGAACATACACAAGATAACAAAAAAAAACTGATGTTCATTAAAAAGTCAAATAAAACAGAATAGAAACTGTTATATTTGTCTGTGTCAAACACTTCTTATTAGTACTTCATTTGGAGAAAAAGTTTGAGGTTGTTCTAAATGTCTGCTCTAGGTGGCACTTACCACAGTCATGATGCTATTGTGTTTATCAACTATCAAAGGGTCCGGACCAAATTCGTGTGCTTTTATTATGGTTTAAAGAAATGCTGCATGTGTGGAAGGTTAAGTTGAACAAAACTTTTTTGAGTGTTAATAAGCTTTTATTCGATTCTCCTTTCTTTTTCTTTGCTTATTCACTTTCTTTTTAGTGCTACTTATCTGCATTTGACCAGAGTGAAACTAATATCATAATCACATACATGATTAGTGTATAATTATAATATATAAACATTATCTTTCTCTACATATGTCTTTTCATATACATTATCAGTTGATCAAGAGACATTGTTTTCACATTTTTGGATCAATTGGATCCAATTTTCACAAATTTGATTAACAGACCTAATCGATCAACATTTTTCTTATATGTTTGAATTGAGAGCTTTCAAAAGGAAGGGAGATATTACTTTTTCGTTTCTAATTTCTAAATTAAGGAAGCTAAGCTATTAATGTTTCTAAAAATAAATTTAAGTGTTAATGAAAATTTAAACTGATGAACAAAACCAGCTCTTACCAATAAGCTAGTGCGTCAAGCATTATTTGATCCATTTATAGTTTTCCTTTGAATTAATGTGAATCTGAGCACCACGTATCATTAAGTGCCAGAATCAGATGCACCCAAATAAAATTAAGTTTATCAAATGCTTCTTTATTTTTGTTTGTTAGTTTGTAATTTTGAATTAATGTTTTTCAACTATTATCCCCTCCACTTTCGTAATGCTTATAATATTATTCCTTTATGAAAATAAATATGTAGGAGGAAATCATCAAAAGTGGGGCATTCATTGTCAATCTCAGCATAGAAGCTATGAGAAGCTAGTTATATATAGAGATATGTGGTTGAGTTTTTAGCATGTATATATAATACAAAAAATTATTTTGACAAAATATATAATAAATAATAATGGTTGAATTTTATTTTCTTGAAGCATATATAATGGTTTATATGGAATAAAAACATATACAATGATTGTGCCTTCTCCGTTTTCCAATCGATTAGAATATTAAAAATTTGTGAGTTTTTTTATATATATTTTTAAAATAATTTAGTGATTAAACTCAAACATTTATAGTGTGAAAAAGAAGAAAATTCCATACTCGAACCAAAGCCACTAAGTTCTTCAAGAAAATTAAAAAGCAATATAAACTAAATTTATGGTACACTTAGTTTACAGTAGAATAATATATAAAAGTTATTTAAAATTTTAACACAGTACGACGAGTTGACTTTTAAAATACATTATTTTAATTTTACTTTTATCAAATTAACATTAATTAAATTATTGTCTCAAATGTAATTTTATAAAAATTAAGATAATATTGTCTTTCTAATTTAAATATACCATGGACCAATATCTTGATGGCCACCAAAACATTATTGCAGCTAATACTAGATATCTAATATGCTACCCAAGGAAGAAAGAATTAAGAATCTCGTAATCTAGATTGAACGGGAGAAAAATGTATTTTTCGAAATTTTTTTTAATTTTGGTTCAAGCAGAATATCAGCTAAATTATATCAACCACTTTTTAATTAGAAATTAATTATTTGTTTCATATTTTATTAAAAATTTGAGGTGGCAAATTACGTCAATTTTTTCTCATTTTTTAATTATTTTTTATTTTCAAAAATAATTTAAAAAAAAGTTAAAACCCCAACAAATTTCAAGTAATGGAAATTTCAAGTTGAACTGCACATCCAGGAGATGGATTGGTGTGTACCAATTGAACTATGATAAAGATGATTGACCAATGAAAACATATCTTACTTAAAAAATATCTCTAATGTCAACATCTTTAGTGGCAATTGTCTATTCACATCATGTCTGATTTTTTCTATGCTTGCCTCTCATCAGCACAAGTGTTACAAATCTTAACCATCGGATTTATATTGATTTTATTTTATTTTTTATTTTCATTTATAAAATTGAAATTTAAATCGATTTTCTTAATCTAACTGTTTAAATTATATGACGATTATAACATGTGATTCTCTAAATAAAGAACTAAAATTCTAATAATAAAATTAAATAATTTTTTGTACTTAATCCTAACTTATTAGTTAAAAAGGTTCTAATAATTCTAAATTTAATAAAAAGATATATAAAATCTAGTCTGTTATTATTTAACAACAATTTAAATTTAATTCTTGTAAATAATTAGTAATTAAATGGAGCTGATTAACTAATTTCAATCATTTAATTAATAAAATGAAAGCCGAGAAAGAAAAACTAAACAAAACATAAGAAAGTATATAAGGTCGTCAACAATTAAGGTGATGGAAAAGAGATAGACATAAGTGACATAGAAATATGAGAAATAAAAGATAAAAAGTGGAAAATGAAAATTTGTTCCTAGATGGAACATGTCCATCATCAAAGCATCAAATCTGAAGAAATCTAGTCCAGCTAATAGATAGTGACAATAAAAAATAATCACAATGCAACGTGTCGATGTTTGATTATAAGTCAGCCCCATATGTTCATTATTGAATAGAACTTGTATATGAAAATTTGTCTCAGGAACAGAATAATCAATTAGCATTTATCTATTATTTTTCTTTAAATGATAGTTGATATTTCAATAAAAATAAATAAATTATACTTGATATGATATTGTATATCCAACTGTCTAACTTTTTGTCTCTGTATAAGTAAAAATTGAAACATAAGTTGGACTTTGAAAGTGTACGGATGTTCAATATATATCACTTTGTGGCTACTGTTACTATCATTGGGTCCAATTTTTTATTTTTTTACAATTCTACGTGAAAAAATGGGGCTTATATGATTGAATTTAAATTTAATAATAGAGTACATTGTTATCGAAAAATAATTAAAAGAATATACTAGAATTAGTCATTGACTTTTTTTTTCTTGTCGTAATTGTTTGTCTATGTGATCGAATACTACATCATGTCCCCTCCTATGGTTGTTGTTAGTGTAATGTGGAAGTTGGTTTTCTAATGCTATTGGTCGAATAGGTTTTGGTATGTTTATGTATGATCATATATTATAAAATTTTGATTATATTTTAAAAGTTTAAATATATATTGTGTCCCATGTTTTCAAGTGAGAAACATTATAAATTATTTTAGTAGAAAATTGCAATTATTTCTCTATTCAAGATCAAATTTGATTTGGTCAAGTCCTTTTGTTATTGACTTATAACCCCAATACTTCCACTTCTCCTTTAATTACTCTCCATATAAAATATATGTGAACAGAGACGTAATAAGAAATATCGAGTAGTGGTGAGATACTGTATGTTTCTTTTATACAACGTTACAGTATTTGAATTTATTAAAATTATAAACGTAATTTTAAATATTTTTTTAATATTATTATAGATTAAAGTGATTAACGAAAAATGAAGATTAAATAAATTATTTAAAAATACATTTAAAAAATTAAAATAACTAATAAAAAATTTAATTAATTAAATTTGTTTTCGTAATTTTATAATAATATTTACATATTTAAAAAAAATCAAAACATAATAAAAACACGTCTTTTTTTATAAATCAGTTTAATTCTACGGTCGAAAGTTTTTTATTTTCTAAAATATCCTTGATTATAAATCAAATTTAGATCTTTTGAAAAGTGATCAATGGATACTTATACCAACAAGAAGATTTTAAAAAAATTTGTCATTGTATTTAAAATAAACAGCAAAAAATAACAATTTTTTTTTTTTGTAAAGTATCTATAAGAAAGTGGAAGACTTGCGCATTATTAACCACATATTGTGGTGTAAATATTGATAGGAGTTTTTTTATTTCAAAGTTCTTGATAGTTGAGATTATTAATCTGCAATTGTTTGTAACGCTATCTTCGACTCTCCAATAAGTATTTGAATTCGGTTTGATGTCGAAGTATAGTGAATAGGTGCACCTTAAGCCCTTGTTATCCATCATGTTAAATCCTTTTTTGGCAAACTCTTTTCTCAAATAGTAATGTGATCGATCTGCCAACGAATTCCTCTGACCATCAAGGAAACACATGATTATTAAGAGGCTTGCAAGGCATTGGAAATTAAGAACCTCACGAGACCATCTATAATGGGAGATGTTTTTCCTTAATAAGCATCGTATAAATAAAATAGCCATCTTCATTCAGACGAAAAATAGTCATTTTCACTGTGGTGTTAAAAACCTCAAAGCCTATATGATATGAGTGGTTATAGAAGTATCTTCTCTTTGTTTACTTTTTTTACGTTTCCACTTAATAAATTGTATAAAATAAAGTAATGTTATTAAAATATAATGATATAAAATTATTGATGATTCTTATTTAATTTTTTTTTTATGTGTTGAGTTAGAGAGAATAATATTTATTAAACACTATAATTAAAAATATGCAAAATGAATTATGTGTTCAATTGAGACCCATTTAAGCATCTAAATTAAAGAGTTTTATTGTGCATACTCCACTAAAAATAATATCATATTAATCATTCTTAGTGATCAATTTAGTGTCAGTTCGATTCCACTTTGAAAAAAGTCAAAATTGATTATTGATTTGATTTTAGCATTCTTTTATGTTTGATGTATATAATTGATTTTTATGTGTTTAATTATTGTCGAGAATAATTAATTTTATCTCAAAAATAAATCTTAATTCAAAAATAACATTTAGAGTTTTTTCATCTAAAATTTATTTTTGACTTTAAATTTACCATTCAACTCATTTTAACATATGTATCTAAATATATATTATCTTGTCTTCAACATAAAATTATCCCATTCTTACACCGAGTTGTTAAAGCCCCAAAGATATAGAAGTCGAACAGGGAAGTACGTATCGCATATTTAACTCAATGGAATAAGCTTAAATCCCACGTGATTATACTTGATCCAAAAGGGTCGAAGTGTAGGAGAGGGAGTTGAGACCCACATTTCGAGTTAGTAGGACAAGGTTAAACCTACATTCCAAATTAGTAAAATCCATATTGCATACTAGTGAGAGAGATTACGCAACAAAAACAGGATAACCAAAGCTGAATCGAATTACTACTATTTTAGTTAACATTAATAGATCTCAATATGGACAAAGAAAAAAAAAAGGTTAATCTCAAATGGCCAAGGCCAAGATATGCCTTGGTTGACTTGACACCAATTGTTTCTACTTTCTACTATTCTAAAATATCCTATTCTTTTTTCTATTATTTCCCAAAAGATACGATTTTTAGCCCTCTCTTTAATCAAACATAAATTACTAAAATCACATGGAATCAACAAAAAAATCTCATGGTCCCACCATTTTCCTCCCACCACCTTTGTCAATAAAAAATCATAGGAATCAAATCGAAGGTGTCCAAACACATTGTCCATCATAGGTTTTGGACGGTTGATTTTTTAGTAATTAATTTATCTTCTTCTTCTTTTTATTCCATTAATTAATCACTATTATTATTGTTGTTGACGTTGATCTCTTCTCAAATCAACAACAACCACGCTAACATTGTCCGAACTATGCCTCGCCAAAGCCAACTTCGTCAACAAAATTGAAGCATCGTAACACGCCTTATCTGACCCATCTCCTGCCACGTCACTCCCCGGAGACCCCGGCGGCGTCAACGTCTTCTCCGCCTTCAGACACATCTGCACCACCCTACATGCGGTGTCGTTTTGCACCACGTCCCATAGCCCATCACTCGCTAGTATCAAACACTCATCCTCATCACTCCTCTCCGTTACCGTTACCTCCGGTTCCGAAATAACGTACGGCTTCAAATAATTGTCCCCTACAAAAAAAAACCTTAATAATTCAGAAATAAAAGAAAAAGAACCTTTACAATTCAGAACCATTCCGCTGTAATGCGCGTAATATGTGAATTAGTTTTTTAATATTAAAAATTAAATATGAACTAACAATAATACTCCCATACTAACAATTATATTAAAAAAACAATTATTATATACAAAAATACTAGCACTAACAATCAGATTTGAATTTAATTAAAAAACAAAAAATAATAAAATAAAGAAAAGTTAGTTATCGTGCACACTAGCACTCACTCACTCACCTATGGCTCGTGACATGGCTAGCACCCCAAGCACTCTTGCACCATCCCAATATATAACACGTCCTCCAGCAGAATTGATCCGAGTCAATTCATCGGGTCGATCCGGCTACACCAAACGGATACGGGTCAATTATTAGTAAAAATTTTAATTAAATGAGTTAAAATATTAGTTGAAAAATAGATTAAAAAAAACAAGAAATGGAGAAAAAAAATGAAATGAAATAAAACTAACTAACCTTGTGATCGGAGGAAAGAGGAATGGCGACACCGTTACGACAAAGAACGGCACGGGAATCACCACAATTGGAGACAATTACTTTTTCCGGCGTGACAACGGCGACGACGGCGGTGGAACCAACGGCGTCACAGTGAGGAGTTTGAAGCTCACACTTACAAGTGAAGCTTTTGTTGGTTTTGTTCCAGCTCAACACCTCTTCATCCATTCTAGTAAAACTCTTCTCCATCGTTGACTTCCAGTCAACATTTTCTTTCACCTTTTCTTTATCCATTTCATCTTCAACAATTTCATGCAACCTTTCTTTACACATAGTCGCAACCTATAGAAACAAAAAAAAACATAATTAGCAAGAAGAAAAAACGGATCCACTAAAACGGTTAATTTTATTTTAAAAAAAACGGTTATATGAATTTCGAGCATTTACATGTGAACAACCGTGACCGTCGTATACTCCGAAGAAATGAAACGGTTTCTGATTTCGTTCATCCATCTTTTTATCATGATAAAACGATGGATGAACAGAAACTGCATCTTCCATTTCTCGTCTTCTTCCACAAATCGAAGTTATTCCATATTTAGGAAACTCTTCAACGACAACCTCGTTTTTCGATTCAGAAACATTTGAACAATTCGCGGTTAAGACAACTTCGTTTTCTTTTGATTCTTCATCAGTACTTGATTCGCAGCTATCAACCGCGCTTTCACACTCCCGCGGCGGTTTTGCAGGAGGAGAAACGCATAGATCTAGCTTCTGACGTTTCCGGCTATTTTCTGGCGGAATTGCCATGTCAGCTATGTATTTTAAAGGAATTAAATCTAAACTCCGGCGACCGGAGGTTCGTGAAGTTGGTTCAATAGGTGGAGTAGGAGTTTCTCCTTCTCCAACAACACCACAACAAATCCCAGCCATTAAATAAATTCAAAGAAAAAATTAGCAAACAAAACGGATTTAATTAAATTTTAATTGAATTGAATTGAATTGCGAGAAGGTGAAGCAAAGAAAACAAGAAACACAATCAATTGAAATGGTGTTGGGGGAGAAGCTTTTCTAGAGAGAGAGAGAAAGGGGCAACCTGGTAAAGTGGGGTCCACAGTTATTCACGGGCAGACTGCCCGTCACCGTCACGGGCAACACCCGACACATACAGTTGGTATGACGTCGAACGATTGAACGCTGGCATGAAATCTCAGCCGTTGATTAAATCACTGTCTTTGCATGATTGCACCACGTGTTACTGTCTTTTTGAGTAATCAACGTGGCCCAATGATAATACTACACGGTAGGTTGTAACCTGTTCCTTTCTGACACGCATGACCAACACCAACACCCTTTTCCTCTCTCTTTTTCTCTCTCACGCATATTATTTTTTCTGATGTTTTTTATTTTTCAATCGTTTCTTGAAGACACTCGTTCGAGGATGTAACCACGTGGCGGCATCGTAGAATACGATATTCTTGTTCAGATTCTGATCTCCACGTCCGCTCCCCTAATTAAAAGTATCTTTGATTGAAAAGCTCGGTGAGAGAAGAGAATATTTAAAAAAAGAATGTGAGGTTTGAGTTATTTTTAGAAATTTGAGGGCGATTTATTTATTAACTGATATAAATTGACTAAATTAATAAATAGTATTCATAATTTAATATTTTTTTATTTGTAAATTTTTTCATATAATCCATTTTTATTGATTGATAGGTAAGTTATTCGTTGAAATTTAAACAACAATACTTTTGTTTAATTTTTAAGAAGATGAAATGGAATTAATATCTCTTAAATAATTTGTTTTCCTCTCCTTCTATTTTAAATTATTTGGAAAGTAAATTATAGGCTTAATAACAAAAAATTCATTTCAAATTTTTTTTATCCTCTTTTTAATTAAATATATCCCTTATTTCTTCCTCATCTCTCCATTAAAATTATTGTTCTCATCCCTTGTGTTAAATTAAACAGATTTTAACTACACAAAGTTCATTTCGTTTATTCCCTTGACCTTAAATCTTGTTCAGTTATATCAAAAAGTATCACATCGTTTGATAATTGAAGCAAATGATAGTTTATATACTACTCTCCCACATCTCAACTAAGGCGTATTTTCACAAATGACAAAAACGGCGAGGACTCAACACATGCCTAAACGGATAATACCTCGAAGATGTGGTGCTATACATTTAGATGTTAGAACAATCGAAACATTGACGCCATACGTGGAGACGAATTCTTATAGGTCTATGCTACACAATTGACAAACCCTTTAGCCTCTTAGAGTCGATTGGAGGTTGTTCTTTCAGTTACATCAAAAAATCTCACATCGCTTACTAGTTGAGGCTAAGATTGATATATAAATTTCTCTCACATTCACCAAATCATTAAAACGCCTTTTCACGAAATACAAAATCGTGAATGTTCACGACAAACTTAAACCAAATAATAGTTCGAAGACGTGGTGTTGCGAACTTGAAGTCCGAACAAATGAAAAAATCTATAGTTTTTATTGTTTTTTATTTTGTCTTTGTATTGCTTTTTACTTTTTTGAAGTTGATAACTATAACAACATTTGATATACGGATGATATTAGAGGAATTTTTTTTATACATAAGTTAAAATTAAAACTTTAAAATATCCCTTTTAAAAAAGTATATCAAAATATACTATTTTTTTTTTACTAGGTTGCATAAATACGTGAAGAAATTATTTTTCTTTGCATTATAAGGATACAACCTTTTACTAATATATATTTTTTCATTATTTTATATTAAAATAATATAAAAACGAAAAATTAATAAACAAATCATTAAAAATAATAATAATTAATTAATAATAATATAAAATTAATAAATAGCACAAAAACTTATAGAGACTAAATAGAATTGTAGATAACATTTAGATAATATTTTGAATTATGATCAGATAACCGATATAG
>JBBPBP010009778.1:39339680-39351860 GCA_037974735.1 Cicer chorassanicum | reverse complement strand
ATAAAATATGAGATATGTTCTTTTTCACATTAATATTTATGAGTTTGTTGTATAAAAAAAATTAGTATTTATGAGTTTGATGACTAGGTTCTTTAGCCGATGAGAAGAAACACTTCAAGTTCACACGGATTTTTTGTAAAAAAGAAAAAATAATTCACACGAATTTATTTAGTTATTATCATAATTTATTGATTAACAGTAAAATAATAATAATAATATTTATTTTAATAAGATTAGTAAATTGCATTCTTTTTTTGAAAAATAAAATAATATTTATAAAAAATAATTATGTTATTTCATGTGTTATATATATATATATATATATATATATATATATAAATTAAAGATTAATTTAAATTTGAATTGAACCAAAAATGGTTTCATGCAACTTTTGGTATCACAATAACCAGCTATGATTTTACAAAGTTATAATGTTTTGTATCACGCAACTTTGTGGTACCACGATAATCTACTATGATTTGACAAAACTATGATTTATAGTTTTATAAAATTACGGCAAGCATGATTATGTCTAACTTACCGTGATATCAAACATATATTTAATATCGTGTGTGACGGTAAAAGTCAATATTTATGTTTCGATTAACATTTATAAATGTTTAAATTTTAATTTACCAACGTTCTTTAATGTAATTTATATTTAAATATTTTGTCGTCATATGTGATTTTACAAAATAAAATTTATTTGAATTATATAATCAAATGTATTTTTAATGTGTATTTATTAAAATGGTATATATTTTATTATAATATAATATAAATTTTAAAGTTATTTGCAATTAGTGGCAAAATATATAGAAAGTTATTTTATACTTCTCAATGTGAATGGAGCAATACAAAAGTATCTATTACGTTACGTTTGGCTAATAATAAATTTTGAGTAAAATTAAGTGTTTGGAATTAATTTTTAAAAGAGTTCAAACATAATATCAAACTAATTTTCCATTACAAAATTACATTTAGAAGTGTAAATAAAAAATCAAATATATTCACATTTCTTAACACACATATCACATTATGGCAAAAGTTACTTAATAAAAAAGAAAACATTAACTTCTACACTTTTGTTAGCTTCAATTTTTTTAATTACATCTAGATAGATTATATAAACTTGATTCACGTATTTTACATAAACTTAATTTATTATATAATAAATTTAATTTACATAAACTGTAATAAAAATAACAGAAGTTTGACTAATAATAATATAACTTTTATTATAACTACCACATCCCGAAGTTTCCATTTAAATAAATTGTTGTTATTAACATAAAAGTTGTTATTAAGAGTTTTTATTTATTAAATTTTCTTATAATCATAAAACTAGTGAGTTGAGTGAGACACTTATTAAGAATGCCTATAAAATAGGTAGTTGGATGATTGGGGAAAGAAATTGGAGGTTTCTCCACTAAGTCGCCTTCACTTCTTGGCCCATACCTAAATACATCATTGACAAAAAAAGAAAAACCACATACACACTTCCCTCCTCCAATTAAAATACACGCAGCCCCTTACATCTTTTTTCCTTTTAATTCTCATTCATTACTAATCAAAAGAAAAGAAGAAAAAAAACATAGGGAGAGAAAGAAAGAAGAAGAAAAGGAAAAGAAAAAAAGAGGGAAAAAGAGAGACTTTGAAGGAAGAAGTGGAGCTATAACCTTTCCCACAATATTCTCTTGATTTTTCTTGTGACCATGGGGTTTAGAGAAGGCGGAAGGAGATGAATTAGAGCTAGGGTACAAGGATGAAGTTTACAAGCTAGAATATAATATCTCTTCATAGGGATTCCTTGGATGTGATATAGAAAACCTTGTTAAAATCTTTCTTAGGTGTACTTAAGGATCTTGATTGCATGTTGCTAGAAAAATATTCACAACTTACATGTTTGGGTATTGTGATACTCCTATTTGATTTGGTATCATTGATTATTAAGAATGCATGTTAAATATTTATGTTAACTATTATGAAGAGTTGATGTTTTATTATCAAAGTTGAGTGACGGGGCCGAGTTGGTGATGAGATGATAATTATTTAGTATTTATAAGTAATTGGCTTAAATGCTAAATTTTGAATTTTATTTACTTAGTTGAGTAGATGAACTTGAGAATATCAAATTTAAAATGAAAATGGTATAATATTGTTCCTAAACCCTTATGGATATATCTTTGATATTTTGTTCATAACTTTTTTTCTTCATAAATACTATTTGGAGTCGATGTCAGTCAAATTAAAAATTAAACTTAATTACTTTTGAAATAGGCACAAGTTTCACTAAATTTCATTGAGAAAATCGAGTTACAAGTTTGAAAATATTTGTTGTTCCGATTTTGTACCTATATAGCTTATTTTATTAAAGTGTACTAATTGAGTTACAAGTTGGAAAATACCTGTTGTTCAGTTTATCGACATTATTTTCAAAAACCTTCTCAAGATTCATAGTTAAACTTTTATATTTTGTTTATATATCCCTTTTCATTTAAAACTCTATATTATATCTTATATTGAAATTTATATATCAAAATTGATTTACTTATTTAAAACTCTCTATTATACATCTTTTATTTAAAAAAAGTAATTTACATTGAAAAAAAATACACGAAACTTTAATTAACGATGTCCACCTAAAATGTTCTCCAGTTCTATCTAATGATCAAATTGAAGATCAAACAAAACAACCTCGACTCGTTCAAAGAGATATATGAGTTCAACGACAACTTAGATGTGGAACTGGAAAACATGTATTTTTTTCAATTTAATTTATTTTGTTTGATTTTACTAATATAATTTAGTTTTATTTATTTATTATTTATTAGATTCGAAGGAAAAATACGAGGGAGTTGGTAAATGAAGTTGCTAAGTTCAAAATATGAGGGTGTTGTTAAAATAATATAGCACATTATTTGTTTTGACACATCTACTCAACCAAAATAGGAGGGAGTTATTAAAATAATATAACACATTATTATTTTTTGGCACATTTACTCAATCGCATTAACTTTAATGTATATTTTTTTTTTTCTGTTAAATGTATTTTGTTTGATTTTATTAATATTATTTTGTTTTTTAATTATTTTAATTATTTTTTATTTATTAAATTAGCAATTATTTATTTGTTATAATAAATTGACTATAGATAGTCGCATCCGTGAGAGAAAAAAAAACTGTCATTCACGTGATCGCAAAACGAGGATATGACCTCCTTTAAAGATAAAAATTTATAGTATAATAAAGATTTTTAAATAATTAAAATATTTTGGTAGAAGTCATGTTTATAAATGATTGTCATATGTTGATGATATAAAAATGTTTACGCTGACTATGCATGACAATTATATTTTTTTTTAGAAAATTCAAAAACTTAGATTTTAAATAAGTTTTCATAACACTAAAGTTTTGAGTTATTTTTTTTCTTTAAATACATAATTATTTCAGAACAATTTTTTTATTCTTTTTCGAATTTTTTTATTTAAAAAATCAGTATATTCTGAAAATGAAAAAATAAATTAATTTAATTATTTGAAGTTTTCTGGTATTTCATAGCAAATTGCAAACAGGGGAATTTTGAGGTATAGAGTGTATTTGTTAAAAATTAATTATTTGATGGACCTTAGCCTAGCAAAGAGGCCCATTATAAAATGCTTCTGTACCAGTAACATGGGCCCAATAAAATGACCACGTGTACTTGCAGTGTATATGGAGCCCAATAAAATTCTTGTGTATGCATGCACTTTATTTACTCCCCAAACTATGCAACAGACATAGTTAAAGCTGGGCCACAAGAACAATATAGATTGGGTGTAAGAGAATGAGCTAAATTCTTACAATATATATAAGTTCAAATCCCTTTAAAAGAAAGTATTAATACTTAGTGTTTATAAGTTCAAATCCCTTTAAAAGAAGGATTAATACTTAGTGTTGATGCGCCCTCAATAAAATTACCTTCAACGAATACAACTTTGAAAGAAAAAGAAAAGTTAGGCCACATAGTCTTTGAAAACAATAATTGATCTACTTTAATTTACATCTTTTGATCCAATCAAGAGAAACCTAATACAAATATAGAGTCGATCTAATACAAATACAGAGATTTAAGACGAATTTTAGTATTATGTTTTTTAAAATCTATAATATATTTTAGTTTACAATATTTCTTAATCAAAATTTATTATTGATACACTATGAATTATAAAATCATTTATTAGATTAATATAATTGACTTTGTATAATATTTATTTTTAAATTGATAAGAAAGTCAATTGATTTAATATTTATTGAGACAATATTAATTTTATATAAATTTTATTAATTTTAATTTTAATACATTAGAATATCAAGATTTCTTATCAAGTAATGTTTTTTAAGACTTTTTCTTTAAATAATTTTATTTTATTTTTAAACTTACAGCAATTTCCTTGATAATCCTATTAGATCCAACTCCAGAATACCATAGTCTCTTTAGCTAAAATAGCCGAGGATTAAACAATATTTGGGGCACATGATGAACAAAATCGATTCATTGCTCACGTGGCCTCTTACTATCAGCAACTAGGACCTACCTGACCTTTTTAACGTTCACAAAAAATGACATAGATTAATATTTAAAGGGTCGTGTTAACATATGTAAGAGTACATGTTAAAGATATTTAAAGAATAAAATTTTCATTAAAAAAATAAATAATATTTAAATTTCAAAATTTAAAATATACAAATTATAAAATAAAATTTTTATATTTAAATTATTAACTTGTGCTTTTGTACTACTTTCATATTTAAATTTAGTTTACGAGGGACAAAAATGATTTTGAAAATATAAAAAATTTAGTTTTTGTTTGTTTAAATTATTTTTTCTTTGAAGTATCTTTTTTATTTGTATGTGTTAGTATCTTTTGTTATTATATCAATATTTTATTTTTCTCTAAAAACAATTAGGATCATTTTAACTTTTTTAGATTTTAGTTCAAATCAATTAAACTATCCAATTTATCTTTGAAATAAATTTTAATTAGTAGTTTGGATTTATTTTTGTAAGAGGATACAATATAAAATTAATTTTTATACTTTTGTCAAAAAATTAATTTATACTTAATTATGTTTGAGGTAGCTTTTAGAGGAGTGAAGATTTAATTAAGTCTTCATGAAAAAATTAATTCGTTCACTCGTGTACTACTTAACTTGACCATTATATTAAATAAGGAAATAGTCACACGACACTGTCCCTACTATGTTTTCCTCCTCCAATACTAATATACTCCTTCTCTTTTAAAATAATTGTTTGCAAAAAATATTTGTTTAATAACTGTGACTTTTGATTTTTAATGTAATTACTTTCTTTTAATTGTAATCCATAATTAATATTATATATATTACTCTTAAGTTATTATTCACTACTTACATATATAATAATAAAAATAAAAATTAATATAGGTAGTTTAATAAAATAACTTTCTCTTTCATTTATTTATATTTTTTTAGACAAACAGATTAGAATTTTTTCTTCTTTCTGAAATCCAATACTAATATGATGCTATATATATATATATATATATATATATATATATATATATATATAATATGGAGTGGAGTATATATTATATTGCACCAGAAATGAATTAAAAGGCTACAAACACAAAATACCTCTTTAGTGCGATCCATGAAATGAAAAGAAGAAAACAGAGCTCCCACCTTATTAATGTTGTGTCCCTCATAGTCACTTGATGGTAAGTGTAATTAGATTAATATTGCAATTTTTAGATCATAATATTTCTAGAACTGCAATTTCTTTTTATTTCAACAAACAATATAACATATCCAATAAAAAAAGTAATAACAAATACATGTAAATCTCAATGGAAAAAAACTTTTAAGTTGTAATACAACTTGTATTTCAATCAAAGAACACGCCTGGAACCAATAAAAAATATAATATAACAAATATACTATGATTTTTTTTATTATACAAAATCAAACAAACACTATATATAAAATTATTGTAAAAATTAGGGGTTTTGTTTTGTGATTCCTAATGGGAGGTTTTTCTTGAAAGAAATTCAAAAATATTCATATATAACAAATATTTTTTATTATATGTTTTTTTAAATATTCAATATTTTCATAATTTACAAAATTATGAAGATTATTATAATACATATATTGATATTTTTGAAAAATATTATATTTTCAATATTACATTAAAAAAATAAAACGACACTTATTTTAAAATATAATTTCTTAAATATTAAAATGACAAATATATATAGATTTATTATATTATATAATTAATTATTAGAAATGCCATCACGTGCATGTAAGGTGTAGATGATAAGTGCCTCTGCTCTGCTTTTGTTTCTTGTCAAAAGAATAGAAAAATAATAAAGAAAGAGATCCAAACCAATATTACTCTATTTGGAACATGGTATAACAGCCTATTTGAGTGGGGTTTCTAGGAAAGAGGGATGGGAAAGAGAATAAGCTTGTGAAGTGTCATTTGTCAAAGGTTTCTTTCACAACCAATGAGTAAATTAATTATTTATTATAGGATGAAATTTAGTTGTTTTCAATGCCAAATAGCTAAAAAAAAAAAACTCATAATATATGTATAGACACACACGTGCTAGGTAGCTTCTATTGTCAGACCTCTAGTTGTGATGAAAAAAATTAATTGAATTAATTTTTTAAAATTAATTTTAGTTAAAAAATAAAGTAAACATGAAGTAGTTTATATTTAAATATATTTATGGAAAAATTAAATGAATAATATATTTAAATATGAAAATATATTAATACTGAATTTTAAATTAATTTTAAGTTCTCCATAGATTGAAACTAAAACTTTCACTTAAAATTAAAGTTCAATAAGAGAAGAAAAGAGAAATAGTACAAATTAAATTACACACTCCATATGCCAAAAAGTCCCCATAATAAATAAAAAGCAAGTTATCATATAGCTTAGAACATATTTGAAGATCCAACAATAAATCTAAATACTCATATATAGGAGATCTGAATCCTCTAGGTCTCATGTTCAGAATGTGACATCTCTCTATAGTCTCTACATATGCATAAATAAATGATTATTTTTTTGAAGCAATAACAATAAATGATTATTAGGTCTTGAAAATTGCTAACAATTATGCATTAAGACAAACCATCCCATAAACCAACTACTTTCCATTTATTTTTCTATGGCTCTTCAATGAATGCTTAATGTCACGAGCTGATACATCGTGAATACTTCACGAATATTTTTGATCGTAAGATGTTTTTTTCTACAAATATAATCTCATATTTAATAAATTTGTGTAATAGTAATTTACTTTGCCTCTTTGATGTCCAACATTTAATCTCATGCATAAAGTAAGATGGTTCCTCGCAAACAGAGTGAGTAAGCCTCCTCTCACATTCTTTTATTGATTATTACTCTGCCAATTTCCTGTTACCATGTGAACAAAGGTAGAAACAAGTGAAACAATATAAGTCCATCCCAAATATAGGAAAAATATTGTGAAAGGGTAACTGAATTCCCCTCGTATACACCAATGCATCTATATATCTAGTAGCACTCTATATATCTACATTAATTGCAAAAATACATAAATTATTTTGATTTGCAACAAAAAAAAATCTATTTTTATCACCCAAAGTGTGAGACTATGTTAAAATAATTGTTAAATATATCATCAAAAAAGAATTGTATCTCGATACCGTATATCAATGAATATAAATATAGTTTTGAGAAGAGATAAAAATTTAAAGACAGAAAAAATATATATATAAAAATCAAAAATCATATAAAATTATAGCATTGATGATAAAAAATCATTTCTCATCACAAAAAACATATATAAATATATATTTTGTTAATCTATAAAATTACTAAAAATTTATATGTAATTAATAAAATGATTACCACAAAGTCAAAATGTGATATTGAAAAAATGAGAAGGGTGTGACGTGGGCGTGTATTATGGAGGAACGGTCGATGTCACAAGAAGGTGGCTATTACTGTTTTATTTTGTGTTACCATAAGAACAACATTCTTGGGATTCGAAACATATGGTAAATTTTGACATTTTTAGGTTCCTAGGTGGTTTGTTGGTCTTTTTGGGAGACTTCTCCGGCTTTTATTAAGAAAGTTTAACAGCTATAACATAGTAACATGAATATGTATATTTCCCTTCCAATACTAAAAACAAATGATGCGTTTAATTAACTATAGGCTAATGATGTGATGTTTCTTCTCCTCTCTGCCTCTTTTTGTCAAACTACATTTATTTCATTGTATTTTTTCATATAATAATATTCAAGTTGGCTTTTTGGATGTGTTTGGAAGAAATATGTTGTGTTTCCAAAATAATTCAATGCTTTCGAATTTTATTAGGATTTAGTAACATGATTTCAAAATAAAAAGCTCGATCCCCCTTTATGTTGCAATATATACAATAGATTTTTTGATTTTCTCCACATGTATGGTTCCAAAGTTGCAAATACTATTAAATTTAGAGAATTTGTTTCTTTTTTTAAGTTTAATAATCTATACAACTGTTATAGTGGAATATTCAAATTTGAATTGCTAAAGAGCACTTAGATTTGGATACTGATATTTGATTCTTTCATATTGAAATATAATTATGTTAATATCACAATTTAAAAAATGTGCAAAGAAATTTTAATAGTAAGATATGTTGGATTTCAAGATGAGAGTATTCAAATCAATCCAACAATTGCATTATGTGTAGCACTAAAGAGATACTAATCAATTTGAGTATATATAGAAAAATGAGTTTAATAAAACATGTAATTAAAGTGCAAAATACATATAGATAGATATTTAACTATATATCTCTATATATACTAATATATAAAATTTAGTGACTTTGTTGAGCATAACAGTTGGTTAGATGATTTATGTGCAATAATCTCTCCTCACCTCTCAGCTAACTTATTAATAATAATTAGAGGTATAATTTAAATTGAAGTTACGGTTGCGTTGCAAATGCAATAAAATTCAAAAAAATACATTTGACGCAATCGAAATTACAATTGTAAAATCGATATAGATATTTCAAAATCTACAATATTATAACTGCAATTTAAAATAAGAGAAAAAGATAATGAAGAATTTGTGAAGGTTATATGCATGTAGGGAGGGGACTAGTACTGTTAGTTCACTGGAATGTATGTAGCTCAAGTGATTTATAATTGTCAGTTATACATGTACTGTCACTCTCTATCACCACTTCAATATACCTTACAGTTAAAGCACTTCACATTTCCTCTCTCATATTCCTTTCTAAACTTTCAGTTTACTTGATGCATCATACATATTTCTATCTGTAAACTATAAACTATACTTGTGGAAATAAATAAATAAATAATAAATTTCAACTTGCATATTTTTTTCAAAAGAAAAATCCAACTTTAATTTATTCTAGAGCTATTCCACTTGTTCATCTTTCTTTGCCTCACCCTTCAATAAAAACCTAGATAAGATTTTCCTTTAACAAGTGATTTTGAGTCTTGTAATGTTGCTTTCATTTTTTGTAATTTGGATGCTACTTGCACTCTTAATTATTTTATTAATTTATTTTTAAGTGTTAATATCTTCCAAATTTTGGATTTGTTTGGTTGTTAGGCGGCTGCTTATTCTGCAACAAAATTCCAAATTGTTTCTTTTAATATCTTCTGAACAACTTGTGCATCAAATTACTATTTAAATCATTAACTTCAATAAAATGTTTAGCTTATACAAATTAATTAACAAGTAATTTTGAGTGTAAAATATATATTCTTCAAAGAAACACTAAATTGTATCTTCCTTTTATCATTTTTTTTCTTCATTAAATTGCTTACAATTAATTAACCTTTCTATGTTGATACTCAAACATAAAAATGAGAACTCACAATTCCATATAAAATGGTGAAGAAAAAAAGATTGCAACTTGCAAGATAGATAGAATTAGTATTCAAATATCAAACATTTGAATTTTGAAGATAGACATTATAATTTTTAATATTCAATGTTTTCTTAGGTAAAGAAAAGGTTTCTCTTGCCATTTTTCTACCAACAAAAAAAAGCAAGGAGAATTAATTAAGCAACCGCATTAATTAACACAACTTCACAAAACATAAAACAAATTAAACTACTTAACTTTCTGTTGTTTCCCTAGCCTAAGTTCAAGATCTAAATCTTCCATTCCATGATGATGATGATCATTTGAACATGTCTTGATAAAAACAGAATGCAATGAAGAAATGTTGTTAGTAGTCTTCAACCTTTTAACTTTTTCCTCACAAGGAACAACATTTGATGATGATGTTTTATGTCCAAACATTGAAGTCAATCCCAAAGACAAACTTGTTTCAACACAATCATTATGCAATGATGATGATGATGATATCATTCTAGAAGGTGAAATAGATCTTCTTCTTGTTGAACAAGGTTTAATAATTTGATAATGATTATAAGAATCTATATGAGATGACATTATTTTTGAAGAAAAATAATGATTACCAAAATCATTATTAATATTCTTCTTTTGATGATGATCAAAAAGTGATTCTTGATCATGATTTTGTTTGAGTCTAGCTCTGTCTCTTCTATGAATATTCATGTGACCACCAAGAGCTTGAGCTGACCTAAACTCTCTTTTACAAAAGTTGCATGAATATGATCTTGGTGGCCATATGCTACCATTGAGAATATTTCTAGCTGCATCTTCTGCAAAAGCTCTTTCTTCCCAAGAATTGTTTTTGTTGTTGTTTCCATTTGATACTTGAAGTTGAAGATTTGATGTAAGAATTTGTCTTCTCTTCATCCAAAACCAATATTGATCAGAGTGATATCCCTCCATGCAAACAAAACAGAATAGGACTATGTGAAAATTATAAAGAAGCAATGAAAAAACAAGTAAGAGAGTGAAGTGAATATAAATGATTTAAGGGGTGTCCTTTTTCATGACATGTAAATATATAATAATTGAAAGCAACTTAGGAATCTATGAGTGAAGAGAAAGTGACAAGATGTAAAGTTCTGTTTTTAGGTTGTGTCTATCTTTGCCTTTTGTATGTGAAGTGAACCTACTATTTACTTCATACTTAAATATAAAATCTAATGGTCAAATATTGGGAATTAAATTTATTAACAATTAATATTATTTTACAAGTTTACCCTTTTAGAAGAAAGAAAATTGATTTATATTTTTATATAATTTTTATCACATGCTATATAAAATTTATTTATATTTTTATATAATTTTTATCACATGCTATATAGAAAAATATGTAATATAGAATGAGTCTAATATTAAAAACCCCAATAACATATTAGAGATATTTTGATAAAAAAAATAGTTAATGAGTTGAAATTTTAAATATATTATAAAAAAAGGAGAAATAAAAAGGCTATTAGTGGGGTCCCCTTTTAAGAAACTGTGTTGTATTCACACGGATGAAGAAAATAACGGTTATGATGGTAAGAATGAAGAAATAGTGGTAAAGTGGATGGATCTTTATGATATGAATCTTCCATCAACCTTATATATAAGGTAATACTGTTGACTTTTGCTAATATGACACCACTTTTTTCCTTTGGTAAATGCAGTATATATATACTGTGTGCATGTGCTTCAACTATACACCTCATTTATAATTCTGTACCATTACAGCAACTAATCTGTTAGACATAAATTCTTTTTTTTTTTTTTTCTAATTTTTTTATAGAAAAAAAATTATAATGAAGGTATAGTGTTTAATCTAGAGAAGATGTTAAAGTTGAAATAATATTCATAAAAGTTTATATTTATTTCTCTTCAAGAACGCTAACACAATTTTTTTCTACTTTGAGCGAAGTAATTGATGTTTTTAAAATTAATCTTATTTATCTTAGTATTAATTTTAATCTTATAATAATATGCAAATTAAGGTTGATAATTTCAAAAAAAGGTCGCAACCACATGATGACATGAAACACATCTCACACACATACAATAACTAAAAGACATCACATTTATATTTTGCAGTTATGACACTACAAGAGTCATTTAGGTATTAATTGTTTGGTTTATGAAAGAAGTATAGAAAAAAAAAAATGAAAGAAAGTATGAAGAAAATATAAAAAGAAAATAGGATTTATTCGGGTCGGTGGATTATGGGTTTGATCAT
>JBBPBP010009778.1:39327896-39339602 GCA_037974735.1 Cicer chorassanicum | reverse complement strand
TTTTTTATAAATTTATTTATAAATTAATTCATTTGAGTCACTTACTACATGTATGCTGTCATTTAAAAAGTTCATGTATCGTATAGGGACAATTTTTGCAAATAGCCATAATACGAGGGATTAATTGAAACACGTATCAAAATCAAATAGGACTAAACTTAAATGTATCAATTATATTCCAAAAATAATAACATAGGGTGGATAATAGAATTTCAAATTAAGTATAGAAGTTAATTATTCCTTTCTGTCGTCCATAAACAAATGATGATATAATGGTATTAATCAAAATCGTGTGCCTCAGCTAAGGGTCAAACACAACACACACACTAACAAGTCAAGTTTGTTAGTCAAACTAAGGAGACAAGTTTTTCTTGCCAATGTTAATCTATATTTTTTTTATGCAAAGCAAGTTATCATATGATTAGGAGAGTTTCTCAATAAAAACAATATTACAGATTATATGACTAAGTTTCTAGATATTCATAGAAAAATTAAGTTAGTGAATTTAAAATTTTGATATGCAGCAAATTAATTAAATTAACTAATACAATAATTATTTGTTAAACAACTCGTAATTATGAAAACATTTTTTAATAGACTTTAATTTAAATATTACCTCATTTTGAGTTTAAATTAAGCTAGACCTCATAATCGCACTGATTAACTATGACTTATAGGTTAATTATAGTTTAGAATTTTTGTGTGTGTAAACTATACACAAATTTTATCACAAACAATTGTTGAAGTTGATTGGTAGTTCTCTCCAATGTTGCATAGAATATGTTTCCCATGATATAAACAAAGATATTATAAAAGAAAGACTATACACATTTTTGAGTGTGTAAAAAAGTTTATACATTATCCAATCTTTTATCTCATCATGTCATTATGTTAACATCTTGACGAATATTCGTAAAGTGGAATATGGTTCAATTCATGTGTAACTATCTATGCATATCGTAAAACTCTTTTTAGCATTTCTTTTTATAAGTTTTTTTTTTTTTACGAAATTTCTTTTTATAAGTTGATCATTCTTGAAAACTTTATTCAAATTGACTATAATAAAAATTTAAAGGAAGGCAGGAAAAACAAGTCCATCCAGCAAAAGAAACAAAAAGTTTGTTTGGATCGTTCATATATATGAGTTCTCAAAATAGGTTTCAGAATTAAATAAATATGTTTGTTCAAATAAATTTATTTATTTTATATAATTAAACAAATCATTTTCGAATCGCGTTGAGCAAATTGGCAGTATGTTCTTGTTAGCATTTTATTTTTTATGTTTGGTGTGGACTTGTCTAGGAAGGAATATTATTATTGCAAACAAATTAAGGGCTTAATTAATAATATCATCTCATTGTGTCAAAAAAAATATCATTTAATTATATTAGTCTGACTAAATCAGCTGGTGACTAACTTAATTATATTATTCACCAATCTTTGTACTTAAATAGCAAGAACAAAGTGCCATGTACAAGTTACCAAGAGAGAAAAGGATATGACTATAATTTTGTGCTGACATAATGCAATATTGGAGCAACCTATGTATTTATATGCTCATTTGCCTGCACATTTGGAACCAGAAGCCATCTACATACGACAAGTGTGATCTATATATAATTAACATTAATTAATATTGAGTTTAAACAGCAAAACCTTGTGCACCAACATATTTAAGGCCACGTAATTGATGTTTTTTACATTTCATTTGTCAATATGACTAATCTCTACAAGAGAATCCTCAGCGAGAGAATCCAATTGACTTTTTTTAATGGGGAATACTCTCCACCACTATTTGTTATTTGCAAAATTCAAACTCAATCTTATTTATGAGATCAAAAGCCCATTTTACAAACATATTCACAAAGAGTTTGTCAAAATCACGGCAAGCCACCAGTTTTGCAAACTTATACTAGGATAATGTTTGTGGCACATAATTGACTCTTTTTGCAGTTAAAAAAAACAATATACTTATCTAATTGCCTGTTTATTTTCACGTTAAATATTAAATATATTAAATTGAACGCATGTTTTCTGAAGCTACAGTTTTAAGCTTCACCAAAATCGCGGCAATAGTGCATTGGGAGTTTGGGACGCAAGAATGATACTTTCCAAACACACTAAATATGTGCTAATAAATCATGACTAACCCAACCATACCTTTTTCTGAGGTATAAATCAAATGAATGCATAACCATGGACCTTCAAAAATACATGTTTATGACAGTTTCAAAACTTTTGTTGTTTGCATCATCTTACCTCACATTTCGCAGCTAAGAGATAACAATATCAAGTTCTGTACAATCTAGTAAGACAACCTCCAATAAATTTGCAGTTAACTGGCTCAGGCGCAGACTCAACTTGAGGAGAGGGGAGTGAATATCTAGACTACAAGGACCATCCATACTACAAAGAGGAGTACACTAAATGTTTCTCAAGCTAACACATCTTCCACCAAAAATGTTACCAGCATCAAGCAAGCTTCCGATCGAAGTGTGAATGACATCTGTATACACTCTGCATAATCGGTTTATAAGAACCCAGACAACCTCCAAAATGAAAAAACCAATGAAGGACTGGGATCATGAGTTCATAGAGACACAGAAAAACCAAATCAGGTAGCCACAGAAGAACTACGCCTATGATTAACCAATGCCATTACCAGGACCATCTTGGCCCGATGTTTCATTTGACGGCACAGAAACATTTTCAGCATGCCCTATATCACCAACTTTTTCCGTCTGTTTCTGCTCCATTTGCTTCGAATCTTGCTCAGGGAACACCTCGGGTTGTAATGACGGGGCGATATTATTTATATGCAGCCATGTCATTTCCCATAAACTATTTCCATTACCACTACTACTGCTTTGCTCTAGTACTCGACCTGCTTTCATAACAAGCAAAGTGTTCTTGAGAAGCTCGGGTACAAGCTCTTGAAGTTTCTCGCTTCTCCTTCCCCTAAATTTCACGTTCATAAATATTTCGAAACGAGTTAACACATCCAACCATAATTTGCTGAAGTCCGTAGATTGTGATAGGTCTTGGAGTAACAAGAGGAAAACTTTGGACAAGAGCTTCAAGGCAAGAATAAGTGTTCCTTCCATGTTCCGGTAGTCTTTTTGAGAGCGTGTCTGAGAAATTTCAAGCAGGTCATCAAGCACAGTTAAGATAACTTGATCAAAACATTGTAACCACGAGCCATGTGGGAGATGAATCCCAACTGATCCTGTTAAGCAATTCTGCAAAGATAACAACGCATGGTTTCTAACCTCTTCTCTCTGGTCCAAACATAGTTTTTTTATTCCCTGTAGAAGCCTCAACCACATGTCCCCAATATCCTGCAACATTTTTGCCACTTCCTCTTCTTTCATTGCTTGCTTAGCATCATTAGTCCACTTCTCAAGACAATTGACAGACCCTGCCATTAGATCAAGTGCCACTACAGACCGCTCGACTTCTCCAACACGAGACTCGGCAAATTGCTTCGCAGCATCTACACAGAGAACAAAATTAGCTGGGAGTATGTGGGCTCCATCTGACATAATGAAAAACAACGCATCAAATCCAGCCTCAGCTGCTTCCAAGTGTCTAGCAGTGATGGAAAGCAGTGATGTTATCGTCCGCCATCCTAACTGAGATCTAATATGAGAAGCATTTGCCTTCACAAGGTGACTAACTTCCTGTGTAATCTGTTCATAGTATGTATCAGCAACCCGTGCGTCGAGCTTCAGGACAAGTTGCAGGGACCTTAAAAGTTCATCGGTCATGTTCTCTTTGTAGGGAAGTAAGCGATGGCAAATCCTTAAGAGTCCGAAAACAGCCTTCTCTACCAGTGTACAAGGCATCACAGTTGCCTGCACAATATTGGAAATATGCTCATAAACATCCTGCCAAAGAAGTTCAATTCTATCTCTGTTATTCAGAGTAATTGCTACAAGTAACTCCAGGCAGAAAACTGAAGTATCTTCAACGTCATACATGCTGTTCCCTTTCTTAGGTTTCACTCCTGCACTTTTGAGTGCTTTAGCAAGGTGCAATAGAGATTCAGCTTGCAAAAATTTACTCTCGGAGAATATGCTCTCGATGTGACACTTCTGAATCGTTTGAAGGGAACACTGCTGAGCAGCAACTTGCTCTTCAGTTGGTACCGATCTTGTCTCTTCAGCGCCGAGATATAAGAGTTGACTAAACCTGCTGATCAATCCTGATGATCTCTTTGGAGTATTAACAGATAAAAGCTGAGATGAAGATAAAGAATTAGCATAACGCTTCCCATTCGCAGTTTCTGTGGATGACTCTGACTCTTCGGCCGCATCATTAGCCATTTGAGCAGGAAGAAGACCTAACTTGTGGAATTTCAAGATACAATCGAGAATGTTCCTCCACCCTGTGCGGATGTAATCACTGTACCTATTTGCAATAGTGAAAACAGTCTCAGTTGCCATTCTTGCTTTTGTGTCCTCTCCGAAGGCTAAGATTGACTCCTCAACAGATGACGAATCCAAAATAGTGACAAATTTACAAAGTGACACAACCAAATCATCTAGTATACTCTCAAGATGATAATAAGCTGATACCTTAGCAACAGCTAAGAATCCATCCATACATGTTTGGTACACCTCTTCAGTTTCAGCATTATCAAATACCACAGAAATGGCAGCAACTGTTGGACCAGACAAAATAGAAAACATATCATAATCAAGGTGAGCTCTGCGATCAGAAACAATGAAGGGAGCTGTGTTCTTTGACTTATGTGTGAGATAAATCCACCGACTTGGGGTCATTTCAGGAAAACTAGAACCTTGCTCAGGAGTTGTCTGGATCTCATTTTTACAAATTGAATGGTATAGTTCAGAAAGGACTTCTCGGGGTAGATCATTGCCACCATTTATTCGCCTATTATTTCGAATAAAATCTTCTTCTGTCATCTTCTTTTTTACCTGTGTATTGTGCTGATCTGTATTAAGCATTATAATCGAATATGATAACAAGAGAGCGGCATCCTTGTTAGCTAGGATATGCGGTGACTGCTCATAATATCTCTCTGAAAAAGCTTCAAGCACCCTCTGGATCTTCTGTGATTCTCCGGGCAGTCTGAAAGTCTCCAAAAATATACGAAGGGCTGTATCTAATGCCATGTCTTTGAAATCAAATGTTCTAGCAAATTCATGAAGAACCTCAACGCAGAACTCGTCATGGTTTCCAAGGTAATCACCAATGAGATTCTTATCCAACCCAGTACTGTATCTGAAAAAGCAGGCAACACTTTGAGGATCAAGTTTGTCAGGCAAAAGATGTATTCCTTGGAGAAACTGAAGGCCTTTCTTAGTATCACGATTAAAATGATCAGCTCCAATCATCATTTTTTTCTTGAAGCACTTTCTTCGACAAACAAATGGAACCCAATTATTTGGATCACTGAAATTTTCACACTTTTCATGCCAGAACGGAGTATACTCTTCAAGATTCACAAGAGAATGTTCTGAACTCAAAGATCCATTTCCTATTCTTTCATCCATTCCTTGTATGATAGCAATAAGACCATCCAAAGCAAGAATGTTCATGGAAGATAATGGACTGTTCACAGGAAATGCACTCTTGGATAACAAATTAGCAATGTCTTCAAAGATATTACTGCAAGTTATGTCACAGTCAAAGTTAGCATATGTCTCCACCGTGAAAGCTTTTTGCCTGCAAAAGTCAACAAGGGCCTCCATGGCTACTTCTTGTTGTTGATATGAAGCCCCATATTTGCTTTGCGCAAGCCTCAAAATTACACAAGAAAAAAACGCTTCTAGCTGTAATTTGAGTTCTGTACGAAGATGGTGATACAAATTTAAAACAATGCTACTTACCATTGAAAGTACAAGGGGACTCATTGACAAACCAAATTGCATAAGATTGCAGAATAATTCATCCTGAATTAAGCTCAACAACTTAGGGTGTCGGTGAAAGGAAGACCCTCCCAACTCTATGGCTGAATTTATCAAAGTTAATGCAAAAAGAGGAACGTCTTCGTCAAATGCTATTGTGTTTGATCGAGAACTCATTCCCATATGCTCAACAACATTCAACAGTGAACACAAGAAGTGAAATATTTCCTGCATGCAGGGAGTCCCATATGGTTCATTCATGAGCTGTTCATTCAGATCAGTCTCCTTGCCACTGCTTGTAGCTGTGTTCACATCCGCTATAATTGCTGCCACATCACTCAAAGTGCTGGAAGCAATTCCTGTGGATACAGATTGACTATCACTTGCAGAATTCAAGCTACCATTTTCCAATTGTCTGTTGGCAGAACTATGCTCATTTTTTAGCCCATCAATCTGTCCCACAAAAAAAAATATCAATTAGATACACAAGTTTGTTCATGTACTCGCTCTCAAATTTTGCACCAGCAAATCAGTTTGCTTCATAGGACAATTAAAATATTTCGTTTGAAAATTTGCAGCACTGACTGTAAAAATATCAGTATTTGCAATTTTGCATACATTAAGACAATCTCTCTACCCCTAACTAGTAAAAATGCATAAACAACTTCTAACAATTACTTTCTTTAATGTTTTTCCCTTTTATGGAGGTGCAACAGCCAACAAGAAAGTGATGCAGGAAACCACGAAGGCAATTATATTTTGTTGGAAATTAGAGTAAAAATATATTTATTGAAATATATCATCTCAAGAATTAGAATAAAATTATATTTATTGGAATTGAATAATTGGCAATACATGTTGAAGTTGTGGGATTTTAGAGAAAAGGAGGAGAGAAAATAATTAGGGTTTGAATATTATTGATATAGCATAATGCTGACTTGATTACAAAAGACTCAATACTAATCTCTATTTATAGAGAAACATAGACTAAATCCTAAATTAGGAACAAATCATAATAATAATGAGAGATATTCTAAGATACTCTATGAATATAAATTGATCCTAAGAAATAACTCAAGATACTCTAATATAATATAATAGATATTATAAGATATTTTCTAATATTCTAACACTCTCCCTCTAAATCCCTACGATTACTCCTACTATTACTCCTATTCAACTGAATCCCTATACTTGAGGGATATTAAATAGAAACAGGATTTTGACATATTTATATAATAGGTCTCTTATCATTTTCATGAAGTTTTCCTGCATAATATGTTTAGGGATTTGTTAAGGGGTTTAGGTAGTTTTAGGGTAATTATTGCGATAAAGTTTAAGTCCTATATCATACTACATGCAGGGGTGGCATTTTCTTCTTTTTTTCAAAGGAAATTGTTTTTCCTTTTTTTGCAAGATGAAGAAAATTAAAAATATTAGTTCGGCCCTTCCTCATAATTTATTCTTTCACAATGGCCCCTTTGTTAATTTACTCAAAATTTGCCCGACTATATGGACTGCGGGAAGTTGTAGAAATTTCCTTGTTTAAGTTTATTATTAATGCCATTAAATGGGGTTTTATAGTACTAAAAATGCTCCACGGTAAGGGTTGGTATGTATTTATTAAAAACAATGACGAAATATCTATCATGTTGTAGAATGTCCAAAAATGGACCATTTACTTTTAAATATCTTTTAATGGTTTGATTTATAGTTTTTTGGGTCTCCTTTTCCCACTAATTTTTGGATTATACTTCATCTAATCAACCCTCTTTACTGATCCTTCTACCAGGGTTCTACACACTGTAGTTATCAATCTCAGATAGCGGTCAACCCTAAAAACACTATAGCAAGACAGCGCATAGCAGGATGACTGTTATTATAGATTTTTTTAAGGCATATTAAATAATTAATACTACTATATACATATAAATGATGAAGAATTAAAAAAATATCCAAATTTTATGAAATATTCAAAATTAATAGGGTTTAAATATGCTTTTAATCCCTAGAAATATACACTTTTTGTTTTTGGTCCTTGGTATCTAGTTTTTCATCCCTGCAAATATATCACTTTTTGCTTTTGGTCCCTATAAATACCATTTTAATCCTTATCCGAAGGGACTCAAATATTTTACATATTATAGGGACCAATTCCAATATGAATAAATTTTGCAGGGATTAAGAACAAAATGTCAAGGACCAAAAACAAAAAGTGTATATTTGCAGAGACTAAACAAAAAGAAAAAATTACAGGGACTAAAAGCAAAAAATCATATATTAGCAAACATATACTTAAACCTAATAATAAAAGGTCGTCGGTCTTAAGGAAAACATTGAAGTAAATACCAACAAAGTTATCATAGAAAATTATTTGATCTTTTTATTTCTTACAATTTATGTGATCCATTAGAAATCAAGGAAACAAACCAGTTAAAGCCTCTAAGGTTTACTAAATTAAAGTAACTAAACATTAAAAATTCAAATGAATATTCTACTTAAAGAGCAGAAAAACAGTTAATTGAACTTTGAAGAGCAGTTTTTGATAACAACAAAAAAAAAGTAGAAAAACACAGATGCGGTTAGGGCTGCCAGAGAGGAGGCTAGGGTCACATGGCTGCTTCAAGGCATTAGAAACGACAAAGGCTGTACATGGTATTTTCTTTCAAACCCTTATATTAGCACACCTCTAAACCCCCTACTAAAGTCTTCAACATTATGGCACGGCTAGGGTCACATGGCTGCTTCAAGACTTCAGAAACGACAAAGGATGCACATGGTATTTTCTTTCAAACCCTTATATTACCCTATAGCACACCTCAAACCGCTCTACTAAAGTCTTCAGCCGTTATAGCGCGCTATTGATAACCTAGCTCAACACATGTCTAAATCATTCAAGACAAGACTCTGCCATCTCTCTTACGATGGAAGATACCACCATTTTCTCTATGATGATTGCATTTCTGATTCTATTTTGTCTAGTGCACCACTAATCCATATACCATTCTATCTGTGTCACTGAAATTACTTTCCTGTGACTCCTTATCACCCATCATCTAGTTTTATATAACAATGCAGGTGTTATGGTTGTGGGATAAAATTTCTCTCTAAGCTTGAGTGATACTTGTTCGATCACAAATCAGACCTAAAGCATTCTTGTATTTTAGCCATCCTGCTTAGATCCTATGGTTTGACATCTCCCTCTATCTATCCACCATTGTGCATGATGGACCCAAAGTACTTAAACATGAGAATTGATAGTATTATGTGCTCCCCAATTTTTTCCTCTAACTAGATGTGAATCTCTTGCTAAACTTGCACTTAATATACTCTGATTTACAAGAAACCGTGTTTTCCAAGGCTTGTCCCACATCTATAACTTCTCATTTACCTTTTCTCTTTATTCTCCAACTAAAACTATATTATCTGCAGAAAGAAGGGATCATGACACCACCTCTTGGATGTGTTCAGTAAGCACATCCAAAACTATCTTAGATAAGATACCACTTATACTTCCGCTTATTAATATTACCCCCACGCAATTACCTTGTTTTCTAGTTTATCCTAGAGGATCTACCTAAAAGATTTATAGGTCTTGATCTAAAACAATAAGTCAATAAGTAGTCCCATTCCTAAATTTGAAGGGAAATCAGTAAGGAAGGTCTTAGTTCAGTTTAGGTCAGATTAAAGACTTAGAAGCTAGGTTTTAATGAACTGATCAAAAATTGTAAGTAAACTTCAAAAATATCAGCATACAATTTGTAAGGGAATAATAAATTAATGGAAATTGGAAAATTGAAAGAAATGTAAGTGTCAATTATTTCAAATTTGTGAGCTGAAAATTAGTGAGTGAAAAATATTATTGAAACAAAAAAATTAAGCATAAATTTGAATTGTACCCCGACCCTAAGGTCCCTATTTCTCCTTATAACTATGTTCCATGCTAACAAGTAGCAAAAGATGGAATAATCACATAAAAATAAAAGATGATTGCAAGCAACAGGACAAAGGCAACACAATTTTTATACCTCTTGTTTTAAAGCAGTGCTCCCATTTACCAATGCATGCTCTGTGACATCATCAATATCTTGAAGGTGAGAGAAAATAGCCCGAACAAGTTCATGCATTGTGTAGCGTGCTATCCTCTGCAACAACTCACTTTTGGTTCCTGCTTGATGAACTATACGGAAGCAAGTGTTTACTATGGTGCAAATATGTTGATTACTCAGCATCACAGATGCTTTACTTTTCACACATGCCAAAAGAACGTGTAATATCTTCATTAATACAACTTCTTCCGATCCTGGATCAGTCACCTCAAATCTGCAACTTGTGACAGCATCAACCACCAAGTGCATGGCATCCCCAACATTGACAGTGTTTTGATCAATTACATCAAGAGTTAAGATCTTGTACACAGACGACAGAGCAACACCAGTAATCGGTGCACCAGTTTCATCCGATTGAATCACATCAAGAAAAGGCTGGAGATACAAGACAGGGTTTATGACATGCCACTGACTCTGCCATGAAAAAATTTGCCTCCTTAATGCCTTTAAAGACTGAACAAGGGAGTGTTCCAACTGATCATCATCTGACATATAATGAACACCCCATCTAACATTTCTTCGCATGACTGCCAAAACGGCACCAATTTCTGCATTGATCATGCATGCCACCGTAGTTCTGTTAGAATATCCAGCACCAGACTTCACAGCTTCCTCTTCTACTGCATTGATATCAGTTTGCGTTTGCAACTTCACGTGTCCCATTTTGCCAAGCAAACCTGCTCGACATTTACCAAAAGAATTTCCCAAAATGAAACACAGCCCAAAGAAAAGCAATACTGAAACAGAAAAAAATAAATACAAAATGATATGGATATCCACGTGCCAAGGTGAAGCATAAGCAACACAAAATTTTTCAATGTCAACAAAGTTTAAAATACAAAACACAGCTTTAGGGTCAACTAAAACTCCAGAGAAATTCGTCAACGCAGAAGCAAATCTACGGTGAATAATACATAAGCAAACCATATAAAAAACTTCAAACGTTCATACAAGAACATGTAAACATGAAGACAAGGGTGTTCAAAATTTTAATATGCACAAATGAATTCAACTTTATCATCATCGATCGCCTTGAAAACACACATAGACAGTGAAAATCAAACCAACAACACTAAATCCTCTTCCCCAATTGCCAAAGTATCATCCCACTTGCCCAAAATTTACCTTGAACAAGCTACTCTAACTCACTGATTCCTCCGCCAAAATTCAACCTCAAATAGAGAAATTCTCCAATTAAGTTCAACCCTAAATCATCTAGAAAAAACACTAGATCTAGAATCAAATAAACCACTTTTGGTTGAATCAATTTAATTGCACAGTAACAACGAATCTAATGATCAATTATGACATAAACCCAATTGAAATTGAACTCAAAATTCAATATAAATAAATCTTCAACAGTTTGTTAAACCTTTGATTCCAATACTAACACGAATAAAACGAAAATTAAAATTGAAAACTTAATATTTATTTTTATAAATACAAAAAAAAGGTGGAAATGAAAGTAGTAGAAAATGAAGAAGAATAAGGTTACCGAGATCGTGAGTGTTATTAGGTGATGAATGAATCGGAGCTGGAAATGTTACATTGAAATCATGATTTTCTGATACTTCAAATCTAAATCTTTCTCAAACAACAACTTTCCCCTTCCGCTTTCTATCTCACTCACACACACTCGATAAAAAATGTCACCAATTTTTCTTTCATTGAATTTTGATATTTTGCAAAAAAAAAAAAAAAATGATATTTCGCTACTATGTTAC
>JBBPBP010009778.1:39299139-39310443 GCA_037974735.1 Cicer chorassanicum | reverse complement strand
CAATATAGCTTATAAATCCTTTTTTTTTTATATTAATTTTGAATGAATTTGAATTTATTAAATAATCTTCAAGAAAAACTAAATGAATGGTGAATTGGCTTGAAAAATAATATTAATGAAAATTACTTTTAAATGATCAAATACTTAAAATGGTATAAAAAATTAAATTATTTTACCAAAAAATGGTTCAATACATGAATGATTAAAAATGTTAAAAAATTAATTAAGGCAAGTCAAAATAAAATAATGAATTATTGTTTTTGGTCAAATTTGAATTTTATGAGAGAATTATATTTACAGTTTTATAGAAAAATGATTAAAAAAGAAAAATAATTAAAAATTGATAATATGTTATGAATGTACATTTTGGACCTTATAAAAGAAGTTCACACCAACACTTACACACAATCAAATATAGACTACTTGGTTCCCCACGAGGTGCTCGAGTCGAAAGCCACTGTTTTGGATTCCATCATTTTATAAAACAGTCAAACAACAAACACACACTGCCATAACCATCAACTCATATCCTCTCACTCTTTAGTCTTTACACCCATCCCTTATGGCCCCATTTTTTCTACCACCATAATCATCCCTTTTTTTGCAAGTTGCTCTAAATTTTTTATTTTTTTTTATTTTTTTTATTTTTTTATAGTTTATTTAGTTAGGTGGCATAATAATAACAAGTGGAATAGTCCTTACATACTTTGGCTTGTTCAAAACCTTGAAATCATCACACACACACCAAAAAAAATGAAAAAAAACTTCTATGCTTGTTAGTCAAAGAAAAATCCACACAAATACATAAACAATTGCACCATTTTCTTACCCTTTTAATACAAACCACCAAATAAAGCACCACAAGTTTTTCAAGGAGAGGTTGTTTTTTTCATGTAAGCTTGCAACAAGGTTTCTACTTTAGTTTCTTTTTTTTTTTTTGGCTAAAAAAAAGTGTTTTTATTTTTCTTGAAGTGGGATTATAAACTTGGATAAGTGAAATAGATCTGAATATCCAAAAGTAGTAAAAAAAGAAATTTGTTCTATATTTATTTTATTTTCTGGGTTTGTGAAAAAGGCTTTTTTGGTTTTGAAAGATGGCGAATCGATGGTGGGATGGAAGAACAACAACGGAAGCAAACCCGGCCGAAGGAGAAAACCAAACCGGGTCGAACCGGATTGGGTTAAGAAGAGAGCAAGAGTTTCTCGATAGTAACAATAACAGTAACAGTAACGTTACGGTTACTCCAACAATCAGCAACACCAGCAATACTAACACCGTTAACGTTAACGGCGAAGACGAAAACAACAATGACCGTGACGGCGATGATAACAACACCGGCAGCGGACGCCGGCCACGTGGACGACCGCCGGGATCCAAAAACAAGCCAAAACCGCCGGTGGTGATAACGAAAGAAACTCCGAACGCTCTCCGTAGCCACATCATGGAAATCTCCGGCGGAAGTGACATCGCCGAGTGTATAGCGAACTTCGCTAACCGTCGCCATCGTGGAGTTTCGGTTCTCAGTGGCACAGGCGTTGTTACCAATGTCACACTCCGGCAACCGACGGCGCCGGGAGGAGTCATTTCACTTCCAGGGAGATTTGATATTCTGTCACTCTCCGGAGCCTTTTTGCCTCCGCCGTCGCCGCCGGAGGCGACCGGACTTACCGTGTATCTTGCCGGAGTTCAAGGTCAGGTCGTCGGAGGAATGGTGGTAGGGTCGTTGGTTGCTTCGGGACCTGTGATGATTGTTGCTGCAACTTTTGCTAATGCTACTTATGAAAGGTTACCATTAGAAGATGAAGAACAACAAGGAGAAGAAGAAAATATTCAACAAGAGGTTAATAATAATAATAATAATAATAATACTAATAATAATAATGAAGGTGGTTCGGGTTCTGGTTCAGCAAGTGGAAGTGGTGTTACTTCTCATGGATTAGGTGAACAAGTTTACAATATGAATCCAAATTTGATGGGAAATGGTGGACACAATGTGGCACATGATGTGTTTTGGAGACCACCACCACCACCTCATTTTTGAGATTTGAATTTGGATTTTCATTACATTACTACATTACATTATTAATTACTTGTGTTACATTTATGTGATCAAGTTTTAGAGTGTTTTGTTGTAATGTCCTAGCTAGCTAGCAAGCAAGCCAAGGTTTAGGATGTTTTGTTTTGGTTTTTATAAGAATCCCTCCCCCATTTTCCTACAGGTTGTTTGTCTTGTAAACTTTGTGGTAGTCTCTTATTGTCTACTATTTTGGAGGTATAATATATTTATTATTACATTTAATAACAAATTGTTTTGGCTTGGAAGAGTTCGTTTGTGATTGTACATGTAGTTTAGAATTTGGATTTTTTTTTATTTCTATGCATAAATTTTACTTGAGGATTTGATAGTCTCTATGGATTAAATACTCAAGTGGTCATTCAAATTATAGGAGTGTATCAATTTAATCATTCACATTATCATGGGATTCTAAAATGATTTATGACATTGTTTAAATGCTAAAATGTTAAGCTAAGGGGAGTTTTATGGCACATTCGAAAATTAATATATTGGTATTAATAAATTAAATTATTAGTGGTTGAATGACATATTATCCATAAATGAGTTTGACTATATTTTATATTTAATACTATTGAATTTTAAAATTTATCTTTTGAATCTATTTTAAAATTATGTTTTTAATTAATATTAAAATTTTAAATATGGAAATAATTAATTTAAGGCTAAATACCACACGTGGTCCCTTAACTTAATTTCAGTTAACGATTTAGTCATTTATCTTTTTTTTTTTTTCTTCTCGATTTGGTCCTTTATGTTTTAAAATAATTTCAGTGTTACCCTTTAAGTGGGGTTCCTTTAAGAAAAAGTTAAAAAATTCCTCCTCCGTTTTCAGAAAAAGTTACCATTTATGTTTTGGAAATATTTCAGAAAAATGTTCAAAGTTTGTTCTAAGTTTGGTAGTAGGATTGATTCGTTAAAGTTGAAGTTATGGGGTATTTATATTCCATATACATCACTTGATCGTTCTTAGAGATTTGATGAACATATGCAATGATCTAGAGGAGGGATTTTTTAACTTTTTCTTAATGGAACCCCACTTAAAGGGTAACGCTGAAATTATTCAAAAACATAAAGGATCAAATCGTAAAAAAATAAAATAAATAAAAGATTAAATCGTTAGCCGAAATTAAGTTAAGGGACCACAAATAGTATTTTGCTTTAATTTAATTAAAGAATTAAAATTAAATAGGTAAATATATCAAAACTCGCAATTCACTTAATTTTAATAAATCTTATAATAATATTTACGTAAATAAATTAGAGAAAATTATTAATCAAAATATTAATAGTACCAATACAATTTTTAACGGTACCTTAAAATTTGTAAAAATGTTAATCAGGTTAAAGCTTTGCCTTAATCTACTATTAAATCTATCATAAACATTACCCACTTAATTTCTAAGGAAAATGTTTCTTATTAGGAATAATGATCTAACTCAACCATTGAATCCATTCACAACCACATCTTGTATTCCATCATATCCTTCGATTTTGTTTTTCTTCTTATTAAAATGTAATTGTTGCTTTTTCTTTTAGAGAAGACTTAACAATTGGCACAACTCATTTCTAAATCATTCATGATATTATCAATTTTATGTGATTTTATTCTCTTAATTTTTAAATACCAATGAAATGATGAATTTGATTAAAATCTTGCAATTTAATGATTTATTTTAGTTTACTCCTGTGATAGAATTAGATTGTGATACCATTTAATAGTGGTTATAAATGATAGGAATTTCCCCCTCACTTTTATAAGTTTTGTGTGGGTTGAATTAGACTATGTCCTATAGATGGGGAAATGAATTACTATTGAATAAAAGAGAGGTACAAGAATATGTAAGGTTTGGTTGATATTGTTAGATCGGATATTATGACATCATTTCAAATTCAAAATCTCGTAGTTGTGTGCGAATTTCTTTACTATTTTATCTAGATAAAAAGAGATACGAGAGAATAGAAAAATCAACTACTTATGAAATATTGTTATTTGTTGTGCAAATTTTTTACTTAAAAGAGTTGGAAGTTTCTTACTAGATAGAGATATGATTAGATAGGAATATAATTTACAATTTTGATTTCTCTATATTTTTAGATTAAATAATAGTAATATAACATATGATATTGCAAGAAAATCTTTTAAAAGTTTCATTTTCAACATCATATATTATTTATAGTTGTATTTTAATTAATGAAATGTAAACAATTAATGAATTTGAATGATTCTACATTATCAAACTATGACTCATCAATTAAAATATGTCACATTAATATTTTTGTGTCAATAAATTTAAAAGAGATGTCAAAATTGTAGAATTTTAAAATTGGTGGAAGATTATCAAGGATATGTGAAAATTGATGGATCAAAATTATAATTAAGTATAATAGTCAAAAGTGATGGACATAAAATCTACATGGAGTTGAATCAAAATCAAAATGAGTATATAATAGAAGAAAAAGAAAACAACATTGCTGAATAAAAGAGATATAGGGAGAGGAAAATAGAAAAAGGAACGGTGAAAATTGAACTTAAACGCTTAAATAAAGATGATTAAAGAATAATAAAAGAGGTACAAGAAGTATGTATCACGTGTTTAAAGAATAATAAAAACAAACGTCTTTTAATCACTTTTTGAACGCGAGATTATACGGTTTTGATAAGCATGGTAAGGATCCGGGTAGCAGAATAATTGCTTCCGCTGTATCTTTTGGAATTTTATTACGGGTCTTGTTAACAACAAGGTCTCTCAATGTATTCCTTTTATAATGATGATAGTTGATTATGTTTCCTCTATTATCTTTATTTTTAAGATTCCTTGATTTAAATACAAAATTTATTTTCAAAATAATTATCGTTTAAAGTTTTTGTATATACTAAAAAAGTTGTAATAATTAGAAGAAATTAAATTATCTTTATTAATTATTGTTGATTTTTATTATAATAAAATAAAGTGAAATGGATGTTTTAGAAGTAGTATATATAGTAATAATTGAAGGATATAATTCGTAATTAATATTAATTTTACAATTATATCTTTTATTCAGTCCAATGAATACTAAATTTGACTACGGGAGTGTGGTGAACGATGGTTGAAGAAAGTTCACGATCATTTTCTATCAGCTGCTCGATGAAGGATGTATTTACACACACTCTGACGATCAAGTAAGAATTTGTTAAGGAATGAGAGGTTATAGCATTAGAATTTTTGTGTACCTTAATGATATCAGAGGTCCTCTTTATATAATGAGTCATTTTAGAATTTCAGGAAGGTTCTCGTTATGATAATCAAATGGGTAATATGTGATATTCAAATCACCCTTTGATGTAGGAGGCATGTCCTTCTAATCAGGAAATGATGGGTGTTATCTGATGGTCATAATCACGGTATGATTGATATTAGGTGGTTCATGTTGAGAGTATAAATGATTACCATGTCTGTCATTACTAAATTTCCTATTCATCCCTCTAGTGGTCACGATTGGAAATTCAGGTGAGTTAATTATGGTAGACATCAACTTTAGATTCTACTTTTGATGGTGACTTGCCCTAGTTTCGAGAAACTTCTCCGATGTCATTTGATTGGGTTGGGTCGATCTGAGATCACCCATGTTGGACTTGGACTAGGATGCTCTGAGTCCGGTCGATAATATATTTCAAGAGAAGGAATTAGTTAATGTTTATTTTATAATATTTAATATTTTGGTCGCAAAAAAAGATGTAAATAAATTAATAGTAGGTTATTAAAGACATAACATATACAATTAAAAATTCAAAGAATCCTATAATAAGAGATAAAAAGTTATTTCAGGAGGATCTTATACTTTGAGAGAGTGTTTAATAGTTATAATCAAACACAAGTCTAGGGCGCATAATTAATATGTATAAAAGTTATAATCAAAGACAAGTCTAGGGCACATAATTGATATGTATAATGTATGTGAGTGTTGTAAATTTCGAAATATTGAATTTGATTTTAAGCTATATAAAAAAACTGATTGGGATGAATTGATTAATAAAAATGAAAATTGCTTGATATGTAAAATATTAAAAAGTAAAACTAGTGCTCGATTTACTTCTCGTGTTTTACTTTAATAGCAACACAAGATACTTTAGAAGATGGTGCATGAAGTTCTACTATGTACTCTACCTCACTTGATTTAGTGTGGTTTGGATTCAATTAGAAACGATAATTGGGAAACGATACATAAGTTATCACTGTATATGTAAACATAAACTTAGTACATTATTTTTCAGTTTATTAACTAATAGCTTATAGGTGCCACTTGAGGTTTGGATTCAATTAGAATCCCCATTGTATAAATACCTTAATCGCCATTTTAACTATCAATTCATTCATTTCAATGAAATTAGATAGTTACAGAGCTCTCAAATGAGCATGTCATATTCTCTGAACTTTTACTCTAATCAGCAAATGTAAGTGAATATAAATCTATAATAACTGTTTTTTTATAAAATATATTATTTTCTTTGAAACTTTCTTTACAAGAAAATAAATATAATATTTTATTTGCAATTTTCTTTACAATTTTCATAAACAGGTCTAACTTTTTTGACTTTTGAGAAATTTTAAAAACGTCAAAAAATTATTTTAATTATTTTTGAAATTGCATTCTCCTTTAGTTACTTTTTTATATTTTCTTTATCACAATTATTTACTCAATGAATTTTTCATTTTCTTGTTACAAATTAAAAATGAACATAAATTTAAAAATAAAATAAAATTAACAAGTGTCTTTAAAATTAGTTTATAAGTGATTAATTAGTTAGGTCCACTAACTCTATATAAAAAATATATCATGTATTTATTTTAAATCTTTTATATCTTTTTTCATTCTATTAATATAGAATTAATCTTCACTTTAATATTATCTCTTTTAAATATTTTTTATTAAAATTTCTAATATAATTGAAAGAAATTAAAATGTGTCATGGAAGGTTGACTCAGTTGAAAAGTTATTTGAATATTGAAGTTTGTCGTACACCAGATGAACTTCATAATTCACTCTTTAAACTTTTATTGAGAAAAAACAAAAATTTAAAACGTGTATAATTTGCATTGGCTTTCGTAGATAATGCATCTAGAACTTTAGAAGCACGTGTTCAATGAGTGCATGCATATGCAGTTATACACAGGAGAAAATCTCGTGTTTCTGGATAAGGATATCAAGGCTGATTTTAGATTATTACTATTTTATCAATATATTTTATCCATTTAAATAAATGAATATAGATTCTTCTCACTAAAAAAATAAAAAGCTTGGTATTATATAAAATATTCATTTATTTAAATTGATAAAATATATTATTAAAAAATTATATAAATTTAAAGTCGTAAAAACAAAAAACAAAAATGAATTTATGAACAAATTCATATAGTTTAGGTCAATATATTTTGTTTAGAAAAAACAGACATATATAATTTAGATTAATAGCATCAAATGATAAAATATTTTAAAATATGATGAAATTAAAGTGTCTAAAATACTATAACAAAATACAAAATAAAATATATCACGTCAAAACGACAAACAAAATATGGTGTTCAATGCCAAAATCATGTAAAGAAAAATTAAATTTGTGAAGAAACAATTTACTTAAAGGAAAAAAAAAGAAAAGAAAAACAATTTTGAAAAAAAAAGACTCAAACAATCTATATACTATGGATGAAAGAGAAAAGATATTAAACAAACATTTTTCTTTTTGGTACAACAAACTTTGATTATATATAAAAAGTTAGATAATTTTGTCCCCACCACAAATTGACAGTGATATTAACCCGACATATATATAGTATAGTGGACATAGGACGTGAACAAAATTAGGTTAGAAAAGTACTACTTTTAAAATTTGTAATTATGCTTCTATTTGTATTGCGATTAAAGACCGTTAATGATATCATTAATTAGTTTTTTTTTTATATAAAAAAAAACAAAAATATGTATTTAGTCTTTTATGTTAAGTTTAATTTTTGTTTGGATTTTTTAAATTTATTTATTTTATTCAATCATTTAAGTTATATTCGATTTGCACTATTAGCTTTTAAAATATATTGAATTACACATGTAAGTTTTATAAGTTTGAAAATTCTCTTAAATTATTGTCATGAAATGTTAAGATCTAATCCAAGCGTTGCAATAAGTTGAGTGTTCAAACTACTTTGCATGTGAAAGAAGTTAAATAGATTGATTATGTGGATAGATTTTTATTATATTCTTTTTAAAGTTATACATGTGTTTAAATTATTATAGAGAAAAGTAAGAAATATAGACAATTTATAGACAAAAGACATCATGAGATCTTTTATGTTTAATGAAAGTTACAATTTCATCCTTTAAGTTTTTTTTTTGTTACTGTTTGTTTCTTTAAGTTTAGTTCAGTTTCTTGCTTATATTCTTAAACTTTTTATTTTTCCAATTTAGTCATTTAAGTTATATTTTACTTTTACTATTAGTCTTTAAGTTATATTAAATTACACATGTAGTCCATTAAATTTAACAATTTTCTTGAATTACTATTAACAGTTATTCCAAACAACTTAGTGAGTTTACTATCCATACTACTTTACAAGAGAATAAAGTTAATGATATTGATTATGTGGATATACCTTTATTATCAAACTTGTAGAGACTATATATATGTATAAATGGTTGTAGAGAATTCGAGAAATATAGATCATTTATAATATTTGATGATTGTTTTCTAAATTAATATGAGAGACTTCTTATTGCAACATTTGGTAGAGTTTATAACGATAAGATATTTTCAATTGCACTAGTCATTGTTTAAAGTGAGATAAAGAACTAACGATGTAAACACGATGTAACTTAAATGACTAAATCGAAAAAGTTAAAACTTAAAGGAATTATGCGAAAACTAAACTAAATTTAAAGGATATATGTGTTACAAAAAAATATAAAATACTAAACTATTATTTTCGTGAAACGTAAAGAAATATAAACCATTTATAAAATTTGATAATTGTTTTCTAAATGATTAGTATGAGAGACTTATTGTTATAATGATAAGATGTTTTCAATCGCACTATTTGTTATTTAAAGTGAGACAAATGACTAACGATGTGAGCAAGATGCAACTTAAATGGTTAAATTGAAAAATTAAAAACTTAAAGCACTTACTTAAAGTCATATATGTTAAAAAAAAAACATAAAAAACCGTTATTTTCGTGAAATATAACTAAAGTATGCGGAGATGTATTTTGTCCAATTTATAAGAGTGTTGTGTTACTGTTCACTAAAGAGTAAAGAGCACGTGCAACTATTTTAGGATAATCATTTAACATTGAAATTAATTCAGCATGAGAATAAATGATTTTAGGATAAAAGCTTGCAAAGTCTTATCTATTATCGCAATCGACTTTTTTCGATTAAGCTATCATGATATTGACATGACCTGCAAATTATCTGGCGGGGATAAGGATTTCTATGGGCAATTTAATGTCTTTTCTCCGAAACCAGATTCCCTATCATCACCATTTTCCACCGTTACACGCTCAGGATATCGGAGATTGTCAGAACTCAGAACTTAATCTTATGATTAAATAAAATATTCATTTAATCTATATTATATAATAAAAAATATCAAATTTAAATTTAGACCGTTCAATATTCATCACATGACTTCAAATACGTGACTGCATACCTTCAGCAGTTTAGACGTTGCAGATAAGCACGGAAGGTTCGATGATGTGCTTAATAGCGATCACACGTGATTCGAAATTTTTAGAGACATCAAATTCTTTTTTAAGATAGATTTATTTTTTAGATTTGAGTATCTAATAAAAAAAAATTGTTTTATGGTATTTTTTCAAGTTTAAATCTACATTGAATTTTTAACCATTTTTGTATATTATAAATTTTCAATCTAAATTTCAAACATTTTAAAACATAAACCCTAAAGATAAATAGGTGCATGAACTCACTGCCATTTATAGATTAATAAGTGGATAAATATTGTTGTTAGTGTTGAATATTACTAATATATATTCAGATTTATAGATAAATGTATAGTGTGATATTGTGATTTTAGATTAGTATAGACTTTTCAATACTTTTATACTTTTTAATTTTTCTTCAATAATATTTTATTTCACTTTGTATTAAAACAATTAACGACTTATCAATCTCACTAAATATGCTCTATATATATAACTTATAAAAAAATATGACACCAACGGTTTTATAAAAAAACTAACTAATGAATGATGTATAAAGAACTGTAATTTTACAATAGTTTTCAATGTATTTGATTGATCGTAATAGTCATATTGAAGATTGTAATAGTCATATTGATACAATTTGTAACTGAGTTGTTTTATCTTGAAGACGTCATAGTTGATATTTCGTTTATATAACTTTGATTAGTGCCGTAAAACATTTTAAAAAGAGCATTTTAGTCTGCAATTCAATTCAATAATATCTTTAGTGACTCAAATTTATTTTTAAAAATTGTTTTTAACGGAAACCAACACACTCCTACAATATTAACTGCCAGGTTGTTTAACAATGCAAAATACAAAATGAGTTCACAAGTTTGAAGGTCTCCTACAGTACATACATGATTTTTTTGGAACTTATATGTAGGATAATTAGTTTTCAAGTATAAAGTTACAAATTTTTGTCTCAACTAAGTAAGTTACGATAATTTGCCACTGTCCTTGTAAGCAAAAAAGTAAGAATCAAAGGTATAAATTGTAATATGTTGATTACACTATGGGATCACATTATTATTTATATATCTATATATATATATATATATATATATATTCTGCAATTCTTACTATTGTGGATTATGAATAACTATAATTTACAAAAAAGATAGATATTCATCCCAACTCCATATTTATTTATGTTTATTGGATTTTAATTTTTGATAGTATAAATTACATTACTAGATATTAGATTTCGATAATATATTGAAAGATGGATGGAGCAAAATCGGGGCGATGAACATTATTCCTACAAAAAGTTCACCATTTCAGGTCAGAGCCGCGTAGTAAGAAAGCCCATCAAGCCAACAAGTGTATTGCCTTAAGCCCCAAAAATAATTAATATATATGATATACTATTTCCTATGTCCTAATATAATTAACTTATTTGATTATTTTATATATATTAAAAAAATATAAATATAAATAATAATAGAATTTTTATTAAATTATTATTGGTATATTATCAATGATATATA
>JBBPBP010009778.1:39260917-39292924 GCA_037974735.1 Cicer chorassanicum | reverse complement strand
ATATTAAATAAATCATTTATTTATTTATCTTGTTTATTTATTTAACTAATTTATTTATTTTAAATTATAATAAATAAATTATTTACTTTTAAAATATTATTTATTAAAATAATTTTAAAATTTAAATTATTTAACTGTTTTATGTCTTGTTCAAATAAAATAAGGTCTCACTCAAACGATAAAATCAAAAAAAAAATCTATATATATTTATAAAATTAGACAATAAATAATTGAAAAAAATAATAACTCTAAACCACTAGCATGCATGAAAAGAGAAAAAGAAGATAAGTATAATTAAGGAGCCCGCTTTGAGTAATACTAGTAGTTTCTTGTTTTGAATTTTTGTCAGTATCCTCTATCTTTTTATGAATCATACTGTTACTGTTATTTGATGCATTCACTTTTCCCTGTCAACTCTCTATTGGTCTACCGACCTGCCTACCCTATATTAGCTGCCTATCAATTCCTCCATATACTTTAACCGCCCACCAGAAATATATCAACAAATAAATTATTTCCGTTTTTTTGTATTCGTTTTATTTAGATCCATCAATTAATTATGATCTATTATATATTAAATTAACAATTTTAACTTTGTCAATATTATTATTGAAAATATAATAAATTTGAAGGTATAATTATTTCAAATATATATTTTAATTTTATTGTAATTATAAATATTTTTTCATTTTAATTTATTAATTAATCTGAATAATATAAATTTATTATATATTCATTTATTTTATTTAAATTGTTGTATTGTTGATTAATATATTCTAATAATTCAAAAGAAATAGTTTTTTTTAACAAAAAGACAATTTTTTAAATATTTTTAACGTATTAAAGATAAATATGTTTTCTATTCTCTACAAATACATTGATATTCACTAACTTTGTCTCTATAATATTTTATTTTATTAATTCTTGTCATTTTTAGAACGACTGTATTTAATCTGTTGTATATATATTTTTCAATAATTTGATAGTGACGTGATTAATAGAAATATGATTTTGCATAATCTTCTTCGCTATCCTTTTATTACTCTCTCCATTTGACATAAATGAAAGAGAAATATAATTTTAAATACACGATAAATCATATACGAGTCATTACCTAATTTTGTAGTGTTTTATGACCATGTATATGTTAAAGGAAGGAAATTGTTTCTAAAAGAAAGGTTATAATTTTTTATTTATTTTAAATGTTAAATATAAAGAAGTATTTATAAGTACAATAAAAAAAATTCTATACATTCTTATTGAACAAGACAAAAATGAATATATTAAATAAAAATTTTAAGTACAAAAGTTGCTTAGAACAAAAACAAAAAAAAAAACTTTACAATATTTTACTCTATAATCTAAACAAACTAGAACACACAAATTAAACTACTCAAATAAGAAGTAAAACAATTAACCACAAACTATACCAATGCACACCTAAAATTGAGAGTACCATTGATTATATCCATAACAAAATCCTTTTACATGCAATTTGACCTACCTCCATGCTAAAAGTTTAACTTTCTCAATAATAAGATTTGCATTCAAAACATGTGAACAAAAAATCGCCCAATTTCTTGATTTCTAAATCGCACACGTCACAACAACCAAACTAAATTAATTCTTTGACGCATTACGCGACAAACATGAAAATGCCATTAAATTGGTTATCATGATTGATTGCATCCATAAGAAACACACTAAATAGTTCAAATCAATTCAAAAAACCATACCTCACAGATCAAAAGAAGGGTACGCAAAGAACAAATGATGAGTTATTTCAATTTCCTCGCAACCTGCTACACATTGTTAATTTTCAAAAGAAATGATTCATCGGCAGAATAAATTATCCTTTGTAAACAACATGTTTTTAAACAATCTCCACCCAAATAATGATACTTTTGAATGGATAAAAGAATACCACACTAGCTCTTGAAATGGAGGTGCAGTGGCACGTGCGATAAACACCTCCCGCAATACAAAATACGCCTCATTTACTGAATACAATCTTCATTGTGTATTATCCACGACCACTTATTTGCTACATTAACATGAAAATGAACGTTAGCTGATAAAATCCTACACTGCTCCACTAATTTCTCCTCCCACATAAACAGCTGCATCTGCCATCTCCATCCTTGAACACCCTCCAGTCGCAACAACTTTAACATGACCTTTACATTTTCCTCTTGTTGCAAAGATAAATGAAATAACCTACTAAATTTCTCACACAAAACCCTACCAACCAACCATGGATTCTTTCAAAACAAAGTATTACTCTTATTTTCAATAATTTTAAACAATTTTTTATCAAACAATTCCTCTTCAATACCAACTCTTCCCACAAAAATATATTTCCACCGCACAGACCCCCTCAACCTATCCCCCTTAAATCCTCCAACTCCCATTCCATAATTATTGATCAACACCTTAATCCAGAGACTTCTAAGTCTGTTTTAAATCTCCAACGCCATTTATTAATAGAGCATTATTAAAAACATTTAAAGCTCATACTAAAGTCCACTCTTCTTTATAGAATCAATATAGAATCAACTTATACAACTCATATAAAGAATCAATATAGAGCTTTAAACTTATCACCCTAATTCATAATCATAAAGAATCAATATAAACTTATTCACCCTTTTTATTTAGTGAAGAGTATAAATCTCGGACTCCTAATCCACCCTTCTCTATATTGCTTCATATTTAATAAAAAAATTCAATATTAAAAATTATAATTTTCTCTCTATAATAAATATGATTTAATATATTTTTTTAATTTTATTATTGTATAATAATAAATATATTATATTAATTATAATATATATGACTTTTAAATTGTTATTTTATATATATGAATATGTGCAAATGCGGACAGACAAACTCAAACCCTATCATAGGTGAGAATGAAAACTTAAACTTTACACCTAATAAAAAAAAGTTTATAGATTTTTTTCTGACTAATCGTCTATGAGATGAAAAAGACAAAACCCTCCCTGTACCGTTTCTCTATCTAGTGAGAATGAGCACTACTAATTAATAATCTTGTTTGAGAAACACTAAAAACAAATTGGATAAGAAGCAACATATTGAAGTTTCTAAAAAAAACGAAGTGGCAGAGCTCTTAACTTAGATTGATAGTGTTGAGTTGTCTATTATTCAATCAAACTCACACTACGATAGAGTATAGAAATCTGTGCAATAATTAGAGGAAGTGAATAAATGTAGAGGCCGTAAATAGTTTGTTTTCAAACTAATTAAACACGTGATAGAAAACTATGATTTATATAGCCAATTGTGACATTTTTTACAAGCAAATTAAAAAGATTATGGAAGTAGCATTAATCTAACTCAATTACACTCTTGCCTATATGATTTATGTGTAAAACATACATCCAACAAAAGCTTGATTTCAAGCAATCATTTTGTACAAAGTAGGATAAGCACTATAAAGTTGGATAAGTACTAAACATAGTAAATAGTTAATTTAATATTCCTAGTTCTTCATGTTTTCATTATGCTTGAACCAAGGGTGGTTAAGGAATCCATCTTGTTCAATTCCTGATAGGAACTTCTCTAATGGATTGGAGTTAGAATCACCATATAAAGGTTCTGCCAAACCATGTGCATAAGGAAGTTCCATATCCATGTATGAGTTGAAACTTTGGTATGTGGCTCCTCCTTCATGTGAAAGAAAATCAGCCATTTGATCATGGTAATATTGTGTTCCTTTGTTTGAGTTCATTGATGTTTGGACATTGTCATAATTCACAACACTAACACTTGAATTTGCTATTAGACTTCCAAGTATATCTATCTCCTCTTGCAAGCTTGCAACCTATACAAATACATATCAAGCTTTAAACTTTATATGAAACAAAAAACTTATCGCTGACCCGTGCGATGCATAAGTATGATATATTGCATTTTTGTATTGCCTGCGACAATAATTTCGGCCGTAACATTAATATTGTTGATGTATCTACCACTCTGATTGTGATTTAGGCTACATCAGACACATTTGATCATAATTTTCTCAATATCAAATATTACAATGCGATTGTGACATCACAATAATCGTGGTTCAAAATTGTGTTAAGCAACCAAAATTATGACTGCAATGTAACTATTTTAGAGGTCTTTGCAACAACATCACAATCATAGTTATGACTACGTCAAACACTTTTGCTCACATTTTACAACAATATAAAAGGTTCTCGGCATGATTAAAACCATTTATGCAACGATTTAAAATATTGGTTCAAGGGTGAGAGCATAAAAATTAACCTGATGTTGCAATGCATAGATATGAGCAACACAGCCATATATAGGATCTTGCATGCGAGCCAAGGCTTCATAAGAAATGGTGATGGCAGCATCACTTCTATTATGAATAGGAAGATGTGACAATAGTCTAGAGACATTACTAGCACCATAAACCTTATGAACAGCTGCAAAATGTGTTGAAGCTTGGTCATAAGAGAAGTAAGGAGCAAATACACAATCATTAGCACACTTTCTCCTTAGGAACTTGCATGCTCCACATGATGAGCCAAACCCTGTCATTTTCTAAATTTTTCTAGTCGTATAGCAATTAAGACTATAGTACTGGTATATTTTTGTTGAATAAGAAGAGTTTGAGAGAATCTAACCTTTTATAGCAATCACCTGAGGGGTCAATTCTTTTTGTTGTTTCCAAAGCAAATTCTCATTTCATTTTGCTTTTTTTTTTGTCTTCTTAGAAAAATGGACCCTCATTTATGAAATACGACTATTGACATGATACTAATGCTGATAATAATTAAAAAAATGAATTAATTGAATATAATCAATATATTAGTGTCATGTCAGACACCGACACATGTCAGACATCGAGACACGCCTTTAATCAGAAGTGTCGATACTACAGAAATCCCGATAATCTGCAGTTCGATGAGAGATAAGTAAAATTTAAATAATACTTATTCCAGATAAAATTTTAACTAGGATTCTCTCGAAAAATTTGTGATTAACTGAAGTTCATTGAACACTTTACTCCAATCACTTGATTATTTATTTCATTTGCTTTTAAGTATGCTATTTTGGGTCTCTTTTGTGGCCTACATTGTCATTATCAATTAGGGAAATTTTTTCCTCTTTTGTGCCTCAAAAGGGCTTTGATTCATAAAGTTTTTTTCCCTCATATGGCCACTGATCTTGAATTCATCATTTGTTGGAGATGGAAGGAATTTGATACTATAATCAGTTTTATAAGTGTGGAGTTATAAATTATAATGCATGCTTTACCTAATCTAGTTTTGTTAGCATAGAGTTCATGACTCATTGCGGTTTTTGTCTAGATATTGTTAATGGTCTGTTAATTGGCCTAATTTAATATCCACTTGCTCTATGTGAACATATTAATGGTATTATAATCACACCATAATTCAGGTTTAGCTGTTGGCCACTTAAATTATAGTCTTAGTTTTAGGTGTGTTAGACTAACCCCTGTAGTTCTTTGGGTTCGTTTCTGAAGATATAAATAATTCAAGTTCACACATACACACAATCAGTAACAAAAATGTGTGAATTGAATCCCTGTTGTTTTATATCAATGATAGTTTGTGATAAGTGGATAAATTCCTAAAATATTATTAATCTCGTAAACTGTAATGTAGTATTTAATTTCAAGTTTTACACGATAAATTCTAAACTAGAATTATAATAGAAAATGTACAATAATTACTCTGCAATTGGAGACGTAGACAAAGTTAACTGCACTATATGATCAAATCTTCTGTGTTCTGCACTATATTTGTTTTTATAGGGTTAAATATGTTTAGTCCGTCTAAACATATCAACTTTCATTTTTAGACCATCTACAAAATGCATTCGAACTTTTGTATTTCTAAATTTTCGGTTATCAATTTTAGCTCATAATGTTTTACAAAAGTTCACGTCGCATGTTTCAAGTGAATTTTTTTTTTATTTTATGACATATCGTTGATAAGACTTTAAAATATCATTAATATAATAATTTAACTCTTTAATCTTAAATCTTTATTAATTTTATCTATAACTTCAAATTAAAAATTAAATAGTTAATTTATTAAGTTAATGATATTTTAAAGTGTTAACAATGACATGTCATAAAAAAGTTAATTAAAACGTGTATATAAACTTTTGTAAAAAGGCGAAAACTAAAATTAATAACCAAAAATTTTAAAAGATTAAATTTTGAAGAAATTTTTTAAATGAATTAAAAATAAAAATTGATATATTTAAAAAGACTAAAACATATTTAACATTTTTTGTATTAATTATTGTCTTGTGGTGATTCTTTTAATGCTGTGTTATGAAGGTAAGGTTGTAATATTGGTGAAACTAAGAAGAAATTAAGAAAGGTTAAAGATCACATCCTTCTAAAATAATTTTTGAAGATTAGGAAAAAATATTTATACATGGATTGACTATCTAATTATGAGTTTGACAAAATTACGAAATTAGGATATGTGATTGTTATTTTAATGAAAATTAAACTTTAAAGTTTCAATAAAATGATAGTTAGTGGTTGTTTATTTCCATGGTGGAAGAACACCAAATGAACATCAAATAATGAGTTATATATTACAACTTGGTTGTTTTCACGGCAAAAAAATCTTGAGACACGAGAAGTTGAGAACGAGATTACTACCGCAGTTCCAAACATACAATACAAGTAGTATATATGAATTAAACTTGTTCTTATCCTATGTGTCAAAGGTATTACCCACTTATTATTTAGTGTTATAAGCGTGTGATTAGTTTTGTCCTTACAAAAATTAATTTTAATTAAATTAATCATATAAATTTAATTCTTGTTAAAATTGATTTTAAATAAATTAATCATATAAATTTAATACATCTACGATAAGTTTCAAGTCAAAAATAAATTAACTCTAGAGGTAAAAGCTTAAATTTTCATCTTTAAATTACAATCAAATTTTAAGTCAAAAGCAAACATACTACACTAATAATAACACTCTTAGCTTATGTTTGTTTGTGCGGCTAAATGGAGCAAAAGTGCATCCAAACTAGCATTGGAACGTGTGCTCAGACATATAAACTCAATCCAAACACGTTATTAATCGCCTTGCAATCTCTACAACCTTTGGAAAGGAGGAAAATGCTATTTAAACTTTCATAACTTTCTGGTTTGTGTCACTTCAAAACTTTGACGTTTTTTGACTTTGACCAATGGACATTACATGAAAAGGGAGTGTAATTATGAGCTGGTGGATTTATAACTTTGGGCTTTCGAGTTTAACGATGATATTGTCTTTCTCTATCATGCATCCATCCATGATCCATCATCATCATTGTTTGTTATAGATTATTTTAATTTACTATATACACCAAACAACAATAATAGTTTCACAATTACATGAATTTGAAGTATTATACCCGTGACATGTGTGGTAAATACTTTTTTTTGGCTTTAATGATATATTTTAAATATTAAATGTATAAATTTTATATTAAAATTTAGGTTTAATTGTAATTTTGGTCATATATTTTTATCAATTTATGTAATTGTTATTGTATTTTAAAATCTAATTCCTCTTTCAAAAAATTTAATTAAATAATAGTGATTTGACATATTTTAAGACGTGATTTATAAATAGATGATGTTATAAATTGCAACAAAATCCTACAAAAACTTTCATTTCAAATTTTGAAATCATTCATTTTTATCATTTAATTAATAATATATAAAAAATTAATGTATCTAGATAGTTTTACATTACGTCATCGTATGTCACATCATTTTAAATATTTCACATCACTTTTTTTGAGTTAAAAAAATATAAGAATGAATCAAAATTGTAAGATTTTAAAATAAATAAATCAATTTCATAAATTAATAAAAATAAGAGACCAAAATTACAATTAAGTCTAGAATTTATGTATTCAACTCATTAAAAATTCAAATTTTGGTTTTTTCAACAATTTTTTATTTTATTTTTAGAATTCTTAATAAATATCCCAAGGACACACTCACATGTGCCGTAAATACTTGAGTTTTTTTTTTTTGTCAACAAATATTCAAGTCTTTTAATTATTTATAGTGGTTCGTATGAATTTTTTTTTTTAGAAATATCAATCTTTAAGTATAGTTGATGCTTTTATATTTGATAAATTAATAATTTATCAAGTATGTGAAAACATCAATTATACTCCATAAGTTGGTTTAGAATATAGATAACAAGAAAAGAAAAGATAAATTTGGTAGTCTAAAATATAAGTATATTTTAGGTTTTAACCAACGTTCTATATTTAATTAGTAACATTATTAATTGTGGCCCGCGATATGCCCATACATCAATGTTTTCATTTTAGTTCTATTATTATTTTATGCATCGTAACAATTTCATGTTCAAAGGAGTTAATTAGTTTATCTGTAAGAGATTGATATTTGAATATTATTAAGTATTATAGAGTAATTTTGTTATCACATAACATTGAAATTTTGTATCCAATCAACATTTCATTGTAATCTCGATTGTATCGCTCCTTTAATACAAGGTTTAGGTAATTGGCCTTATGAGATATCACAAACATTATTTAGAGCTTGTGTACAATGTTTTTTGTTGTGCATGTGGCATCAAAACAATTGTGGAAGGTGATATAGTAAAGAATTTTTAAAACAAAATTATATTGATGAGCATTCAGTTACAGAAAAATAATTTGATTGATTGAAATTGAGTTTTAATTTTTTTGTAATACTTGTATAAATATAGTAAACTCAATGTATGGATGTCTATTTCCTATACTTTCTATATTTTATAAATTTTTATGATTGAGTGGATCTATTAATTGCTAATGATTTTTAACGTGATTATTCACTTATCTATTTATGTACTATAATAAAACTCACATTATATTATAAATGACACACTCGTGAAAATAATACAATACAAAAGCGCATATCTTCTTTATTCTTTAGTCCATTTTATTAACACTAAGCTCTAACTTGAGTTAAGCTCTTATATTCTTCATTCTAGAGAAATTTTCCGTGTTTTCAAATTTGAATATCAAATTGTCTAAATTTATTAATTGCATAACTATATTTTATGAGGTATGTAAGGAGAAAACAAAGGAAAAATTATAGTATCGGTTCTTTTAAAAAGAAACGAAGTGATTTGTTGTTTATAATTTGTTTTTTGAATATGAAATGTGTGTTTTGTTGTTCTTTGTTTTCTGTGAAAAGATTATCTTTCTATTTTTGTTCTTGTTGCATATGCTTTCTTGGAAGCTAAACAGAGCTTTACCTTTGTGGACAATTTTAATTTTTTAATTAAAATCAGAATTTATTTATTTTTGTTGATATTGGAGCTGTGATTTTTTCTCAATTTTTTGAACTATATTGAGTATTAAAATGTCAATTGAAATTTTATAGGACTAAATATAGATATTAATGTGCTCATACAGTGGCATTCTATTTCTAGGCCTAATGGGAATGTTTGTGTAGCTGGCACCATTTAACATAACATATACTTAAATTTTAAAATTAAATTAAAGTTCATAAATAAAGTGTAATGGCATTAATGATAAACACTTGTTTTTATTCCAATGAAACAAAAACCTTTTGCTATTGCTTGAATCAGATAGAGTTGGAAAAGGCTTTAATTCTAACCTCAAAATCTTTGTCTGTAGGTGTCTAAGACATTTCAGGCACAATGTGATTGCCACGTGGCAGTAAACTAATCTTGATTGTGTGGATCTTATGAATCCGTAGCTAATATTGGATATGATATGAATTTATGTACACTCAATTAAGTAACTACTACAAATCATTCCCTTTGAATATATCTACTAGCTTCAAAACACCACAAATTTACTTCTCTTTCTCTGCAACACAACACAACATAGCCATGGCTGCTTCAGTCTCTACTATTAGAGCTGTCAGTGGAACTCCAGTATGTTTTGCTTTAACCTACTCATCAATTTTTCTGCTTCTTATGCTCTTTTAAGTAATTTTGTTAAATTATATATATATACAGTACTCAAATCATTATTGTATGATTGTAAAATTATGTTACAATTGTATATCAAATAGTGATTCAAATGTTTGAAACATTTATTTTTATACCATCTTAGTCTAGTGCAAGCAATTGGTGCTTAGTATTTGTGACTGATGTGAATCACATGATATTGAGTTTTATTCATACTCATAAAAAACATAAATTTTGATTTTTTATTGTCAGAAAAATATGAAATCAATTAATCCCGACTGTCCTATTAACATGATATAACTTAGTTTCAACTTAACCAGTATTTTTTATCCGATTTATAAAGTCGGTCTAATAGTCTGAATTGTGTGACTATACCATATGTGTGATATTCCGATTGTAGGAAATCCACCTTTGAAAGATATGTAATCCTAGCATGTGTGTGGTAATTTTCTTCTTTTTGGACCAATAAGAGTTCTTGTGATTTCTTAAGACTTTCAAGTATGAAATTCATGAGAAAATAAAGCACCCTTCTTCTTTTTCTCTTTCTATCAATACACATTTTCTAAGACACTTTATTTGATCGGTTAAAATTAATATGGGTCCCATTAAATTCATACAAGACTTATACAATTTGATTGGATCTATGTGAATTTTAACCAATCAAAGAGAATGTGTTAGAAAATGGATGTTTGAGAGTGTGATACTAAGACTCCACTATATTAATATTAATGATACTAAACTAAGTAGATACTAGTAAATTTGATGTGAGGTGAATTATTAATCTTAGTATATATCATACCAAATTATTGAATTAGAAAAGCATGACACTATATATTTCCTATTTGAGAGTCATGATAATTAAAACATATAGAAATTAAAAAAAGCATATGATGAGTATCTATGTAGCACCGACACTCCTAATCAAAGACGTGTCCTGGTGTACGACTCATGTTGGTATCTAACACTGACACATTGATTACATTCAATTAATTCATTTTTTTAAATTAATATCTGTGCTTCATATGTGAGTACGAATACTGTGATATTGCAGCTGAGCTTAAATAGCTCCGGAACAGTAACCTCAGTTCCAAGTTCATCCTTCTTTGGAAGCAGCTTAAAGAAAGTTACATCAAGAATGACCAACTCAAAGGTTTCAAGTGGAAGTCTGAAAATTGTTGCTGCAGATGAGGGTGATGAGAACAAGCAAACTAAGAAAGACAGATGGGCAGGTTTAGCCTATGATATTTCAGATGATCAACAAGATATTACAAGAGGAAAGGGTATGGTTGATTCTGTTTTCCAAGCTCCACAAGATGCTGGAACTCATTATGCAGTGATGAGCTCTTATGAATACATTAGTACTGGACTCAAACAGTAAGTTAGAAACATATTTTTTTAATCATTTTCATTGTCATGAGTTGAAAAAGTTTTGTCCCTTTTGATATGAAAGTAACATTTGATGGTATTGCAGGTACAACTTTGACAACACTATGGATGGATTTTACATTGCTCCTGCTTTTATGGACAAACTTGTTGTACACGTCACCAAGAATTTCATGACCCTGCCTAACATTAAGGCATGTAAATAATTAGATATATACCTATGATAAAATAGAGAGAAAAATATTAAATATTTGAATTATCTTATACAGGTTCCTCTCATTCTTGGTATCTGGGGAGGAAAAGGTCAAGGAAAATCATTCCAATGTGAACTTGTATTTGCTAAGATGGGAATCAAGTAAGTAATTTGAATAGTATATTAAATATTGATGTATGTGAAAATGAATTGTATTAATGAATTTGATAATATATCAGCCCAATAATGATGAGTGCTGGAGAACTAGAAAGTGGAAACGCAGGGGAACCAGCAAAACTAATAAGACAAAGATACAGAGAAGCAGCAGACATAATTAAAAAAGGAAAAATGTGTTGTCTGTTTATAAATGATCTTGATGCAGGAGCTGGTAGAATGGGTGGAACAACACAGTACACAGTAAACAATCAAATGGTAAATGCAACACTTATGAATATTGCTGATAACCCAACAAATGTTCAACTACCTGGTATGTATAACAAGGAAGATAATCCACGTGTACCAATAATTGTTACTGGTAATGATTTTTCAACATTGTATGCTCCTCTTATTCGTGATGGACGTATGGAGAAATTCTATTGGGCACCTACTAGGGATGATCGTGTTGGTGTTTGTAAAGGAATTTTTAAACATGATAATATTTCTGAGGAGGCTATTGTTAAGATTGTTGATACTTTCCCTGGTCAATCCATTGGTAAGTTTCTTTCTAGATTAATGTCAAAAAAGTGTAATAAAAAAAGTTTAATAATTAATTGGAATGCATTTTTTGTAGATTTCTTTGGTGCATTGAGAGCCAGAGTGTATGATGATGAAGTGAGGAAGTGGATTTCTGGTGTTGGTGTTGAAACCATTGGAAAGAAGCTTGTGAACTCAAAGGATGGTCCTCCAACATTTGAACAGCCCAAGATGACAGTGGAGAAACTATTGGAGTATGGTAACATGCTTGTCCAAGAACAAGAGAATGTGAAGAGAGTTCAATTGGCAGACAAGTACATGAGTGAGGCTGCTCTTGGTGAAGCTAATGATGATGCTATTAAGAGAGGAACTTTCTATGGTTAGATCTTTTATCTTTATCTTCATGCATTCATAAAATCTTTGCATTTAGCTTTAACTTTTAGTCTATCTACATATATGATAAAGTATCGATACAGACACAGACACTAATCATGAATTGATATTGATATGTCGAAATCGATAAAAAGTTGAAAAAATAGAATAATTAAATATAATTACATATGTCGGTGTCAGACACTGATACATAAATCAAACATCAGACATACCTTCGATCTAAAATTTCAATATTACATATTATATAGACATACATACACATTAAACATTTGGTGTTTTTTGTAATTATGTAGGCAAGGCAGCCCAACAAGTACATGTTCCTGTTCCTGAAGGTTGCACGGATCCAAATGCCACAAACTTCGACCCAACAGCTAGAAGTGATGATGGAACCTGCGTATACACACTTTAAGAATCTAAGCATTCTCTTAAAAAGAGGAGAAGTTAAGACTTGAGATAATCAAATACTTTTATCATCATCATCTTGTTTATATCGGATAATTTGGATTGTTGTCCTTTATAGTGTATTCAGATTTATTGTGCACTATGATGATAATCGAATTGGTTGCATTTCTCTTTTCTTCCATGCCATATGATAATCACTTTTTGTCTGTCAATAACTAAAATATATTAAATGGAAGTATAAAGGATGCCCTAATCGTTTTTAAAAATTACTTGAATCTATTACATCATAAATGAGTGTTACACCGATATACTATTATATTATTTCACCATTATGAATACACATATCCTAATATTAAGTACTGAAAAGTGAAAAATATTTGTATTAGATATGTATCAGATACTGGTATACGTTTATGGCATGTTTCGATGATGTGATAATTATGAGCCAAAATTTTATTTGGTTTATGAGAAGTGAAATTTTAGGTTTAAACAAGTTAAAGTTACAATATATCAATACGAGGGCAAGAAGTTGAGTCAAACTCCGTTGTTTGATTCATATTCTTTGTCTGTGGTCAATTTTTAATTTATTTAACTTTTTCCTTTTAAGTATGAATTATCTCACCTTACATTTAAAATTTATATTTTAAAACATATGTGTAATGACTTGATAGATCACCAAATCTTTTTGCTCCAAACAATGAGATTTGTACATGAAAAAACAAATGTCTAAGGAATAACTTTGCAAATACAATTGAAAGACTAGCTATAATAACTAAAGAATTTGTTAAATTCTTAAAGTGTTGATTAGTCAATTTGATTCATTGCAAGATAGGTGGAACATGAAACCAAATGAATGGTAGATCATTTATGGATCCTCAATTCCTAAATTTCAATCTTCTGCGTTCAAACTCTTTTACAAATATTTTTCGAAAGTAATGGAACTTATATAAATTTATCCATTTAAAAAGTGAGTGTCGAAAAAAAAATATTATTAACACTATTCAAAATAATTTTACACAATCATCTAATTAAAAATCAACGTATTGTCAACTAAACTCGTATTTAAAGATAACTACAAAATGTCCTCAAATGAGTAGTCCAACATTATGTCTATGAAATAAAATTATATCTACAAATTACTATATTCTCATTGACTAGTGTAAAACTAGTTTAGAGGTGGATGTTCTTGTTCATCCTTTTTCATGTGGCAAATGAAGTTAAATTGAAATTAGAAACTTCGAATGAAAGAGAGAAAGAAAAAAAAGCAAAAAAGGCAGATGAGATAAGGGGATCCAATTTGCACAGTCTCTGCTTTAGCAAACCGTTTTAAAATGCAAAGTAATTAAAAATGGCTAAAAAGAAAGAAAGAAAGAATTATCATATACAAATAGTAAAGAAGAGCACAAAGCAGTTCACCATTCCATATTCCAATGGCTACTACTTCCTTGCATCTCTTCATTTTCATTTTCATCTCCATCTCTCTCACAGGTAATCACTCCTATGTACACTTTCAACTCTTGCTCTTCTTAACAACATGAACTTTTTTTTATAATGCTTTTTAACGGTTCAAGTTTTTATATGACATTTATTTTGACTCATATTAAGTCTTTTTTATTTTTTGTTGTTGTTATAGTTTATTGATAAAAAAAAAGGTTAAGGATTCTGTTAGATTGTTTTCTCATTGGTGTATTAATCTAGTAGAATGCATGAGAGATTACTCAATGTCAATTTGATTTCTTTTGATTTGTCATAAGGTTTGAGTAATAATTGCATACTCTTTAATATACTTTTGCTTAATGAAAAAACACATGCACTTTATTCTTCTAAATTACTTTGCAATTGCAATTGTTGCCGCAGTGTAGTGCACATTTGAATTGATAGTTAATTTATCGGAATCACATTATACTACTATAATTTTGATAAAAGTTACACTTTGAAGTTTCAACAAAATTGTTAAGCTATTGTAATTTTTTTCAAACTCGCCGTTATTTAAAACATACACGTAAAGTAGTTAGAGGTATATGCAACGGCATTGTAACTGCAATTGCGATCATATTGACTTCATTTTGCTGCAATATCATGTGTTTGCAACATAATTGCTCCTTTGATGTTTCTTTTATTGTAGCAAATGGGACACAACTCATATTGGTTAACAATTGCAAAGAGAGTGTGTGGCCAGGAATACTAGGAAGTGCAGGGCACACATCACCAAAAGATGGTGGCTTTCATCTTTGCAGTGGAGAAGAGGTAGTTTTAGACCTCCCAAATGGATGGTCAGGTAGAATATGGGGAAGACAAGGTTGTTGTTTTGACACAACAGGAAAAGGGTCATGTCAAACAGGTGATTGTGCAGGACTTTTAAACTGTAATGGCAATGGTGGTGTCCCACCAGCTACCCTGATTGAAATGACACTTGGAACTTCACAATCAGATTTGCATTTCTATGATGTTAGTTTGGTTGATGGATTTAACCTTCCTGTTTCAATGAAGCCTATTGGTGGTGGTGTTGGTTGTGGTGTAGCTGGTTGTGAAGCTGATTTGAATGTTTGTTGTCCATTTGGACTTGTTGTGAAAAAGGAAGGGAAAGTTGTTGGATGTAAGAGTGCTTGTTTGGCTGCAAAATCTGATAGGTATTGTTGTACTGGGGAGTTTGCTAGTCCTAAAATGTGTAAGCCAAGTGTGTTTGCTCTTCTTTTTAAGACTATTTGTCCTCGAGCTTATAGTTATGCTTATGATGATTCAGCGGGGCTTAGGACTTGTAAAGCACCTAGATATGTCATTACATTTTGTCCGTCAAATTGATTGTTTAAATCGTCTAGAATCGATTGGTTGTATAGTGTAGTTGGCTGAATATTAGAAGATTACGAAAGAAACAAATTTTTCTCTTAATCTATTAGTCTGCACTCAACTTCACCATAGAGCTAGTTGTAGAGGATTCAATTTGTAAAATAGATGGACGTGATGCTAGTGATGGAGAGAAGTATTTTAGTATTTAATTTTTGTTTTTTCATTTGATTGTTGTCAATCCAAAGTGGATTATTATAATTTGAAATTGTGACTGTGTATTGTATGATTGTAATGCTTGTTAGATTGTTATTAAGTCTCTTAGTTGAATTCAATTTTATTGTGAATGGTATGGAGCTCTTTGGCCTAGTAGCATGTTTATTTGCAACTTTTGTAAGACAAATTTTCTTAAAAGAAGATAAAGGAGAAAGGAAGGTAAAAAAGTGAAAAGAGAAAATTATCTTGGTTATATAAAGTAACCAATGAGATTTACAAGTGGCGTGGAAAAAAGTGGGATCATTGAAAATATAAAATAACATAAAATGAGAAGATTGAATTTTTGTTTATGAAAAAATAAAATAAAATCTACTTTAAAACTTAAACCGTGACTGAAATGCGTGTTAGGAATATTATCAATTTATAATACTTATATAAAGAGATACCTACTATACTGACACGGTCAAAAGCAATAAGCAACTAAAGAGTTATTACCTTTGTTGTCAGATACATGCAAGACAAGTGCATAGTGCAGCATTTGCCTTGCTTAACAACACAAGACTTACCTAATTTCCATCACATAGCAAAGTAGGCAATATTTCCAACACAAAAAGTAAATCTAACACCCTTTGGGTTTGTTAGGTGCTCTGATTTATGTACTTTTGAAAATCATTTTATAAAATACTTTCAAAAACTTATTTTTACAATAATCTATTTTGCATTTTAAGTTTTGAAAACAATAAAGTCAAAAATAGTTCTGTAAAACATTTTACAAAAAAATTTAACAATTTAAAAATAAAAATATTCAATTTATAAAAGGATTAAAAAAAAATATTCAACTTATAAAAGGAGATATCAAACAGCCCTTAAAAAACTTCGATAGGAGCAACTTTTTGTGAATGAAACTTGCAAAACAAGTAACATTTAACCACAATTGTTTCTAATTTCCGATACACAACTTTAAAGATGTTTATAAATCAAAATGCTCTGGAAAAAGCTTTGAGATGAAACTTTTGGACATCAAAATCTACCAAAAATAAATAAATTGAGTTCTAAAGATATATTACTTATGATCTATGAATGAAACATCAACACCAATAATAATTTTTTAAAAATAAATTAATCGAAGGCATTCAATGTGTCAGTGCCGTATCCCACATCTACTCGCGTCGGATATCAAGACGCACCTTCGATTCGATAAGAAATGGTCAGACTATTAATCAATGAAAAACCTCAAAACATCTAAGAAAATGAGCAAAGGATATAAAAAAAGATTAACAAAGTTGAAAGAGTAAAGGCTCATAAAAACATGTTCTGCATATCCGGAATACAAGGACTTGTTTGTCCTATGATAAACCTAGTAAAAATTTGTACAGTCAAACACCTCCCTGTACAACATTAAAACTAGCTCATATTTTCAGCCTTAGCTAATCTGATTTTCTAGCTATATCTCCTCAAAACTAACAAATGTACAGTTTTCAAGTACAACTAACATTTTATTACTTTCCAATCAGCAATTGTCTATTTGAATATAGACAGTGCTATTATCAGTACCAGATATGAAGAAAAAGAAAAAAGAAGAAAAAGGATTGGCCACTTGTACTATCCTTCTTTCTCAGTTAGCTGTACATAACTTTCATTTCCTCTATACCATCTGTGCAGGATGATTTAGTGTCAGAAAACTAATCCTCCTCTCTGCATAAAACATCAAATATAAAAACATTTTATTAGTTAATTAGTTAAATAAATACACTTTCATGAAGATACAATTGAATGAATAACTACCAGAAAAAAAATGTCAAATTGTCAATAGTTTTCGGTCTGTTTACATTCTGAAAACATTTTATGTAACAATTGTGATAGAGAGACAATGAAAGATAAGTTGTGAAGAATGCATTTTCAAAAACAATGAAAATAATGTTTTGATATTTTATGAACTTTTTATATGTTTTCAAAAATTGTAAAAAAAAATGGTGAGAAAAGTATTGGATCTACATGTGAAAATAAAAACAGGAAACATGGGAAGTAAAGAGGCCCTTAGACTTTACTAATTCACCTAGGAGCATGGTTTTAAATTGCAATACAAAACCCTAACTGCAGTTGGAATGTTGCAGATTTTGAATTCTCTGCAACGTCATCACAGCTGCAATATAAAAGTTTGTAAAGTAACCGCAACTGCAATATAAAACTATGCCTAGGAGTAAACCGCTTATTATGCATGATAGTGGTTAAGGTCTCAGCTCAATCCCAAAAGCATTTGTTCATGTTTTAGATACCGAGTTTTAAGCATGTGGGTGTCTTGAGGTCCCACACTGACTAGAGAAATCGCCATCTCTTGAGTTAGCTTTTGGGGTAGAGTTGAGCCAAAAAGTGAATTCTAATCTAATATAATATCAGAATCTATCCTAGATCTCTCTATTGGAGTCACCCACATCTGTCTACACTTCAGATGTTCAATCCTCCGCGTGACGAAGTGTGTTGAGATCCCTTATCGACTAGACATATAGCCAAATTCACCCTTCTAAGGATAGGACAATTCTCACCTCTTGAGTTTGCTTTAATGGTTCATTTATGCTTAAGTCCAAATTCTATGAATCTTATTGAGAATGACTCATCAATTGCAAAACATTACACCAATCTAATACATCATTCCACATCATCCAGTTGGGAATAAAAGTTAATAGATCCAAATTATCAAATTTCATGGTTGAATGGAAAATTAACTTTTTCTTGAAATAAACTTTTTGATATACACATGCAAGTTTTTTGAAAAATGTCAAGTGAGCCCAAAGATGAAAACCAAAATAAGATGAAAACCTATGTTGAGACAATTGCAAAATTAGAAAAGTAAAGATATAAGACTGAAAGTACCTCCAGCAGCAACCAATTTCTCGACACGCGCAACAATGTGCTTCCCATAGGTATACTTCTTCAAAGCATTCAGGTGAACCTTTATTCTATTCAGAATCAGCTCAAGTTGCTGGTCATCACAAGTTTCCAACACTTTCTGTACAACATAGTTTGCAAACTGATCCTTCATCATAACCTAAAAAACCACCAAAAATACAAACAAAACCTTGGTCACAAGATTCCCTTAACAAAAAAAATCTGATCATAGATTCAACTTAAGGCACACATCAGACACATTAACTGATATGGTACGCGTAACTTACCTTAGTTACAACCATGAAAAACACAAATTCAAGTATTAAGTAAGAACCTTATTCATGCACAAGATAGCGAAAAGGAGCATAATGCAACAAAAAAGAGATAATGTGCTAAGTGCCCATTTTCATGCACGAACCTGTAGAGGCTCATTTTCATCAGTGGAACCAATCATCTCATTCACGAGGACTTGACGCTCGATAGCTGTTCCAAAAGTGAGACACTTCTCTATAACATTCGATGCAAACTTCTGCTGGCTCATCTGCACTATCTGCCCAGTTAACTCCTTTATAATAGCAGAACGTTCATCGGACTTGCCATGCTCCAGCACATGCTGAAATATTTAAACAATCAAAGACAAGAAAATGAGATGAATTTAAGAGGCAATAAATATATCATCCAACAAAAATTATAAGCACAAAACAAACTATTACTACCATATGGTTTTTCCTTTAATCAAATTCATAATTGATAAAGTGTTTCATATACTTAAATGATTTACAATACCAATTGACCATAATTGTTCCGGATATAAATACTTTGGCACAAGAACATGTGACTGCTGCACACATATCAAAAATAAAACAAGTTTGAAACCAATGAGGAAATAAAAATAAAGTTTAATTAAAAATGATTATAATCGCTGCAAAATTTGTTCATGTTGGAATTGGTCCAATAATATGTATAACATTTATTTTAGTCCCTATGCAGCTCATATTGGAGGGACTAAAATCAAATGTTTTACATATTATAGTGATCAATTCCAACATAAACAAATATTTCATGGACTAAAATATATCAACAAGGACCAAATACAAAAAATAGTATATTAAAAACAAAAGAAAAAAATTACAGGAACTAAAAGCAAAAATGGCATAATTGTAGGAACAAAGAAACATTTAAACCAAAAAATAAAATGAGATGCAACAAACCTGTACAACATAATTCCCATATTGATCCTGTGCTAGCATGCAAACAGACTGCAAAATCTCATCCATCATAATCTGTTGAGTTTTGGGTTCATGGCAGTACTCCAAAACTCTCTGCTTATCAAAAACTTGACTAGTTCAGAATCATAGTCTCTAAATGGTTATCAATTCAGCAATAAAATAAAAAGATGTGTTTGTTACCTGTATGACACGACAACCATATGGATGAGTGGACAATGTCACAACTTGGTCATAAAATGTTGAAACGATGAACCGAATCTCATCTTCAGGTACACATTCAATACACTTCTGGATGACATGGTTTCCATTCTGATCACGCACACAGCGCATGATATGACCATCCAGCTCTGTAACCATTTTAGTCTGTTGATCTAAATTAACAACTTCTATAGCCTGGTCAATGCAGAAGAAAAAACAAAGGATGAATAACAGTAAACTTTAATAACAACGCAAAGATCATAACGAAGATCGCAACAAAGATCGCAATTCCTACCAAAATGAAAAATTACAAATGCACGCACAACTTTTTCATATTTCCATTTATAATATATTTAATTTAATGTAGTGTTTAAAATAAAACAATATAAGCTTATTAAATGGGTGATATGAGGCTACATTAATGAACCTGAAGTAGCCTTTTTTGTTTCGAACTTTTAGCCCTTTTTCCATAAAAAAGAGCCCATTTTAATGATTGAACACATGGGCCCAAAACAAAATTTTAGTCCAATTGTAAATCGGTGTGTGCCCTAATTCCCCATCCAGGTATAAAAACAAATCAAAGTATGTTTTCTGCCGCATCTCGCTCGTGGAAAGCCATTCTCGTAGGGCTTGCCACCCTCCTCCTTAGTCTCGCCTTTTCTCACCACTTATGTGGAGTGGATTAGTCGGAAGCAGAGCACCATATTAAGTGGATTTGTCGGAATCCACCACTTACTGGCCAGAAAACACAGGTGCTGGCCGGAAAGTCATTCAAGAGGAGGAGGCAAGGGTCAAGAGACTCGCTGTAGCGGTTTAGGTACTAGATCAAGCAAACCGACTAAGAAGATGGAAATAATCTTTTTTGTGATTGCAAGATCGAACGATATTTGCGATTTCACGGCATCCTGATTTTGCATGTGATCCAACTTGTTCGGGGATGGTAAATCGTAAGATCGTGTGACTGATTAGGTAAAACTCGAAAATCTTCTTCTTTACTGTAATTAGCATAACTAGGGGGCCAATTACGTACAAATCTGATTTTATTCTCTCGTATCTCACTAATTAAGACAGTATCAACTCTCTAATTTGACAATTATGTGTAATACAATTATGAATGAAAAGGGGCTAGTAACACTCACTCCAACAATCTCTTTCCAACACACACTCTTATTTTGTGAAATTCATGTAGATCCCATAACTTCATGTGGAACTCATTTCCAAAATGGTGGGACCTAAGCGAATTTCACCCAATAAGAGAGAGTGTTGGAAAGATAGTGTTAGAGTGTGTTGTTAGCACTTCTCATTATGAATTATGTTTCTTCTTTTAATTGTGAAATTAAATGCTTCTTAAAAAAGAAGTGAGGTTTGCCAATGACGTTAGCACAAGCAAACCAGCTGCCCAATGACAAAATGTAATGCATGCCTTACATGCAGTGGCCAGAGGCCACATCAATGCAGCGTCCTATTCGGTTAACGAATTACAATTCATCACATACAGTTATAGAATATTGTCAATCATAACAACAATAGGGTGTACAATAAGATATTTTGTGGTAAAACAATCATAAGGTAGACAAGTTAATGAGAGCGGACCTTCTGGATAACTCGGCAGCCATACATTTGAAGACTTAGAGTCAGCACATGACCAGTAAGCTGTTCAGCTAATTCCCTTATTTGTGCTGCTGTTCCATGCTCAAAAAACTGAACACACGAATCAAAATAAGTTAGGCATGCATCGAGCAAGTATGGAAGTTTTTTTCTTTTTATAATGAATTTGCTATGCACTTGAGCATACCACCAATAACAAAAACAGTAAGCAAGTCCAATGCCAAGAGCAGAATTACCTTCTGAATCACATAATTACCAAAGACATCAGTCATTAGAGAAAGTGCGTTCGGCATAATTTCATGAAACACCATGGTTTTCTCATCCATCGACGCAGTCTCAAGTTTCTGTTGGATAAAGCGGCTTCCATACTGATCAGCACTGTTACAGAATATAAAAAACGAGTTAATTAAATGTTAAAAGTAAAGAAACAAAAGATAGAATGACAAGCAGCATTACGCACCTGAACTCAACAACATGCCCGGCAATTTCAGCAAGTTCAAAACATTTGGTTTTATTGCTTTTGAATTCATCAAGCAAGGAAGAAGGAAAGTTCTCATCCAAACTACTAACAGCGTCAGAATGCCAAGCTCCTCCTGTTAAACCCCCAGCCACATTCCTCATCCCAGACAAACGCATATTCCGCTCACTTTGGCTCATAGGACTACCTTGTCCGTACATGGAGTTCGGAAAGGCAGAACCAGCCAGTGGACTTCCTGGATATGACATGCCAAGACCATACGATGGACTTCCATAAGAATTATGGTTCATGCTAGCTGATTTACCAAGGTACGGAGCAGAAAAGTGTTGTTTTTGAGGGGCAATTAAAGACTCTATGTAAGCTTTTTGGAGCCCAAGTAAATCGGTTAATGAATTATTTGTTTGTTCCCTATTTCTTGCCGATTCGTTAAGGGCTGCCATCTGTGCAGCAGCAAGTTCACTTGATCTCAGATACTGAAGATACATAGGATCCATTAATGGCAGCTGATGAGTGCTACCTGCAGCATGATTTCCGAACCTGCTTGCGTTCTGTAACTCAGATGCAGCCAACAAAGGTCCTAAATTTGCACCTCTTCCTAATCCCCTAGAATCGATGGCATTCATTCCTAGCGCAGACGATGGAGCAGCATGTTCAAACAAAAGAGGCATATTGCCACTTCCAAGCTGGCTTGCCATCATGGACGGCGATGAGGGATTAACAGAAAATCCAGCCATGTTATAGTTGGGGTGCGAGTGCGAGATATTCATATCGTCAACATTCTGATAATGAGCAGGTGAACCACCTCTGCCGGTAAAGTTCGGTGTAGAAGGTCCTTTTAAATGGGAGTTAACAGAAAATCCACCAGCCTTGTGATGTTCTAGCTGTTCACTTGCATATAACGAAGAATCGTTCAGATCCAATCCGAAATTGACGCTTTTACTCGCTTTCATGAAGGGATGGTTAGCAGAATGACGCAGATAAGGTAGAGAATCAGACTTGTTCAAATATTGGAATTGTTTAGCATTATGAGTATAATCCGATGACGGGGGACGTTTGTCATCGTCCATTCCATCATTTTGGGACAAATTCATGCCAGCCAAAGCAGATACGAGATCTGCAGGCTCGTTTAGCTTAGATGCTGCAGCAGCATTAAATGAGTTTTGACCGTTGAAACTTCTTTTATCAGCAGCGCCTGACCTCCCTTCCCCAATCGGCGGAATACAAGGGCTAGCGGCTCTAGGTAGATACTGAGCGTCGGGAGTGCTGCTCCTTGACAAGGTGGCTCCTAAAGCAGAAGCATAAGATTGAGATGCCGAGCCAACAAGATTTTGAACATTGGATGTGCCTTGCTTATTTCCACCAGACTGCAAATCATCCAAAGCTTGATGCAGATAAGCAAAATGAGTTTCCGGTTTTTCAGCAATGTCATCAAACACATTATGGCCAGAGAGATGATGAGGATGCTTGGAGGCAGATGCCGCAGTATTCATCTCACCCTGCTTTGGTAAACAAGATGAAGAAAATATTAAAAACATCATAAGTAAACAAAACGACAAATAACATTTAACATATAATTTATCGAATGTCGGGACTTTTAGCTCATGATCATTATGAATATAATAATATCCGTTTGTCACAAAAATAACGCTCAAGACAAGAAATTTCAAACAGATATAAATGAATCTCCAAATATTATCAGCAAATTCTTTGAATTTAGCTACAATTAGAAAAACAAAAACCGGTAAGCAAAACGGAAATTCAAACAACAGAAGCCAAACAAAAAACATGCTAACAATTCAGAATGAAAATACATACCGATACAAGTAAACAGCTACATTGAGATACAAAACAGAAAACTAGATTAATCAATTACATTATATATAAACGCCATTGTAATAATCCAGAAAGATTACCAACATTACTTCAACAAGTATCAAACCATCAGCAATCTTCAAAAAATAAACATAATAATACCATAATTTTTTTAAAATATACACCATCCCGCGCGAATCTCCGCAATATCAGGGATCGCAGCGCGGGTGATTTAAAACCTTGAATACAACAAACATTACATAAATTTGAAATAAATTAAAAACACACAAACATATACACATACACAAACACAATGAACTCCAATTACAAGTTTAGCTAAGAAAGTCTCAATCTCATACCAACAAATAAAAAAACCTAAATTTTTTTTAACCCTCACCTGAAACATTTCAGCAATGCTCCTTTGCCTACTCCCAATCCCCAATGCCGGCGGCAAGCCAATCAACCCATCTTCGCCGCCCCATTCAGAACCGATAGACCTTTCTCCATTCCCACCATCATCACCACCTTCACCATTCACCCTCCTTCGATCCCCAATCCCACCAACCTTCGAAACACGCTGCGAATATCGCCAATCCTCCTTTGAAACCAAAGGAGGAGGCAACCTTGGGTTCAGATTCGCATTCATATAATAATAATTCGCATAAGATGGATCAGCACGAAGCTCTTCCTCACTCCCAAAACCCCTTCCACCTCCACCACCATAACTTCCCGGAGAACCACCATATAAACCTCCAAACGCCGTTATAGACCCTTCAACAGTAGGAGGCGCCGACCCACTTCTTAACCTCGCAACTTCCCTCTCTCTTTCATTCACCTCTTGTTGTTGCCGCCTCAAAACACCTAAATCTTCACCGCCGTAATCACCGTTCTTCACCATTGATCGAGCTACATCGGATATCATTTTCTGATAACTATCACTCACCATCATAAAAACAAAACAAAAGAAAACAAAAACTTAACTCCACAAAAGTGCAACAACAAAAACAAAAGAAAAACCCAAAAGAAAAAACTCAATCGTCGAACAAGAAACAGTTAAAAATGACACCTTTATAAAACAAGTTCGATTTTTTTTACGACCCAGCTGAAAATTAAGCAATGAAGCTGAAAAAGATCATATTTTTATTGATGGGTATTACGATTTTCTTAATGGGTCGAAGTTAAAATAAAGATCAAGATTGTTGTTGTTCTTCAAAGTGAAAGAGAAGAACGTGGAGGATCGATGATGTTTTGGTTCATGTTAGGAGAGAAACAGAGAATCAGTGAGGAAGTGAATAATGACTGTGAAGAAGAAGAGTGATAAGCACGAGTGTTCCTCACTTAACAACCGTTGGATTTTATAGTGGTGACGGTGGAGATTAAGTGTTTAGGGATTTGTTATTGCATTGGGGGTATTAGGGTTTTTATTTATGTATTTGTATTAACACATGATTTTATTGGCGTTTTATACTTGGGGATGGAGGAGAAGAAAGAAAATAAAAATTAAAAGAATAACAACAAAATCAAATTAAATCTTATTCAATATTCGGCATTTAAAAAGTTTGACCCACGTTGTTTTTTTTTAAAAAAATTTTAATTTTGCTATAATTATAATTGTTGTTTTGGAGGTTTAATATTAGTGTCGTTTTGTGATTGGGGCGGTTTGTTTGTGTGTGTGTAAGTGTAAGTGTAAGCGAAGGAACTAAACCAACGTTGTTGTTTTATAGTACTTTTGGTTGAATTGAGATTGTGTGTGAAACTTAAAGTGCATGGTTTTTGTCTAATTTGGAATAACTACCTTGCAGAATTGTTTCGTGCATGGATGCAAAGTATGCAAACTTTGGACAAACTTCCCTTTGGTTCTTTGTTGTTGTGATGTGAGATCTTGTGTGAGATTCAAAATAGACATTACTTGTTTTATTATTTTATTGGGTAATGTATAGGCATTCAACGTTGAGATTCACCTATATCATCTATTTGATACTCAATTAAATCACTAACTCCAAATATATATGTAGGGCCTTATTTTGTGAGAAATGAGTTTTGTCAAAAAAAAGTTTTTTTTAGGGTAAGACCATAAGAGGGATTATTCTCAACCTTTATATTAAAATAAATGGTTGATATTAAACAACTTCGTTTTTTTATAGTTTTATTTTAATTAAAACACTTGAATTTGCATTTTTATTAGAAAATTTTAAACATTATTTTAATCGTCTATTATATTCATTTGAAGTAATTATTTCAGTATTCACCGGAGTGATATGCACTATTCACCAGAGTGATAATAATGGTATCTATTGTTACTACTATTTTCATACAACTTTTTAACTTACTATAATTTTTTTTAGCGAAACTTACTACAATTGAGAAATAGCTCGTAGTTAATGTCTTTTTCTTGAAATGGCCAAAGCTTTGGTTAATATTAACCTACAATATCGGCAAATCTACACTAGAAAGAACAACAAAGTAATAGTCAAAATATTTAGCATATACTAGAATAATAGATCTAGCCGTAATAGGCATTTGCATTAAGGATTTGAATTATTCTTCTGTAAAATTATTTGCATAGCAATGGTGGTTGCAATTGATAGCAATGTTGATGGTGGGCATGGAACAAGTTGAAAACGGTTTTTTCAAAAAAAAAATTGTTGAAAATGGTGTGACACATATGCGTTAGGTTAGGGGGAGATCAAAAGAAGAAGATGAGGATGTCTATTTCTCGACGGAATATTTTAGTATACCTCTTTTATATATTTTGATCAAAGGTTGGGAATTGTCTCTACCACTCTCACCTAAAGAACTCTTTTCTTGCTAAATATATGTATTGATTCACATCTATGGTAATTTTAGAAAAAATAACCAATGCAGAAGAAATTTTTATATTGCTACCATGTTATTGGAATTGAAATAATCAAACTTGTGTATTTCAGAAAAGCTTATATACAAAGTGTCATGACAATAGTAAAATTGAGAATGAGGTTTAAACCAAAAATAACTAACATAACACAAATATTTATATCTGGTCAAAATAAAGAACATAAATATTTAGATAATATTTCCGACTTTTTTAATAGTATATTTTGAACTTTGAAAAATTATATTGATATATTTTATATTGTACACTGATCGCTCTAAAATTCATCTTATGTTCATAATAATTATTTGAACAAAGATTAGCCTACAAGTGCCAGCCACCATCCACCACCAAGTGTTAGAATCTTAAAATTATGATTTGTGATTTACTGATTTTAGGAATTCACTTTTCTTGAAATGGTTGATTTACTGATTTACAGATTTTATGAACTTATTATCTATCAGGGTTTCATATGATGTTAGTGTTTTATATTTTAGGAACTCATTACTGATGTTGTGATTTACAGTAGTACTAATAAATTATTTGTTGATAATATATTAAATCGCTCACTGGTAATCTATTATTAGATCTACTAGATTTACGGTAGAACACTCATTACTAATCTATTAGATCTATTACTGGTTTGTTTCAAAAAGTGTTAGAAAAATAACTCTTTTTAAATAGCAAGAAGGTTAGCATTAGCTTGAAGTTGTATTTAGATGTTATTTACAATTTATATATTTTGATGAATTTAAATTAAATAGTTTGAGTTTTTAATATTTTATTTGATAAAAATATAATATTTTAAAATAACTTATAATTTTTAAAATTACATTTTTTATTAAAGGTACAATTATTTAGATACAAACTAGCCTCCAAAAAACCATTTGAAATAACTTATTATGATGGGAAACCCATGCTTTAATTGAATATGGGTATTGATACATGTGTGCCCTACCCTTAAACATGTCCTGCTACTATAAAAAAATTATTTATTTTTTAGTGTATATACTCATTTATTTTATTTTAATATTTTAAACTTTATTATCTTTTTAATATTAAATTTTATTTTATTATTGTATAATGATAATTATTTTTTATAATAATATATAATTTTTTAAATTTATTATTCTATATATGTTTATATGAGGGGATAAGGAAACTCAACCCCGTCAAAGACACACTTCTTAACCCCGATAATGATGAAGGGTAAGAGTAGTTTTTTGTGTAGAATCGGTGGTAATCGTGGGAGAGTCAAAAGTTCACTCTTAACTCTCGTTGGAAAAACTTATAATATATGATTTTTCAAATTTATTATTCTATATAGGTTTAATTACAATTTTAATCCATTTATTTTTACTGACTCACGAAATTGGTCCCTCTATTTTAAAAGTCGACAGTTTTGGTTTCTCCCTCTGATTTTTTAACTAAAAAATGATGATGTGAGATATTTTAAATAACGTGACATATGATAGGATGATGTAGAATGATTAATACCTATGAAATTGATATAAAACGTCATAAAAACTTATATTTCTAACTTCGGAAATTTTTCATATTTTTAATTTAATTAATGATGTATGAATAATTAATGCATTTAGATTATTCTATATTATAGAATTGTATGTCACGTTATTAAAAATATGTCAAATCGTTATTTTTTTAGTTCAAAAATATGAGAGAAGGACCAAAACTGTCGACTTTTGAAATAGGGGAACCAATTCCGTAAATTGGTAATAATAGAGGGACCAAAACTGTAATTAAGCCTTCTATATATGTTTATATCAGTGGGACAAGGAAACTCAACCCCGCCAAAGGCACGCTTCTCAACCCCAATAATGATCAAGGGTAGGAGTAGTTTTTTGCGTAGAATCGTTGGTGATGGTGGGAGAGTCAAAGTCCATTCCTAATTGTTCTCGTTGAAAAAATTTATCGATAATCTAACTAAGTTAACTAATTAAATGATAGAGAGTGTAGACAAAGTTTGTTTATTAAAAAGAAAAATAAAAGACGAGAGTAAGACCTAACTCTAACTACACCATTGGTATCAATCAATAAATATAGAGTCAGTTAGGAAGGATAATCATTCCAAAGAAACAAGAGATTGTTGATGGAAACGTCGTACTCAACCAACTAATGTACACAAGTATATACCCTCTCTCGGAAAGTAAATAAAAGATAAATTGTCAATTTTGTGTCGTAAATCGCACCATGTGATATACAATTGAAGTATAAGGGTGATCAAAAAGTATCCTCTCAATGATCAATACAAGAGAATCCCTAAAGTGAAATTCACGTCATAAAATATATGTATCCCTGTAATAAGTACTCGAAAAATGGTCAATATTATCTCAGCCATCAAGATGGTACAAAAGCCACAAAATCTAAAAAAAAAATAATAATAAATAAATAACTAAAAAGCCAATTCCATGAAGAATTCCATAGTAAACCTTCAGCCTCACTCTGCCAAGGAGCTGCCATCTACATTAAAATTAACTAAATTTGTTTAAGGACGAGGCCAAGATGCCTCATGGTAGACATTAGTCACAATAAAAGAAGGAAATAATTTTTTGATAATAGAGTGCAACAAATGAATTTAGTTAACAATGAGCCACAACTGGAAAATGTTATCAATAAACACATTGATTTCGAAACTTCCAAATGATCCAACATGATATTTTTACGGAATTTCAACTTCCAAAGCCAATAGTAAGCATTATCTAGAGTTGAAGATTGGTTGCTAAGGTGCCACTAATATGAAATATTGAAAAAGTATACATTAGTTTTGCAGCATATTTTGCCTAAATATAGATATCCCCTGCATCACCAAAAAAGAAATATTCATGATTGTTGACTTGATTTCATGAGGAATAATCGCATCTATGCTCTCAAATTTCACTAATAAGTGTTTTTATTTATTTATTACAAAACACTAATAAGTGTTAAAAAACATTTTGAACCTACAATGGAGAATAAGAAGTGTGCACGTAACGCACCATAGGATAGATAGGATCATCATATTGACCAATTTAATTACTTTAGATGGAAGTCACAAAGTTTATATTGTGTAAAATAGTAAAGAATGTATGATTGGTTTGATAAGGATCACTCGATGTGCTATATTAACTAAATAATTGTTCTTCTAATCATATATATGGTATGATAATAAATGTATTTATGAATTCCTTTATTAGATTAATGAGAATATATTTTTATATTTTTACACAATTCCATTGTTTCCTATTGCATATTTAGTGAGTCGTGAAAAAATATATTAACATATATACTTCTAAAATAAACAAGCATAATAACAAGAATCTAAAACAACCATAACAAGATGCAAGCGAAATTTTATTCTAGACTTCAAAAAGCATTTTAATCATTTTTATTTTTCTATAAAAATTGAAAGGAAAAATCCAATTAGCTACTGAAATTGTATTGTCAGCGAAAGTTTCCTTCTTAAATAATATCACGTTGTGATTCTCTCTTTTCTAATTAGTGATTATTTTATTTATATATTACTAGAATTTTATTTTTTTAATCTTAATAAAAATTAATATTATCTATTATTCGATATTTAAAATTATGCAAATACTTATCGATTTTTAATTACACTTTTAAACATTAATACAAAGAATTCTTCTTTATATAATGAGTAATTTAATTATCTCAAAAAGTGCAATATATATTTAAAATGAATAATAATTTAATTGATTATTTAAACTATTTAAAAAAATATATTTAAGGTGTGTTTGATTTGCATATTGGAAGGAATTTAATCGGACAAAATCATTAGTTTCATGTGTGACTTAAAAATTTGTCATATATTACGCAAAACAAGGAAAGGGAGAGACTTACAAAATGACGAATATTAAGCATATCTGTATTGCTAAACACGTTGTCCAATTAAAAATTTATATTATATAAATTATTTTTGTAATTTTTATGTTAAATATAAAATTATTTTATATGTCATTTAAATATGGTAATATTAATTAACGTCATTTAACAAAAATGAATCACTCAATAATTTCAATGTACCTCAATGACTTAAATTATTTTATATTTACATAAAAATTTATAAAGACAAATTGTGTTGTATAGAATTTCAAATAATATTAAGTTTTGTAATGGAGACATCTATTACAAAAGTTATTGAATTAATGTTTCAATAATGTCCAAATATTAATGTACCTAGCGTAGTTTTTTTGTTTTTTTACTAAATTACCCTTAAGTAATATTTGGTAATGTTAATAAGTTATATATTAGTTTATTAAACTAGTTTATAAGTTTTTTTGGATTAAAATAGATATGTTTGATAAGTAAATTTTTCTCACCAATTTATAGTTTATTCTAAGATGTTATTTCAAGTAGCGTTTGAACTTATAGTTTATAGTTTTTTTACATTTTTTTATTTATAACCTTATTATTTTATTTTTATTATTTTTTTATATTTATGTAATACAAAATAACTACCTCACTCACTACCCTCTCACCCACTAGTTCACAGTTTCAAGTATATCTTATTGTTGGTGAACATAGTACTCAGTTTCTTTAATTTCTTGCCAAAATAACTATAAAAAAATCATGTTATTTATAAATTGAGTATTTATCTTACAAGAAATTAATTAAGGTATGCATTGTCATATTTATTATTATTTCTTCATCTTCTAATTTATCATTGTGATTTCTTCATCTTCTAATTTATTATTATGATAAAGTTAAATTCATTTTTTTATGTCAAATTGTAAACAGTAGTTGAATTGCATTATTTTTACAATATTACTATTTATATATATGGAGCTTGCAAAACTTTTAGAGAATTATTTAAATTTATGTTTGTATTGTAATAAAAAAAAGTAAATGATGTAACAAAAAAAGTAAAGAAAAGTAGAAAAATT
>JBBPBP010009778.1:39232049-39245288 GCA_037974735.1 Cicer chorassanicum | reverse complement strand
GTTAAAAAAACTTCATATCATAAGCGACAATTAATAGTAATTAACGTTTTCAAGTTTCTAGGTTTTGTCCTCTTATAAAATTTCTAAGACATTTCTACAATATATTCAAAAATTGAAGGATTTTAAAATAATTGTTTCATTAACTAATAAATTAATAATATTTTTTAAATAAAAAAACTATTTGTAATTTAAGAAAACACATTTTATAAAAAAATATCATTTCATTATTTTTATATATTTTCTTATAAATATTCAACATTCACTATTATAACAAATCAAAATAATTTTAATTTTATTTCGTAACACTTTTGATAAATAAGTGGACTTGGGTATGGGATTGGAGAAGGCTTTTGATAAATAATTAATGGTTGGATGGAGGGTGCACTTTAATTCCCCATTCAACAATTTTGGTCAATTTTCTACAATTAGGAGAAGTGGTCTCTAGAAAACGATGGAAGCAACTACGTCGTTTAATTTGGTGCACCACCATATGGGGGAGATCGCTCGAACAAGGATATCTAAATCTTGACAAAGATTTGGAAGAATTGGGTCCCGTGTGTCTATTGAGTCAGTTAGTCATTTGTTTGTTACATGTGAGTTTGTCCTTCAAGTGTACTATAAGATATTTCAGTGGTTAAAGTGAGAGTTAGTGTTACCTCTTGACCTGAGTTGTGTGTTTGCTATTTTTGGGACTCTTAGGGACGAGGCTATAGGGTGAAGCTAGATTTGATATAAATTTATTTTCTCAGTAAGATGGGGATTGACTAGAAATTAGTGGATATAATTAAATTCTCTTCGTGGAAGTGGTTTTTAAATAAGAAATTGGACTACTCCTATACCTTTTATGAATGAGAGGTAGAACATGTTCTGTTGTTAGATTCATACTAGTCCATTTTTTGGTTGTTGGTTGCTTGGTTTGTGTTGTTCTACTCAATAGTGCCTACTTTCATTTCTCTATCGCTGGTTCGCTCGACGGGCTTTGCTATGTGGGTGGTGCTTTGATGTTCTTTGTTTTGTGATGGTTGGTTGGTAGTTTATTGCCCTTTCTTTTTTATTTTGTGTTGTATTTGTTGGGTGTGTTCACAAAAAAAAAAGGAATGAAGTGATTTATTGGGTTTGGCCCACGTGAAAGAAAAAAAAGGAATTTTGAAATCCCTAATAAAACAAAAGTGAACAGTGTTGAGATAGAAATGTAGTGGCCATGATCAAACAATGGTTGGATCTTAGTGTATATCTACATGTTACTAAAATAGAAGCTAACAAAATGTGGGAGAAATTAAAAGAGTGTTATGAAAAAATGAATGTACAAAATATAACATTATTGATTTGGAAGTTGGTGAATATGAAATATAAATATAGGGGTTCAATGGCAAAACATATTGAAATAGAAATGTCAAACTACAAGGAATGGAGTTTGAATTGTAAATTCACCTATTTAAAATTTCATGTTAAAAACTTAAGAAAATAACTCAAGATTGATTTTGGTTGTAAAAACAGAAAACGGAGAACGTTCTTGGATAGTTAAATCAACAATTTAGCTTCTCTATTTATCTTGATAATCAAAAGGACTGAAAGTAAATAGAGATAAGAGAAGAGATATCACACAATGATATATCCTGGTTCACCCAACTCGGGTTATGCCCAGTCCTCACAACTATGAGATTTTCCACTAAGTGTTCAAAGAGAACGTTCTTGGTTTTACAACATTCTTGGTTTTACACAGTTTGCTCAGATCAACCTTGACCTGTTACATCAATTCATTTCCACCTAGAAAGGGATTCAATCAGGTCACCTATCAATCTTTAGAGAGAATTTTACAATTCACCTTTTAACCATAAAATGATTTTCTATAAACTAATCAAACTATAAATAACACTTATAGTCTTGAGTTTACACAATAATGATTTAAAGAGATTGATAGAATCTGAGTATGCTCAACTCGTGTTTGAGAATAGATTATTGACAAAAGAATTCAATAGAATGATTATGATATTTGAAGAAGAAAACAGAACCAAATCTTTTGTTTGTGATTGAGAACCTTTCACGTATGTAAGTGTATGTAAGTGATTGATTTTCTTAGCACTTGAAGTTCTGATTTTTCCTTGAGCTTGGGGTTCCTATTATAGGCTTCAAGAAGTTTGATGACAGCTAATTTGACTGTTGAAAAAGTGTCCAACTATCATGTGTCAGATTTAACTAAATACCAGACTTTTTGAATCATGAATGTTCTTTACTTGAACATTTTGTGTTTTTGCTTCTGTGTTAATAATGGTAGGTCTGTAGCTTCTCATTCTTGACTGTGATTTATGATCCTTTATGTGCACAGACATCTCAAAGATGTGCTTAATGTATTCAGATCAAGATTGTCTTTGATTCGTGCAAAATAGGTTGGAGAATGATGTCCATATGGTGGAGATTGATGACAACATTCTGGAGACTGATGTTAACATGCTGGAGAATGAAGTTAACATTCTAGAGATTGATGTCAACATGCTGGAGAACGATCATTATCATTTTTGCTTTGAGACATGCCTTTTAACCTTTGATCTTTTGGAGTGTTTCTTTTGTTGATGTGAGAGCTGTATATTCCTTGTAGATGTACCGAAGATGCATTCGTAATTTTGCAGGAGCTTTCCTTTCATTAAAAGATGATTTAAGCATTCTTGTTGAAAATGAAAAATGTGGAGAACGTTCTTGGTTTTCTAGAATATTGTCAAGAACGTTCTTGGTTTTGTTTGTTCATTTTTTGCTTTTTACTTAAATTAACTTTACTTGCATTGCTTAGTATCTATCTTGGAGTATTACACTCAAAAACAAATGTTAAATTAACACATCATTTAGAATCATAATTAGAGTCTTAATTAACCTTTGTTTGTTTACATCAAAACATTAATTTTGGGATTTTGTCTCAACACATATCAGTATTTTTCAAAATATAGTGAATCAGTTGACAACAACAAATATTAAATTAGATGATGAGTTGCAAACGTTGTTATTGTTGAGTTCTTTGCTTGATAATTGGGAAGTCCTTGTTGTGACATTGACTAATTCAACTAAAAGTCAAAAGTTGAAAAAGTCAATAGTTAAAGAGAGCATGTTGAATGAAGAAGCTCGAAGAAAGGAATATGGTTTGATTAGTTCTTCCTCAAAGTCATAACCACTAGTTACAAAGTCACGAGGGAAAAATCAATCTAGATACTTCCAAAGACGTGACAACTCTGAAAGTCGTAGCAAGTCAAGAAGCAAGTCGAGGACTATAAAAGAAGTGATATGCTATAATTGTGGCAAAACATGTCACATAAAAAGAAATTGCAGGTTCCTTAAGAGAGATTAATTGAGGGGAAGAGATGAAGACAAAGAGAAGAAAAATGATAAAGATACATCAACAGTTGCATCTTTTAGTAATGTCTACATTGTTTGTGTGATGATTCCATAAACCTTGCATGTCTGGATTCAACTTGGATTATTGATTCGAGTGCCTCATATCATGTTACTCCTAGACGTGATTTATTCTCATTATACGGTGTTGGTAGAAAAGTGTGGGCATTTCCTTTGAAATCTAAAGACCAGATACTTGAGGTCTTCAAGCATTTTTATGCAAGTGTTGAAAGAGAAAAAGGAAGGAAATTGAAATGTGTTCGATCAGATAATGGTGGTGAATTCAGTGGTCCGTTTGAAGAGTATTGTAGAGAACATGAAATCATGCTTAAGAAAACAGTTCCAAAGATACCTCAACATAATGGTGTTGCTGAGAGAATGAATTGTACGTTTAATGACAGAATCAGATGTACGCTCTCTCATGCAAAATTATCCAAATTCTTTTGGGGTGAAGCAATGAAAACTATAGTGAATTTGATCAATATTTTCTCCTTTTATTCCACTTGATGACGATGTTCCAATTAGAGTTTGGACAGGGAAATATGTTTTTACCGCCTTTTAAGAGAATTTTCTCCTTTTAGTTCCAAATAAAGTTCCAAATAGAATTTTCTCCTTTTAGTTGCAAATGTTTTGTTCATATTCCAAGAGATGAGAGGTAAAAGCTTGATAGTAAATCCAAACAATGTGTGTTTGTAGGTTATGGTGGTGAAGAATTTGGTTATAGATTGTGGGATCTGGTTGACAAGAAAATCATCAAAAGCCGATATGTGATATTTCTTGAAGACCAAACTATTGAAGATTTTGATAAAGCTGAGTAACAGAAATCTATTTTCAGAAGTTACATTGATGTTACGCCTAAACATCCTGCATAAACTTTTGTTGATGAGAGAGATGTACATGTAGATGATGAGAATGTAACTGATGATCATGTACCTCACCATGATGAGCAGGCTTCACCTGAACCACCAATTGAGTTTGAGTTGAGAAGATCTACTAAAGAACATCAACCTTCTCAAAGAAACCCTCCACATGAGTATGTGATGATCACTAATAGTGGAGAGCCAGCGTACTACCAAAAGACTATTACAAATGTTGATAAAGAAAAGTGGTTGAAGACCATGCAAGAAGATATGAATTCCTTGCATGAGAATCACACATTTGAGTTGGTAAAGTTGTTTAAGGGCAGAAAAGAACTCAAGAACAAATGGGTATACAAGATAAAAGCAGAACAGAATATTTCTCAACCAAGATACAAAGCAAGATTGGTTGTGAAAGGCTTTAGCCAGATAAAAGGTATTGACTTTTAAGAATTTTTTCACCTGTGGTGAAGATGTCCTCTATCCGAGTTATGCTTGGGTTAACAGCTAGTTTGAACCCAGAAGTTGAACAACTTGATGTGAAACTACATTCCTTCATGACGATTTGGAGGAAGATACCTATATGGAGCAATCAGAGGGTTTCAAAGTCAAAGGTAAAATGCAACTTGTGTGTAAATTAAAGAAAAACTTGTATGGGCTCAAGCAAGCACCTCGACAATGGTACAAGAAATTTGATTCTTTCGTGAAGAAACAAGGGTACGATAAAACTGCTTCTGACCATTGTGTGTTTATTAAGAAATTTTGTGGTCGTGATTATATTATTCTCTTGGTATGTGTGGATTACATGTTCATTGTTGGTCGTGACACTAAGAAGATTCAATCTCTAAAGATTATTTGAACAAGTCTTTTGCAATGAAAGACTTGGGTCCTGCAAAGCAAATTATGGGCATTCGAATTACTCGTGACAGGAAGAATGATAAATTGTGGTTGTCTCAACGCAATTATATTGAGAAGGTGCTAGAGAGGTTTAACATGAACAATTGCAAACCTGCTGATACATACTCCACTTGCTACTCATTTCAAATTGAATTCTGATCAATGTCCTACAAGTGAGAAAGACAAAGAAGAGATGAAGAAAGTTCCTTATGCATCTGCAGTTGGTAATTTAATGTATGTTATGGTATGCACAATGCCAAATACTGCTCATGCAGTTGGAGTTGTCAATCGATTTCTCTATAATCTTGGTAAAAATCATTGACTAGCAATGTCGTGGATTCTCAAATACCTTAGAGGCACTTCCAAAATGTGTTTATGCTATGGAGGTGGTGAACCTGTGTTGGATGGCTACACAAATGCAGATATGGCAGATGATATTGATTCTAGAAAATATACTTCTGGTTATATGATGAAGTTTGCAGGGGAACTGTGTCTTGGCAATCAAGGTTACATAAGTGTGTTGCTTTATCCACTACTAAAGCTGAGTACATTGCAACAACTGGAGCTTCCAAAGAACTCTTGTGGATGAAGAAATTCCTATTGAGTTAGGTCTCAAGCAAGACAAGTTTGTGTTATTATGTGATAGTCAGAGTGCGATTCATCTCAGTAAGAATCCTACTTTTCATGCAAAGTCGAAACATATTGAGGTGCGGTATCATTGGATACGCGATGCACTAGAAATAAAGTCATTTTTAATTAAAAAGATTCATAGCGACGAGAATGGTTCAGATATGATGACGAAGGTCTTGCATGTGTCAAAGATAATATGTTGTAGAAAGAAGGATGGTTGAGTAGTACCTTCCCACTTGAGTCGTAATGGGGAGATTTGTTGAGTGGACTCACTCCCCAAGTGGAACCCACCAATTTTATTATTATTATTATTATTATTATTATTATTATTATTATTATTATTATTATTATTATTATTATTATTATTATTATTATTATTATTATTATTATTATTATTATTATTATTATTATTATTATTACTATTATTATTATTATTATTATTATTATTATTATTATTATTATTATTATTATTATTAAAGAAAAAAAAAAGAGATTTTGAAATAATTATTTATGGTTTTTTCCTATCAGTATTTGGTTTTGAATACTCCTTGTATTTGTTTGACTTTATTTTTCTAATATAATTTTGCCATTAAACAAAGGACTAAACAAATATTCACTATACATTGGAGGGTACAAAAACAATCTTAAACCTAAAATATTTTTCATGTGTGTAAACAATGGATGAACTCGTATCATGCTAACAAATACAAACTAAAGGGGAAAAAATTATATTAAATGTGTTTAGATTTTTAACCTTTAATTAGTTAAAAAAAATTTGGATTAATTTATTGAAATGATTCTTGTCTCTTAATAATTGCAATGGCAACCTCCACAAGCCAATAGATTCTCTAAAAAATAATTACAATAAAATTAAATCCATCTCTTTAACACATCCTAGCTTTCTATATAAACAAAAAGTTAAATTTGATATTGCAAGATACAAATAACAAAAGAAAGAAAAAAGAAGAGAAAATGGGTTTCAGTGAGAAACAAGAGGCTTTAGTGAATAGCTCATGGGAATCCTTCAAACAAAACATTCCTCAGTATAGTGTTTTGTTCTATACTTTGTAAGTTTTCTCTCAAAGTGTATTTTGTTTTGTGTTCTTTATTAAGATTATTTAAATAAAAAAGGGGGTAGTTTAACAATAATAATTTCGGTTATTTTGATTAAATTAAAAATAGTATATTGGAGAAAGCACCTGCAGTAAAGGACCTCTTCTCTTTTCTAAAAGACACTGCTGGAGTACAAGATGGTCCAAAACTCCAAGCTCATGCTGAAAAAGTTTTTGGATTGGTGAGTACAATCCAGCATTAATCAATTTTTTTATTCTTTATTCAATTTCACTCAATGTGGATGCTACTCTTAGAATTAATAACAATATTTGGGAGATTGAAAAACAATAAAATATACATTTAATAAGTTTTATTTTATCTTTACTAGTTAGAACGATGGTTTGATTAAAATTAGAAGATCAATAAATATGGTTTGATAATATATAATCACATTGTAGTATTAGAAATAAGACCATATATTATTAATATTTTTCTTTAAAACTTTAAAACATTTTAATGTATAGGTGCGGGATTCAGCTGTTCAACTTCGTGCAAAAGGAGAAATAGTTTTGGAAGATACTACATTGAGTGTTATCCACGTCCAAAAGGGAGTTATTGATCCTCATTTTGTGGTATGATAATAAAATAAAATATTTTATTGAAGCCATTTGTTAACACAATCAATATTTTTTTTTATTAAAACATATTTATTATTTTAAAGGTGGTTAAAGAAGCATTGCTGAAAACAATAAAGGAAGCAAGTGGAGACAAATGGAGCGAGGAATTGAGTACTGCATGGGAAGTGGCGTATGATGAATTGGCAACCGCGATTAAGAAAGCAATGAATTGAAAATATAATTTGTTATAAATAAGTTCAATGAATAAAATTAATATCACTATATCTTGTTAAACAAGTTTCTACAATAAATGTTATATGAAATAATTAGTTAATATGATTTGTGTTATTTTTTACTGAAGCTAATATTATTTGTGTTCACACTACTAATTCTCTATTAAAAAATAATCACATCTGAATCCCGCACCTAATACACTGATTATGATTACTAATATGAGCTAACTTGTTCTATTTTGGAAGAAAGTTATTGACTTATATAATTTTGTTTGGAAATGATTATGATTACTAATTGAGCATCCTAGGTAGCTAATTTCAATTCATATAAATCATGCCAAAAATAATATCAAATCCTATAGTCTTTTATAAAGAAACCATTACCAAAATTCTATAAAGAAATTGAAAAAAAAAAAACAAATCTATAAAGAGATAACTAAAACAACTTCACAAACAATAGTTAGTTATTCAGTTGGGGAACAGTTAGTTAGTTATATTTTAGTTTGTTAATTAACTATAACAAAGTTGAAGACCATTATATAGTTAGTTATTTTTGAAGCTCTAATTTCACATCACATTATCAAGACACAATCTACAACAATTGAGTGTTAAATTGTTGAGATCAACCACCATGGATAACAACGAACCACCGCGGTCCGGCCCTCAACCACCACGACCCAATTATCGTCGCCGTCGTTTTCCTCCTCGGCTACAACAACAATCACGAAACAATCATCGACCAGCACCACCCTTTGTTCGTAATCGTCGTACTCCTCCACTACAACAACAATCATCAAACAACTCTCCATCGTCGGCTTCTTCGGTGCAACAATCGCCACCGCGCCGTAGTCCGAGGGAAATAGAAAGGCAGTTAATAATACCTAATTGGCCGGAACGAGAGTTTAATGTTATATTAAATATAGATTTGCCACTAACACCACAATCTTCTCCAAACTCTCCTCTGCATGAACTAGATATAACATTGGACGTAACAATACCTACGTCGCCGTCACAATCTCCTATGCCACCACAAGAATCACAATCGTCTTATCGTGATACAATATTAAACATAAGGATCTACTATAATTAAAATAATTGTATGTACTTCACTTAGAATCAAGAATTTGCATTGTACATTTTTAAAGAATGTAATCAAGAGTATTGATATTGATAATTTGTTACATAAAAAGTAGGTATCTCTTGTCTATATCTTTATCTTAGAGTAATTTGGTAGAATTCATGAACGTGTTCTTTGGAATATTTCTTGTATGTACTGTAGAATTATAAATTAGATTTTTTTTAGCAGTAATAGTTATATACACCACCTATTTGACACCTTATCATTGATGGTGTGGTTGGCCGGTAACGGAGTTCCGGCGACTCTATGGTGGTCGGTCTCCTCTTACCGCCATTAATATTATTAATTTTTAATAATTTTTAAATTTTGAAAAAGAAATTAAATAATAAAGTAAATAATAAATAAAATTATTTACATATTAATTTCTTTTTTTTGTGTTTAATTGGTGTTGTTATATATGGAAGTGTACATTAAAAATCATTTTTTTTTTCTATACGAATAGAACTATATATGATATAGTCGTGTGTTTTGGATGCAAATATTGTTTTTTTTTTAAGTAAAATATTGTCGTTTTATCAATAGCATATTTATACATATTAATATGTCCATGGCTACAATATCTTATTTGATAAGTGAAACCCTCCCTTTTGTTTTAAGTTTAAATGTCCATCAAGCTATTAGGAGAATTCAATATTCAACTTCCAAACCACAATAATTGATGGGACTGAAGGAGAAAGTATTAACAAGGCAAAATCAGGGAAGATGGAAAGATACTTTCAAATTTGAAAAAGTAAAAAACAAGCGTTTAATTTTCATTTATGGATAATATATAAAGTTTTACACAATCAGTAAGTCATGATCGATCATGTAAGTGATTTTATAAATAATTATAATAAAAGTTAAACATTGTTAACAATTTAACAATTGGGATTGATTTACGGTATTTTTTTTTTTTACATTAACTGTGAATATAAATTAAATTATAAAAACAATGAACACATTTTTTTAAAATTGTTTAATCTTTTTTTTACTTTATCAAGAAAAAATAAATTAGATAAAAGGATTCTTATTAATTAGTGGAGATTAGTTATGTATTATAGCGTGCTTTCCATCGTACCATATCTTTAATGTACAAGAAAGTATTGTGTTGGCACAAAGATTTAGACACACAATCTTTTAGCTACATTCACAAGAATGATAAAAAGTAGTTTTTTAAAATAATTGATAATATGTATTATTTGTTTGAGTACTCAAATAATATTTATTTGTGGTTGCGACCGCTTAATTATTTTTTCTTATACTCTATCTAATTAAATAATATTTTAGATTGAGATCTTCACCGCAGAAATAATTAGATTTTGTTTCTTCATTTTATTTTATTTTTGTGATTTAGGAATTTCTAAAGTAAATTTATACTCCTTTAAATTTTTTTCTCTTAGTAGTCTCTTTTGTATCTCACTTTTCTATGGGTGAAATTCCAACAACTTCTTAATTACCCTTCACAACTTCTTGATTAAACTCCACAATCACTTGATTATCCTCATCAATAAACCCCATAATCAAATATTATAAATTATACAACAACATGTCTCAACATTATTGATACATTTCAAAGCTTTCTTATTTAACTATTGATTTTTCGATAATGACAACATCATTATCTTGCATTAAGCGAGGTTTGTTTTGCACAAACATGTATCTACTCATAACTCGTTTAAGATTAACTTTTGTGAATAATTAGATATGTCCAAGATCCAATCACTCATGAAGTTAATTTTAGATTTAATAAAGTATTAAATTTCATTACCCTTTTTGTTATTTAATTAAATAGCTAATTCGGTAAGTCCTTAATTAAAATTATAGACTTGTTAACGTGATAGAGATTATGATAACGAGGATAATCAAGTCTTTAATCTATCTTGATCATTTTACAAGTGCATGACCATCAGAATAATCAATTTCATCGTTACGACATTGCCTTTTCTTTTTGACTAAATCGCCAACTTGATTAATTAAATCAATAATCTCTTCTAAATCCCTTTGTGAAATGTTCCCTTACATCGTCTCCAAATTTGTTCATGTGCTCCTATATTATATAATGTGAACTACACTGTTAGTTTAAAGGAAGTATAATGTAAATAACAAGAATTGGTTGACAAATACTACAATCTAACTTGCACAACAACATCTTGCATATCCATATGGTCTTCAACATTTTTTTTGAATGAAACTCTCAAATTTAGCATCATTGTCCTGAAATTAATTGTATCTTTAATTTATAAAATTTTATGAACTAATAGCAAGATTTTAGATTGAGTTGATTCATAAGTTTTTTCCTATCAACTTCTAAAATTTTATAATCACATCAATATATCATTAGTAATGTTCTTTACACTAAAGCTTCTTTTTCAAAACTTGAATTAAATCCACCAGTCACTTCAACTTTGAATAAGAATTTCTTGTCAACCAACCCTGAAACCTCATTAGGAACAATGTCAGCAAGATGACCCTATAACAACTAGTAAAGACCAAAAATTAATTATTGGCAACGATGTTGCTAGCTTCAATAATATTTGTGCATGATCAATTAAGCAATGTGGAAGCATTACCATAAAAATTCACAAAGGTTGTATCGTTGGTGTTAACAATGAGCTTCATAACATACTTGCCAAATATGAATATGTGTTAGTACAGAGGTGCACCTAAGAGGATGGATGAATTAGAGTTTAGTAAAATGTAGATTATTTTTCTGACTATAATTAGAGTTTAGTAAAATGTAAATGGCAGAAAAATAAAGAACACATAGAATTTATCCTAGTTCTCCTTTCAAACCAAGGGTACATTCAGTTCTCTTGCACACCACAAGAGATTTTCCACTATTGTTAGAATAAGTACAAGTCTAACTCTAAGACTTCTGTTATAAACTTCTAACAATCTGCCTAAGATAGCACACCAGTATCCTAGTTTACAACACTTGAAGAAAGTACACCACTTTCCTCAACTTACACAATAACTTGAATGATTATACAACAATGATTTTGACTGAAATCAATAGGGTATAATAGTTGATGTACTTTCTTTGTACAATGATAACAGTCTAATATAATTTCAAGTACAACAGAGAACCTTTCTCAATGATATGACAATGTAAAATATGTACTTGAAATATTAAAATTTAACTTTTAATAGATCTTTAAAATTTTCAAAAAGGTTTTTAAGGTTGTTTAAAGTTCTGGAATTGAATCTGAAACTAGGAAGTATTTATACTCCTTAGACATCACTTCAGATCAGTGGAAATCGTTCTCAGAAGATTGATGAACATATGCAATGATCCAGATTGAATCAAAACTGAAGAGTTGCATTGCTTCGCAATTGTATTCGGCTACAGCCTAAGTGTAGTTGAATACACTTCTGTAACGTTCAAAATTTTCAAACAATTTGTGCTTGTATTCGAATACAGATCCATGTAGTCGAATACAGATGACTAAAATTTGTCACTGACTTGGTTTTGTATTCGGCTACATCATGTTGTAGTCGAATACAAATTTTTAGTTTTTGCTACTGACTTAGGTTTGTATACAGATGTGCAGTTTTTTCCACTGACTTGGGTTTGTATTCGGCTACAACATATTGTAGTCGAATACAGATGTGCAGTTTTTTTGCTACTGACTTCATTTGTATTCGGCTACGCATATATGTAGTCGAATACAACCTTGACTTTTGTCAAAAACTTGATTTTCAAACATTGTTCGTGCAGTTTGACACTTTGAAAATTCTTTTGATGCATATGTTAAAGTAGAAGATTCTCATGTGCATTTAAAATATAACAATATTAGATTGCATCATGTATCTTAAACTATAAGACTTCTAGCATATTGACAATAATTGACTTGATTGTTGACTTCGCTTTGAACTCGCAATTTGACCACTTTACTTGGTCTTTGTCTTCATCAAAAACATAAGTATTCTTGCATATTTACAATATGTGCATATATCTTTTACTATTATGTTTGGGAGACATCAGTTAGTCTTTGAGTGAAATTTTGAAATTCAAAAGCTACAAATTCATACATAAGAGAATGGTAACTATGTTAGTCTTTGAGTGAAATTTTGAAATTCAAAAGCTACAAATTCATACATAAGAGAATGGTAACTATGATAGAATGAAATTTGAAGTAGTATTTATAGTTGTGAATTGTAAAAAAAAGCATTGTTAAAAATCTTTCCGGTAATTTCAATGAAAAAATAAAATTATTTCGGTTGCATGAATTATTTGGTACAAATTTTATTAAGGAAATAAAATTATTTGATAATGATCAATTCTTATTTAATATTAGTGTATATTTGTTGATTTTCTCCTTCAATGTTTCCTTTATGTAATATATACTTGTTATTAATGTTTGTTTGACCAAAAATTAATAATTAATATTTTATTAATTTAGTATAATATTTTTTGCATAAACAATTAATTTCATTAATATTAAATGTGTTATTGT
>JBBPBP010009778.1:39194274-39217330 GCA_037974735.1 Cicer chorassanicum | reverse complement strand
TATTATTAGATACACAAATGTAATTATTTTATAAGTGTTTTTTGAATTCTAATAGTGTTTTTCGATGAACTGATTGAAAATTAAAAGCAATTCAAAAGTTTCAATTGTATTTCTTTTTTTTTAAATTTTTTTTGCTGTTTGGGTAAACGAATTATTTATTTAAAACTAGATCATTAAATTTCATGATTTTTGGGGTGAAAATAAAAAAAAAATATTTGAACCGAAAATAAATTTTGGAAAAGTTGAAGGACTCTTATAAAAAAATTTGGGAATCAATTTACAAAATTTGAGAAAATTTAGGGACTAACTTGATAATTTTTGAAAAAACTTAGACACTAATATGCAAATCTTAAAACATATAGGATCAAAAATTATAATTTTAAAAATACTATAGACATTTTAATGATTCATATATATTATAAAATAAAGAGAGAATTAAAAATTTCTTATTTTTTAAGTTATATTTGAAATTCGTCAACTTTATAAATTTTGACAAAATAACTAATATAATATCTCATTTTGAAAATTCTTAAAATTTATTAAAATATTGCATTACCTCAAAAAATTCTATCACATTCTAAAATTTTTTCACATAAAAAAAGAAATTAATAATTTCAATTTTTTGAACCATGTGTCGTCGTACATTTTGGAGAATATAAATGTTATATATGATACTACTACTAGACTAAAAAACAAATTATCCTAAAAAGAAAAACTTGTGATTGAAAATTGTTGGGTCGTTTTGTTTTGGTCCAAAATTTATTGAATGATTTGGAATTAATTGCAAATTGCAATAGCGTAAACAGTAAAATATGAAGAATGGTCCCATTTGGGGTATTTTCATCCAACTCTGTTTAGCTTTAAATAACAAAAAGAAACAAAACAGTGTTCAATTCAGTGTCTGTATCTGCAATATATACGTCCCAAAGCTTGTGACATGTTTTTGACGCTTCTATCAGTTTGTTTATTAAGTTAGCAGTTAAAGTGGTGCTGTCAAAGAGTTTTGGTTTCAGTATTACAGTTCATATTTTAAATTCCAATTTTCATTATTTTTTAGTATAAAATTTGTATTTAAAATTTCAACCATTCAATTTTAATCAAACGAGTTTGATATATCTTAGTGCATTACTATCGTAAAGGGCCAACCACAGTGAATCTCGATCCCAAAATATAGTACTCCACTGGCTTGTTACTAGACACTTATGTAAAAGGGTGTAAATAATTCAATGTATTTGAAATATGAAGTTATACTCCTACCCCATATTTAAAAGACAATATTTTAGTTAGAAAATTTTACTTTTTACCCCTTATGTTATACTCCTAAATCCAACCCCATATTTTAATAATAATTCCATTTTACTTTAAAAAGAAAAAAAAAAGAATCAAGATATTATGCAATCGAAATACTTGAAAGGACAAAATTTTCAAAAGTCGAAAGTTAAAATTTTTATACTATGCAAAAATATAATTTAAATTTTTTGGAACAAAAATGTGTTTTTAATAATTTAAGATTTAAATTTTTCTATTCAAAAAACTAAAAATTTTAATTATCAAGAACACATTTAATTTTTAAAAAAATTAAATTAAATTTTTCAATATACATTTGTATTTTAAAATTCAAACTTTAAAATTTTTGTGATATATTTGTGTTTTAAAAAAATATAAATTTTAAAATTTTCAAAATACAACTTGAATTTGGAGAGGTATATGGACAATTTTTTATTTTTTATTTTCAAAAAGGAATATGTAAAATTAATAGTTTGAGTAAAATATAGAGTAGAGGCATGATGGTGTAGATATAAGGTATAAATTTTATTTTAGTGATTATAAAATACTATAATATATTCTTACAAAGAGTGACCTCGAGTAGGAGTGGGAGTACCAAGTTCCATTGGTAGATTATAGATAGATATATTGAATCTCTTCTCACAAAAATATATATTCTTATCAAGTTTAATCCTGCGAATTCATTAATGTTTACTCAATACTTTAGTGATTTACTGATTTTAATGAAAATTTCACCAAATTGGATAACTAAACATTGATAAAATAAAATATTGAAAAGATTTGATTAGGTTTGTAATTTAACAGACCAATAATTAGGGACGGTAAAACGAGTCATTGAGTCTCGTTTAATATTTCTATGTAGGCCGCTAAAAAAATGGTGTAGCGAGACAGTCTAATTTAAGTGGTCAAGACGGAAATATCATTTTGTCCACCTGTGGCGGATAACATATTATTATTATTATTATTATTATTATTATTATTATTATTATTATTATTATTATTATTATTATTATAACATTTCACAAAAATAATAAAAATAATCATGATCAATCAATAAAATCAAATGACAAAACAAAGCCACCATTAGAAGAAAAAAAAAAGTCTCTAAATAAATTTATTGACATTAAACAATTTCAAAGGCCAAAATGAGTTACCATAACAATAAAACAAGTCTCAAACATTGTAGGAGCGAAGCAGGGTATAGAATCACAAGAGTAAGATGGTGGAGCGGTTATATTGTATTTGAGAGAAAGAAGAAGGTCGAACAACTCCAAAATATGAAGAAAAAAATAGAAGAAGAGGGTAAAAATTAAAAATAAAATCTTAATACCTCACTCTTTATTTAAAAAAAATTGGGTTGGGTTTTTAATTAGATTGGATTCATTAATAGATCAATTTTAGTCTTTTAGTTTGATTGAGTTAATAAAAAAATATGCTAAAAAAAACCTATAGTGGAAAAATAGCAACTTTTTTTAATCTCGCTCGACAGGTCAACCTACACCATCACCATATTTTTCAGTTGGTTAAACGGACAGATCGATTTAGGTAAGTCGAGTTTAAATCTTCTGGACAATCAACCAAAAATAGTGGGCCAAACAAATTAACTTAGCGAGTTCAACCTATTTTTATCACCCCCAGCCATTCATATGAGTTTCTATGGGTTAAAATATTAATGAGCTAATCTATTTTGTGTATATGCATGAACATACTAAATAGAACATGCCCACAAAATGAAGCTATTGTCAGGAACAAATTAGTAGAATAAATTTTTGCTAGAAAAATGAGAGAGAAATATATCCCTCCCTATTTTGCAAGAGAATAAACATCATGTATTGTCATTGTGATGTTATTTTACACTAACAATCAATCACAATGTGTCAACACTTAAAATAAAAACTTAAAAAAGAAAGTTATACAATTATTCAATATTGTAGAAAATTGTGATTAATTGTTAATGTAAAATAATTTTACATCGACAATGTATTATCTTTATTCTCATCTTACAAAGTAAAAGAAACAACACTAACACGGAGGGAACACAATAAAAAAAAAATGTGGCTTTATAGCAATATAGTTGTTGATGGAGACATTAAGTTATTCTCATCTTTCTCTGTCACTATGAGTGGTGCTAGGTTAACAAGACGAGAAAACGAAAAAAAATTGATTGGTTGTTGTTATTAGAACTAAAGAGATAGAATTCAAACCCTTAGTTAATTTAGATGATAACGCATATAATTCATAAAGAAAAACAAATATCATTGTACAAGATAATTTTGTAAAGACAAGTTTAGTTCAATAAAAAAATTTAATATGATATTAGGAGTCTATTGTTTCGGTTTAACTACCATTTATATCCACGCTTCCAGTCAATAGTCCTGGACGTGAGGGTCTCACAAGAGTTTATATTGAAATAAACCTTTCACTTTACAAATTAGTTTTGTAAAAATGATTTAGCCTCAATACAAACACTTTATAGTGTGACACCGTTGACAAATAATTGAGTCTTTTAAGTTTGTGATTAAGATTTTGATATTTGATCTTGTATATGGAATAAAACTTGTCTGAGGGAGGTCAATCCCTTAAAGGGACTTTTGTACCTCGAAAGATTAGGCCATGTTTACTTTGTAAAATTATTATGTCTTTTCGTTGTGTGTTCATTTTAGTTGATGACAAACTTTTGAAATGAATCATTTATATGGGGAGAAGATGAAACGATAGTTAATGAAAATACATTTTCACAAATAATGAAAATAACTTTTCAAAATGTTCATTGTTACTACTAACGTAAACAACGTAAATGCAAGTTTTCCTATGATAGACTTAGTGGTTGATGTACGTCAAAAGTAGGTTTTAGCAAGATGGTTTGTATGTCTTTGTTGATTCTTCAATTCTCAATATTCACAAATATTGTTAAATCAGAAAAACATTTTCATAAGTTCGATTTACCATGTATACGTTGAGGCACATGTTTGAAACTCATACAATGCATTAAAAACATTTTCAAATTGGTTTTTAACTTTATGAATTGTCTCATATGCATGTGAATCAACTTAAAGAAGTATTTAATTCAATACAAAATATATGTTTTTCACTGTAGTACTCCAATTTTGTCCGATTAATTAAAAGTAATTCCAAAAATTAGTATTGATACGTTTAATAAATATTTTATAATTATTATTATAAAATATAAAAAAAAATCATTATTTTGAGTTTATATTTACATAAATATTCCCATTACATTACCAAAAACAAAAAAACAAACCAAAAAAACAAAGAAAATACGTTTTACACTGTCTTTTTTTTTCTAACATGCAAAAAGCATTCCCTGCGTCTAATGCAAAGCACCAAACACTTCCTCCATCTTTTTGCTTCAAACACTTCAAGACACTTCAAACAAAGCACTTCATGCACACAATTTATTTATTTTTTTTATTTTTTTATTTTAAAAATCCTTAATAAGGTTATTATCTTTTCTAGTTGGACACTCAACAAAAAAAATGAGCAACCTAAAGATGAGCAACCTCTTTCCCTATTTGTATGAGATTGCTTAATATTTGCTCCAAAACACTGAAAAACTCATAACTTAAGTTTATCTTATAGACACAAAAATTAATCCTTGTAATCTATAAATTGAGACAAAAATCAGTTGCAAGGGGCATGATTTTTCGGTATAGAGAACTCAAAAGTTAGAAGTGAGAGTTTTTTTTTCTTTGTTTATGAAATATACAAAAAAAAATAGCCTAGTATTACACATACAAAAAAACCAAAAGAGAAGACAAATCCATACCCATAAACATACTCAAACCCATTTTAACAACACAACTGAAGAAAATAGACAAGAGAATCGTTACAGCCGCACACCACCGCCTTGACCTTCACCGGCATCTGGAAAGGCACGTATTTACTCATTCTTTGTTCAAACTGTATATCATTGAAAGATGTAAACTTTAAAAACTAAGATTTAAAATTAGAGTTGATTATGTGAAAGAGAAGATTTTGTTTGATTTTGTGTAAATGGTGGTTTGGTTGAGATTTTGTGTTTGTAAAGGTTAAGATGTGTGGTGGTGTTTTTGTTTGAGATGATTTTTTTTTTGTTTTCTTGTGCGTTGGAAAACTTAAAATCTGTTTTTGACTGAAATGTTTTTCTGACTGATTTGCTTGGTTATAGCCTATTGAATGTGATAGTTTTCTTCCTACTGCTATTCCTCTATTCACGTCAACTAAAAATTATTGTTGTCATATGTTTATTCTATTTAACTAATAAATGTCTTGTTGCATTTATTTCATTTAACATAAATAATTATGTTTAATGTAATTAATTATGAACATAATAAAATAGCGATAAATTGTTGAGACAAAATCTCTCAATTGATTTTAATGATAACAAAATTACTTAAGAGATTATGATTGTGGTTAATACTAATCTGTGCTTTTGAGTGAATTATTATAAGAAAACAGGTTAATCATCATTTAGAACAAAAGGAAGAAAAATCTGGATTAATTCATTAAGGTTTCGAGCTGGAGGATGGCCAGAGGATGGGTCTTCAAGTTGAGTTTTTCCATCCTCGCGAGAATAACGTTTTTAATCCATCAACAGAGATCAAATCAGCATGAATAAGCAATAATATGAAGCATTTGATCAAAAGAAATCACAAGGCTAGCTATACAAGGTCCAAGGATAGCTTGTAGCTTTGGGATTCAAGAAGTGACATGTTTGCAAGTCTCCATGCCATGTGAAAAGGCTAAGGGCAACCCTATATTTCACTCTTGAGTGAATGGAAAAATAAAGCAAAGTCAATATATTGAAAGGCAACTGCAAACAAGCTCAAAATACAAGTCCCAAGTCTTGAAGAATGAAAAAATCAAAAGGCTACACAAGACCAAGAGTAAAGGCTACGCAGAGGATGGACTGCATAGGTCCAAGGATGGCTGGATGGCAATGTTGTAATTTCAGCACAAAGACCATTGGACAAACTTCTGCATCCTCCTCAACGGTCATGAGGCTTTTAACACATGAAAGAGCTATCAAGGACTCTATAAAAAGGGCAGGAAGCTCTTCATTACGACACACACCAATATTGCAGAAAAAAGATCAAGAATCATATCATTCATCTTAAGCAATATTCATCCTCTCCTCACACTTTCTCTATTCATACATTAGATCTTTTGAAAAATCTTTTAGAAAGTGTTTTAGTTGAGAGAAATCAAATCATACTCATATTACTCTGTAAATTTTCAAGTTAGTTGAACTTGAAAACATTTGAAAGTTGATTGTAAGCTTGGTGAAGCTTGAGAATACACAAGGTGTAATCATCCTCTGCAAGAGGTTGATCTGTTGATCTTTAGTGAAAATCTCACAAGGTTGTGAGGACTGGACGTAGCCATCATTGGGTGAACCAGGATAAAATTTGTGTGTCTATCTCTTTACATTTCCTTGCACTTATTCTGAGTTTTATTGAAAAGTTTAAAAAACCAATTTTTAGTTCGCATCCTCACTGAGAGGACAGAAACTCATACACTTTGAAAATAATTTTTAAACGTCAAAATCCCTATTCAACCACCCTTCTAGTGATTTTAGCTTCTTCAATTGGCATCAGAGCAAGGTTCTCTAAAAATATTACATTTAACAGTGTAAGAGAAAAAGATCCAAAGAAAAAATGTCAAAAGCTAAGTATGTTCCTGAAGGAGGATCCTCCACTAGACCTCCTTACTTTGATGGTACAGATTACTACCACTGGAAAAGTAAGATGAGATTGTTTCTCATATCTCAAGATAACAACATGTGGTCTGTTATTGAAAATGGGGATCATGTCATTAGAGTCAACAACACGGATGCAACCTCCGATGAGAAACCTCAAGCACAATGGACGGCGGATGAAAATGCTAAGGTACTCCTAAACTCTAAAGCTCATTTATTTCTAACGTGTGCTTTGAGCAGGGAAGAATATGATAGAGTTGAAGAATGCAAAAACGCCAAGGAACTTTGGGATACTCTAAGGATTCATCATGAAGGATCAAGTCATGTGAAGGAAGCAAGGATTGACATGGGAGTAAGAGAGTTCGAGTTATTTGAAATGAAGGAGGAAGAAACGATTGATGAAATGTTCTCAAGATTGACGAACATATTAAACAATCTCAGATCTCTTGGAAAGGTATATTCCGTTCAAGAGAGGATAAGAAAAATCTTGAGGAGTTTACCAAAAGAATGGAGACCAATGGTGACTGCCATCACCGAAGCAAGAGACTTGGCCAACATGAAATTAGAAGATTTGGTTGGAACTCTAAGAGCTCATGAACCTCTGTTGCTGGCTGACAAACCAAGCAAAAAGGGAAAAATGATAGCTCTAAAAACAAGCCAAACAGAAAGCTCATCCTCCAAAAGAGCTGAAGAAGTTACTAAGAAAGAAAGTGCAGACTATCCTCTATCTGAGGATGAAGATGAACTAGCTCTTATTTCCAGAAGGATCCAGAGGATGATAACTCGAAGAGGACAGGACAAAAGATCTCCTCAAAAAGAAAAATCTGACAAAAGTCAGATTACTTGCTTTGGTTGCAACAAGTTGGGTCACTACAAAACTGAGTGTCCTCTAAACAAAAAGGGATCAAGAAAATTTCCTTTCAAAAACAAGTCCATGATGATCACGTGGGATGATAGTGATGACTCATCCTCGGAGCAAGAAAAGGAAGAAGAGGCCAACCTCTGTCTCATGGCAAACACAGAAAATGGAAAGGTAAGCATATCTGAACTTTGTCCTAATTGTGAACAACTAGAAATAGAGTTTGACAATCTTTTAAATGACTCAAACACTTTATCTCAAAAATGTGGATTTCTTAAAAACCAACTTTTTGAAATAAAGAAGCTAAATGAGGAACTACAAGCTAAGAATAAAAAATATGAACAAACAATTCAAGAGCTGCAGTTATCTCATGAAAAGCTATCTGAGCAACACTCTACGTTAAACAAAAAGACTGTCATAACCAATCCTCCAGAAGAGGATGCAGAGAAAGAAATTTTGAAAATAGAGGTTAAAGAACTCAAAAATGATCTTTCCAACTTTGTTAAATCCACTGATACTTTTCAAAAGATTATGGGATCACAATCTGGAATTTTTGACAAAGCTGGGATTGGATTTAAAAGTTCTCAAAAACAAAAACTTTATGAAAATTTTTTTATTCCAAAGAAACAAGAGGATAGGCCAAGATGCACCTTTTGCAAAAAACTTGGACATACTTTTAAAAGATGTTATGCCAAGAAAATGGCAGATAACATCAAAAAAGGATGTTCATATTGTGGTAAACCTGGACATCAAGATTCTATTTGTTATCACAAAAGAAAATTCCTCTCAAGAGGACGGACTAACCCACAAGGACCCACCTCTATATGGGTACCTAAGTCACTATTAAACTCAAACTCAGGTACATCCTCTGATCAACAAAAGAAGGCCTTGGTTCTTGGACAGTGGCTGCTCAAGGCATATGACAGGGGATAGAGATTGCTTTATTTCATTGGAAATAAAGGATGGAGGATCGGTCACATTCGGAAATAACGATAAAGCTCAAATAAAAGGTAACGGTATCATTGGTAATAAAAATTCTGCCAAAATTGAAAATGTTCAATATGTCGATGGTTTAAAACATAACTTGCTTAGCATTAGCCAACTTTGTGATAGTGGTTTTGAAGTTATTTTTAAACCCAATCTATGTGAGGTTAAACACTCATCCTCGGGTAGAGTTTTCTTTTCCGGTTTTAGAAAAAAGAATTTATATGAGCTATATCTTGATGATTTGCCTACTGAATCTTGCTTTGTATCCATTGAAAAGGATAAATGGGTTTGGCACAAACGAGCCGGTCATATAAGTTTAAACACTATTTCTAAATTGTCTAAATTAGAATTAGTTAAAGGTCTTCCAAAAATTGATTTTGAAAAAGACAAAATTTGTGAAGCTTGTGCCAAAGGAAAACAAGTAAAAAGTAGCTTTCATTCTAAAAATATTGTTTCCACAAACCATCATCTTGAGCTACTTCATATTGATCTTTTTGGTCCTATTAAAACTCCTAGCCTTAGTGGTAAAAGGTACGGATTTGTAATTGTTGATGATTTTTCACGTTTTACTTGGGTCTTATTTTTAAAACATAAAAATGATGCCTTTGAGGCTTTTCATTATTTTTGTAAAAAGATCCAAAATGAAAAGGGATCAAAAATCATCTCCGTAAGAAGTGACCATGGAGGTGAATTTGAAAATGATTCTTTCAAAAATCTTTTTGATGAAAATGGTATTTCTCACAATTTTTCTTGCCCAAGAACCCCTCAACAAAATGGAGTTGTTGAGAGGAAAAATAGAACATTGCAAGAAATGGCTAGAACCATTTTAAATGAAGCTAATATTGAAAAATATTTTTGGGTCGAAGCTATAAATACGGCATGCTATGTTTTAAACCGTGTGTCCATTAGAAAAATTCTAAACAAAACTCCATATGAACTATGGAAAGGAAGAAAACCAAACATCTCATATTTTCATATATTTGGGTGTTATTGTTACATTTTAAACAATAAAGAAAATTTGGGAAAATTTGATTCAAAATCCGACAAAAGTTTGTTTTTAGGATACTCCACTTCATCTAAAGGTTATAGAGTTTATAATCTTAGAACTCAAATTGTGGAGGAATCCATGCATGTTATTTTTGATGAGTTTGATGACTTGTGCTTAGAAAAAATTGATAAATCTGAGGAAGATGAACCTTCATCCTCCAACGCACCCAGTCCAAACGAAGAGGACGAATCTGGTCCATCCTCTCAGCAACCTCCACGAGGATGGAAAACAGTCACTTATCATCCTCCAGATTTGATTATTGGAGACACAGCTGATGGAGTAAGAACAAGGCAGTCCCTAAGAGGAAATACAGCAACCATGGCTATGATTTCACAAATTGAACCAAAAAATATTGATCAAGCTATTTGTGACAAATCATGGGTTGAAGCCATGATGGAAGAACTCTCACAATTTGAAAGGAACAAGGTATGGAACCTTGTACCTCCTCCACTTGAAAAATCAATCATTGGAACAAAATGGATTTTTAGAAACAAACTGAATGAGGATGGAGAGGTAGTAAGAAACAAAGCAAGGCTTGTTGCTCAAGGATACAATCAACAAGAGGGAATTGACTACGATGAAACTTTTGCACCGGTTGCAAGACTAGAAGCCATACGCATCCTCCTAGCATATGCCACCCATAAAGGTATAAAACTATACCAAATGGATGTCAAAAGTGCTTTCTTGAATGGATTCTTAAATGAGGAGGTTTATGTCAAACAACCTCCTGGATTTATTGATGAAAAGAAGCCCAACCACGTATTCAAACTCTCAAAAGCTCTTTACGGATTGAAACAAGCTCCTCGAGCTTGGTATGAGAGGTTAAGCTCTTTTCTTAAGGAAAATGGATTCATTAGAGGACAGATTGATACTACTCTCTTCAAGAAAACATCTAAAGAAGATTTATTAATTGTCCAAATTTATGTGGATGACATAATTTTTGGATCCACTAATGAAGAGTTGTGTGAAGAATTTTCAAAACTTATGCAAAGTGAGTTTGAGATGAGTATGATGGGTGAGTTGAAATTTTTTCTTGGTTTGCAAATCAAACAACTCAAAGATGGTATTTTCATCTCACAAGAAAAATACACTAAAGATCTTCTCAAAAAATACAACATGAGTTCAGCCAAGAGTATGGGAACTTCTATGCACCCATCCTCCACGCTTCACAAAGATGATGAAGGAACTCCAATTTCTGAGAAAGAGTATAGAGGTATGATTGGATCCTTATTATACTTAACAGCAAGTAGACCGGACATAGTCTTTGCTGTAGGTCTTTGTGCAAGGTTTCAATCCTCTCCCAAAGAATCTCACCTTACAACAGTTAAGAGGATTCTGAGATACCTTGTTGGCACAATAAACTTTGGAATCTGGTATGAGAAAAGCTCAGATCTTGATCTCATAGCCTACTGTGATGCTGACTATGCGGGAGATAAAATCGAACGAAAGAGCACAAGTGGAGGTTGCCAAATTCTTGGTAAATCCCTAATCAGTTGGTCATGCAAGAAGCAAAGCACCATTGCCCTTTCAACCACGGAGGCTGAATATGTGTCAGCTGCTCAATGCTGCTCTCAAATCCTCTGGGTAAGAAATCAACTTGAAGATTATTCACTAAGGTACACTAAAATTCCTATCCTCTGTGATAATACTAGTGCAATTAATCTTTCAAAAAATCCCATACAGCATTCTAGATCTAAGCATATAGAAATTAAACATCATTTCATAAGAGATCATGTGCAAAAAGGTGACATTGAATTAATTTTCATTGACACTGAAAATCAATTGGCAGACATTTTTACGAAACCTCTTTAGGAGGATCGCTTCAAAAACATTTTGAAAAAACTTTCTATCATTAATTTTTCTGAAATTAATTGATTTAGTGTTTTATCCATTGTATTATGTCTATGCTTCTCTTATTTTTAATTGTTTAATTTTTATAATTAATCTTTGAAATGATTTATCAAAACTGGCTGCATAAGTAGTTTTTTTTAAGTTAGAAAAGTGAGAGGACGGGAAATAGACTCAGAGGATACAATTTCCTCTTTTGGAATTCTCCTTGAAACACGCAAGCACGCGCCTCTCTCCCCATTGGCCGGTTGCGTGGCGTGTTCCCTTTGGCCGCTGCATTAAATGCGCAGACGGCTGTGCCTGTCCAATCTCCCACGCGCCTAAAGCCCAGCGCCTTCATCATAATGACTACCTAGGGAACCTTCACACGCCTCCTCTCTTAATTAGTCACTTCATCTCCCATCCTCCTCTAATTAATGCGCTGAACATCCTTCCTCTGCATCCTTCAAACCTCATTCAAACATTCAGCACACTTTTTCCTTCCTTTCCTAAACCCAAACTCAATGGCTCGTACCAAAATTATTGCCAGACGCAAAGCTTCATCTCACGAAGATGAATCCATTCAGGATTACTACTCAAGTACGGAGTCCGATCACCATGATGAAGGGAATTCTAAGGCAACTACAACTCAACCACCCTCAACCAAGTCTCCTCCTCCTGAACCATGTTCGAATATTCCCTCTCCCTCCAATAAATCTAAAAAACGCACCACTAAAGCTTCATCCTCTACTACATCCTCCACGCCCAAAAGACGATCCTCCAGGATCATGTCTGGGGCTGTTTCATCCAAGAGGTCAGCAACTCAAGACAATACTGTTCATGTGATTAACTCAGATGATTCTGAGCAAACCGTATCTGCTGAACCAATTCAACCTCCATCATCTGTTAAAACTGTTGACAAGGAGGTTACTGTTTCCACTCCCAAAAAGCCCAAGAAACCTCTTGTCAAAAAATCTCGACCCTCCTCCTCCAAAATCTCTATCAATTTGTTCAGTTCACCAGAATTGGAAACAAATTACATTTCCAAGTGGCAAAATAAGTCCGTGGTTAATGGGAAGATTATTTGTCTTGATGATTTGAAAGAAGGTGGATTTAATATTGAAGAAATGTTTGATCAATTAGGATGGACTTCCTTCCTCCGCATCAACGAACCACAATATCCACGCCTAGTTAGGGCCTTTTATGCTGCAGTAAATGGATCACGAGGGCTTACCAGCTTCAGCCTCATTCTTAAGGGTGCCCACATGGAAATTAATCCTGCCACTTTGTGCCAAATTTTAGACATACGTGATGAAGGCATCTGCTGTTTTACTGAGAACTGGTACTCTCAATGTATGATCACATGCACTTCTGTGCTTGACAACACTCTGATATCTCCAACCAAATCTCATGTAGCTTCGAATCTGCTTCCCATTTGTCGTATCCTCCATAACATATGCGTTCATTGCATTGTCCCTAGAGCAGGTAGCTTTGAGAAGGTAACTGAACTTGATCTTCTTCTCATACACCACATCATGTCTGGAACCCCACTGCACTTAGGTTACATTATTTTTAGCTTCATGTTAAATGCCTCAATCCTCGGAAGGTCAGCACCCTATGGCATGGTATTAACCAAGATCTTCAAATTTTTCAATCTTCCATTAGATGATGAACCTTCACTTCATTTTTCCAATACCATCTCCATGAAAAATGTAAAACAAATGAAGCTCACTACATCTGCCTCCATCACTCCTCTTTCCCCAAAAAGAAATAGAACTCGCAGCTCATCCTCTATCACTCCACCACACGAATCCATCACTGCTCAACCTCTGTCAGAGGATACTCCATCCAACACCACTCCTGAACCAGTCATGACGATTGATCCTCCTCCATCTCCACCAAATGATTCTGTTAATCCTTCACCTCCTCAGTCTCCCCTGTTGCCAGATCTTTCTATACCACTCAACCAGGCACCTCCTCCTGAGGATACAGCTCCAGAAGCTCCCCTTCAACTCATGGAGGATGGAGAAGAGCTATATTTTGATTTAAATCTAACTTATCATCAATTTTCTCCCTTGAGCCCTACTGAGAATCAGGCCGAGGAGTTTCCTCCTGTTCTACAAGAAGATATCCTGATACCTCCCGATTCTATTCCTCCTACAACTCACGTTGATGCCATTGTCCCTGACGAAACCCAACCTCTACATGAGGTTCCTGTTGGATTTTGCTCTATTGACTCATTTTTAGCTCCAACGAAGGATCAACCTTCAAAGGACAATGTTGGAAGCTCACAGAATAAGAGCTCAAGTGTAAACAATCAGCCTAAGGATCAACCCCCTAAGGAACGAAAACACTCCAAACATATGAAGCTCCTTAAGACCATTCGGAAGGATCAACAAAGACTAATTCGGCGCTTTGATCTCTTCCAGAATTCGTTTGCTCAGTTTGGCCTTATTCTAGAATGGGTTACCAAACACATGGTGAATACAGCTGCTCCTGACGTTCCTCTTCCTGAGCTTCCCGCTATGCATTCCTTTGCAGTACCCGTGTCCTCTCCTTCGTCCTCATCTGAAGAATTGTCCTCCTCAGAGTAGCATTTTCACTCCTATTTTTTGCTGCTGCCTAAAATTCAGGGGGAGAATATCATGATTATGATGTTTTGAGATTAGGATGCCTTGAGATTATATTTTGATATTATAATTAGGATGCTTTGATGTTTTGATGCTATAGCTGCTATATTTTGATTAAGTTGTTGTTTAGAACTGTTTAGAATTGAATTTGCTGTTTTGATTAAGATGATGTAATGTTTTGCTGGACTATGCTTATGCAATTTTAATTTCTTACAAATTTTAGTCCTTCATTCATATCCCTAGCATACATTCAGGGGGAGTAACATTTTTAGCACTTAAAAATTTTAAAAATAAATTACTCACTTGATTCAGGGGGAGCATAAACATTTAACATCATCATATTTAAAAATCATAATCTAAAGAATTTTGTCATCATCAAAAAGGGGGAGATTGTTGAGACAAAATCTCTCAATTGATTTTAATGATAACAAAATTACTTAAGAGATTATGATTGTGGTTAATACTAATCTGTGCTTTTGAGTGAATTATTATAAGAAAACAGGTTAATCATCATTTAGAACAAAAGGAAGAAAAATCTGGATTAATTCATTAAGGTTTCGAGCTGGAGGATGGCCAGAGGATGGGTCTTCAAGTTGAGTTTTTCCATCCTCGCGAGAATAACGTTTTTAATCCATCAACAGAGATCAAATCAGCATGAATAAGCAATAATATGAAGCATTTGATCAAAAGAAATCACAAGGCTAGCTATACAAGGTCCAAGGATAGCTTGTAGCTTTGGGATTCAAGAAGTGACATGTTTGCAAGTCTCCATGCCATGTGAAAAGGCTAAGGGCAGCCCTATATTTCACTCTTGAGTGAATGGAAAAATAAAGCAAAGTCAATATATTGAAAGGCAACTGCAAACAAGCTCAAAATAGAAGTCCCAAGTCTTGAAGAATGAAAAAATCAAAAGGCTACACAAGACCAAGAGTAAAGGCTACGCAGAGGATGGACTGCATAGGTCCAAGGATGGCTGGATGGCAATGTTGTAATTTCAGCACAAAGACCATTGGACAAACTTCTGCATCCTCCTCAACGGTCATGAGGCTTTTAACACATGAAAGAGCTATCAAGGACTCTATAAAAAGGGAAGGAAGCTCTTCATTACGACACACACCAATATTGCAGAAAAAAGATCAAGAATTATATCATTCATCTTAAGCAATATTCATCCTCTCCTCACACTTTCTCTATTCATACATTAGATCTTTTGAAAAATCTTTTAGAAAGTGTTTTAGTTGAGAGAAATCAAATCATACTCATATTACTCTGTAAATTTTCAAGTTAGTTGAACTTGAAAACATTTGAAAGTTGATTGTAAGCTTGGTGAAGCTTGAGAATACACAAGGTGTAATCATCCTCTGCAAGAGGTTGATCTGTTGATCTTTAGTGAAAATCTCACAAGGTTGTGAGGACTGGACGTAGCCATCATTGGGTGAACCAGGATAAAATTTGTGTGTCTATCTCTTTACATTTCCTTGCACTTATTCTGAGTTTTATTGAAAAGTTTAAAAAACCAATTTTTAGTTCGCATCCTCACTGAGAGGACAGAAACTCATACACTTTGAAAATAATTTTTAAACGTCAAAATCCCTATTCAACCCCCCTTCTAGTGATTTTAGCTTCTTCATAAATATCATTTATATTATAGTATAACATATTTTTCTTGTTATGTTGTGCTATTTAATATTATAATGAATTATGTTCCCCCACTTATTAAATTACAAATTTTTTTAAAAGAGACTCACACTTTTAATTAGCATTTTTGGTTCTATTATTAGAATGTGTTGTTGTTACAAATCTAGATGTTTCTTTTGTTTTTATTTTACTTTTTTGCGTTTATTACTGATTTTATTTCATAGAATCATTTAAACTTATTTAATATTTATAATTAATTTTTTAAAATTCTTAAAATGAAGACAAAGATAAAATTATAATCAACTTTTGAAAAGTTAATTATATATGATATTTGTTAACCTTTGAGTTGTTAGGACGCAAGATGTGACAACTTGATAGTTCTAAAACTCATCCTCACAAATAAATAAATATATGAAATTTAGTTTCAATTGATTAATTAGATGTGACATCTTTTTAATCTTTTAGGACATAAGTTGTGACAACTTGATAGTTCTAACACTCGATTTTAAATCAACCCAAAATCAACTTTTATAATCTGATTAATTAGATGCAACATCTTTTAATCTTTGAGTTGTTAAGACACAAGTTGTATTACTTGACAATTTTAAAACTTAATATTTAAAACCGAAAATGATAAAATATTCTTAAAAGGATTAAATTAGATGTGACATCTTTTTACTTCTTAAATTTTTGGAGACATGAGTTGTACGACTTGTTGAGACAAAATCTCTCTCAATTGATTTTAATGATAACAAAATTACTTAAGAGATTATGATTGTGATTAAGGACTAATATATGCTCTTGAGTGGATTTATAGTAGAAAACAGGTTATTAATCATAAAGACTAAAAGGATGGACATATGACACAAAAACATCATATTTGCAAGCTAGAGGATGGGTTGAACCTACGTGAGGATGGCCTCGCAAAAGGATAGTATACATCCAGCAACGTAACCATGATTCTTAATCAGGTTAAGATGACAAGATTGTAACCAGGAATGACCCAATAAAGCATATTATCTAAAGAGGTCAGAAAGCACATTTGGACTAGTACGAGGATAGGCTGTTCTAGGTAGAGGACGGCTAGTACTAGGTAAAAGGTTGAACAATTTGTCACACCATTCTTCAAAAGTTGAATTCAAACCTGGTACTCCACGGATTCAGCCTGTTGTAGCTCACATAGTCAAAGAAATAGCTGTTTCATGTCTTGAAGAAAGAAAAAGAAAAAGGCTACAATGGACCAAGTACCTAGGAGGTTTGAACCTCAAGGCTGAGGATGGACTAGCACTGTTCAAGACAGCTGGATGACAGTTTTGTAATTTCAGCACAAAGACCATTGGACTCTTTGATGCATCCTCCTCAACGGTCAAGAAGTGTTTAACACATGGAAGAGCTGTACAAGAACTCTATAAAAGGCAACAAGCTCTCCATAAACAAATACACAACAATATTGTAGAAAAAGATCATGAATCTTAAGTTTATCAAAAGCAATATTCATCCTCTCTTCATACTTTCTACATTCATACACTAGATCTTTGAAATATCTTTTTAGAAAGTGTTTAAGAAAAGATAGAGCAATCATACTCATATCATTCTGTAATTTTCAAGTAAGTTGTACTTGAAAATATTTGAAACTTGATTGTAAGCTTGGTGAAGCTTGAAAATACACAAAGTGTAATCATCCTCGGTTAGAGGTTGATCTGATTGATTGTTAGTGAAATCTCACAAGAGTGTGAGGACTGGACGTAACCATATTTGGGTGAACCAGTATAAAAGTTGTGTGTCTATCTCGTTATACTCTTCCTGCATTTATTTTGTTCTTGATTAAAGAGTTTGAATTTCCATCCTCCATCGCATCCTCTCAGAGAGGACATAAATTCATAAGCTTGTTAAAATAATTTTAAACGCCAAAATCCCTATTCAACCCCCCTTCTAGTGATATTTAGCTCCATCAATTGGCATCAGAGCAAGGTTCTCTAGAAATATTACATTTAACCGTGTAAGAGAAAAAGATCAAAGAAAAAATGTCAAAGGCTAAGTATGTTCCTGAAGGAGGATCCTCCACAAGACCTCCCTATTTTGATGGTACAGATTACTACCACTGGAAAAGTAAGATGAGATTGTTTCTCATATCACAAGATAACAACATGTGGTCTATTGTTGAAAACGGGGATCATGTCATCAGGATCAACAACACAGATGCAACTTCCGATGAGAAACCTCAAGCAAAATGGACGGCTGATGAAAATGCTAAGGTACTCCTAAACTCTAAAGCTCATTTATTTTTAATGAGTGCTTTGAGCAGGGAAGAATATGATAGAGTGGAAGAATGCAAAAACGCCAAGGAACTCTAGGATACTCTAAGGATTCATCATGAAGGATCAAGCCACGTAAAGGAAGCAAGGATTGACATGGGAGTAAGAGAGTTCGAGTTATTTGAAATGAAGGAGGATGAAACGATTGATGAAATGTTCTCAAGGTTGACAATCATACTTAACAACTTGAGATCTCTTGGAAAGGTTTATTCTGTTCAAGAGAGGATAAGAAAAATCTTAAGAAGTTTACCAAAAGAATGGAGACCAATGGTGACTACCACCACAGAAGCAAGAGACTTGGCCAACATGAAACTAGAGGATCTGGTTGGAACTCTAAGAGCTCACGACCTCTGTTGCTAGATGACAAACCAAGCAAAAAGGGAAAAATGATAGCTCTAAAATCAAGCCAAACAGAAAGCTCATCTTCCAAAAGAGCAGAAGAAGCCACAAAGAAAGAAAATGCAGACTATCCTCTATCTGAGGAAGAGGATGAACTTGCTCTAATTTCCAGAAGAATCCAGAGGATGATAAATCGTAGAGGACAGGAAAAAAGATCTACTCAAAAAGAAAAAACTGACAAAAGTCAGATTACTTGCTTTGGATGCAACAAGTTGGGTCACTACAAAACTGAGTGATGAATCACGTGGGATGATAGTGATGAATCATCCTCGGAGCAAGAAAAGGAAGAAGATGCCAACCTCTGTCTCATGACGAACTCAGAAAATGAAAAGGTAATCATATCTGAACTTTGTCCTAATTGTGAACAATTAGAAATAGAATTTGACAATCTTTTGAATGACTCAAATACTTTATCTCATAAATGTGGCTTTCTCAAAAATCAACTTTATGAAATAAAGAGGCAAAATGAGGATTTCAAGCTAAAAAAAATAATATGAACAAACTATTTTAGACTTGTAGTTATCTCATGAGAAGTTGTCTGAACAAATATCTAGTGTTAACAAGAGAAATGTCAAAACTCAGCCTCCAGAAGAGGATGTAGAAAAGGAAATTTTGAAAATAGAGGTTGAAGAACTCAAAAATGATCTTACCAACTTTGTTAAATCTACTGATACTTTTCAAAAGATAATAGGATCACAATCTGGAATCTTTGACAAAGCTGGTATTGGATTTAAAAGTTCTCAAAAACAAAAACTCTATGAAAATTTTTTCGTTCCAAAGAAACAAGAGGATAGGCCAAGATGCACTTTTTGCAAAAAACTTGGACATACTTTCAAAAGATGTTATGTCAAGAAAAAGGCAGATAACATAAAGAAATGATGTTCATTCTGTGGTAAACATGGACATCACGAATCTATTTGTTATCATAAAAGAAAACTCCTCACAAGAGGACGGACTAACCAACAAGGACCCACTTCTATATGGGTACCTAAGTCACTATTAAACTCATCCTCAGGTACATCCTCTGATCAACAAAAGAAAGCCATGGTTCTTGGACAGTGGTTGCTCAAGGCATATGACAGGGGATAGACATTGCTTTATTTTCTTGGAAATAAAGGATGGAGGATCGGTTACATTTGGAAACAATGAAAAAGCTCAAATAAAAGGTACCGGTATCATTGGTAATAAAAATTCTTCCAAAATTGAAAATGTTCAATATGTGGACGGTTTAAAACATAACTTGCTTAGTATTAGTCAACTTTGTGATAGTGGTTTTGAAGTTATTTTTAAACCCAATCTATGCGAGGTTAAACACTCATCTTCGGGTAGAGTTTTCTTTTCCGGTTTTAGAAAAAAGAATTTATATGAGCTATATCTTGATGATTTGCCTATTGAATCTTGCTTTGTATCCATTGAAAAGGATAAATGGGTATGGCACAAACGGGCTGGACATACAAGTTTAAACACTATTTTTAAATTGTCTAAATTAGAATTAGTTAAAGGCCTTCCAAAAATTGATTTTGAAAAAGACAAAATTTGTGAAGCTTGTGACAAAGGAAAACAAGTTAAAAGTAACTTTCATTCTAAAAATGTTGTTTCCACAAACCATCCTCTTGAGCTACTTCATATTGATCTTTTTGGTCCTATTAAAACTCCTAGCCTTATCAACAACATCCGTATTATTCAGATCTTAAAACTAGATGGTCTTAAAACTAGCATTTTAAAATATTATTCAGATCAAACAAATTCTCTTTCAAAACAACTTTTTTTATACAACAAAACACAATTTATTTAAAAGCAATCAACACATCCGTATTTTCTACCCAAGAACTACGTAGCTTTGATTTCTCCATTGCACCGGGAGATACGTAGGAGCAAGATCACACTCTTGTCAAACACATTAATAATATTTTTTTTCTCTTTATCTTTTTAAGTACATATTTATTTCAAAAAAATTGATAATATTTAATAATAAGGAGAATACGTATAGTTAAATTAATATTAATTTTGCAGAATTAATTATAGGTAACTGCTTTTTAACGGATGTCGTAGGGTGCTAATACCTTCCCTACGCATAATCGACTCCCGAACTCAAAATTTGGTTTCAAATACCATTTTTTATTTTATTTTTAAGGGTTTTCCAATATTTTCCCTATTTTAAAATAAACTTTGGTGGCGACTCCATTGAATTCGAGAAACACTCGGAATTTTAGGCTGTGACAAATTAATTGACTCATTTATTATGTAATTTTATTCAACAAACCTCTTGGAAGTTAATGAGTCGACTTACACAGATCATGAATCAATTCATTTAGTACAAGATTAAAATCCTAGGGTTTTGGAAAACTTAAGAATTGATTCATACTCATGTTACTTGATTCATCAGACCTGTAAAGTTCGATTTTAGCAATTGCAAATAATTTATTTTGTTGCATTGTATATTGTATTTTCATAACTGAATTGTGTCTCTTTAAATGGTGACTTGTTCCTAAGAATTGCATTTAATCTTCATCGGACATTCACTAAGAATTGCATTAAGATTTTAAAAAAAAAAATCCGATTCCTTTTCTTGTTGGAATGAACTTCTTGAGAGATAAACAACACATGTGATGTATGATTTGCAGGGTCGTCTTAAACTTAGAGGTCATGTTCTAATCTTGTAAACTAGGCACCTAAAAAAAGAAAGTAGAATTTTAATAGTTAAAATAAATTTTAGTTTGTATAAAAAATTATTAACTTTTAAGTTCCTATTTTTTTATTCACTTTTAGATGCTATTTTATAAAGTTACTTTTGTAAAAAAAATGATATCGTTAGTCCCTAAAGAAAGTCCCTATAAAATTAAAATAGAGACTATAAATGAATAATAAAATTTGAGAGACTAAACTTGAAAGGTCTTAAATTTGTAGAAATTAAAAATATATTTAACAAAAAAAATAAATCAGGGAGCTCACCAATTGGGGGTCATGTGCTACTGGGCTACTTGTACAGACCAATAGTCGGCCCTGATGATTTGTTGGGGTGATTGTTACATAGGTGAATTATTTGGTGTAATCAGTTGCACCAAGTAACGCTAAAGAGAAATTTATTTTTAAATATAGAGTTAGCAAGTAGGAGTTTCTTCGTCTTGAAGATAGATATTCAAATTGTTCATGAAGGGTTTTTAAGAAATATGGTTCTTTAGTGTTTAGTAAATAAGGGATTCTTGTACAAAGTTTACAAACAATACCCGACGAATCTTGTAAATGTTGTGTTATAACAAAGGAATAAGTTTTGTTCTCATTCATGTTGAACGATGATTGTATATACTCTACATAGCAATGATGAATAGAGGAGCAAATATAAATATTTGTTTGATTTTCTTTTTCCTTTATCTCTTTAATTCTATGTGCGTTTGTGCCAATTAAATTTGATATTAATATTTCAAGGTACTTAAATTTATTTTATGTCTTCAATATAAACTTATATTTGAAATTTTTTTATTGAACCAATTAATGATATTGAATGAATTGTGTAAATCTATTTTAGAAAATGTTCAATTATCATGAATAGTCTTTAAATTGAACTTTTTCATTAATTAAGTTTTTCTATCAATATGTAGCATCCATTTTGATTTAAGAATTAATTATATACGTTAGTTGATTGAATCAATTGTGAATCAATCAATCAAACATCTTCTTATTTTGAGTGTCCAAACTTGTAAACGGATAATTGCAATTACTCTATGTTTTTTATGCACAAATTTTTTAATACAAATAGTTTTGCTCAATACAATTTTACAAAACATCCGTAGCAGGTCATCTCGTGTGATAAATAATTGTTTACTTTAAAAGACTCTTATTTCTTTACTATCAAGTAAAATTAACAATAATTTTATAAAATAATAAAAAAAAATATTTTTACAAAGTAAATGACTTCTTAGTCTTTAGCTTTCAAATGTAAGATATCTTAAACTAGAAAAATAACAATTTTAGTAAATAAATTAACCCCAAGTAATCAACTAAGGGAATCTACAACGGATTCCTTCCTTTGTTTAATACCAAACTAAATATACACTTTTATCCTACTTAATAAATTGTGTTCAAATAAATTATTGTTGTAAAAATGCAACAATATAAAATTATTTATAGCTCTCATTTAGTAATAATTTTGGAGGTACTATGTTATAAGAATTAAATGTTGATTATGTATTAATAATTAAAAATTATAAAGAAATAATTTGTATGTGATTTGTTAAACACTCAAACAAGGGAAACTACGTTGTAGATGGACATATTATTATTTGATATAATTTTTTTATGGGTTATCCAATTATGTATTCGTGTGAGGGTTCATGTATGGTTTTCTCTTGTGATGCCATTGTCAAAAAA
>JBBPBP010009778.1:39153323-39166511 GCA_037974735.1 Cicer chorassanicum | reverse complement strand
TACAATGAGAAGTTAAAACTTTATAAGTTTTGAATTATTTAATATATTATTTTAATAATCTCTCTTTAATTGAAAATTATTTAATAAAGTAGTTGAATATTTGACATAATGTTGAAATACGTGAGTTTTTTCTACTAAATATAAAAAAAGACAACTATGTCATTTTGAATTATATTTTATATGAAATTCAAAAAATTTATTACACTTAATTGAATTTTTTAATTACTGTGATTTTATTTTTCTTATAATAATTACAAGAGTGAGTAGGATCTTAATATACTTTAATGCAAGTTGTTAACTTATCAAACAAAGGGGTCTCTAGGGTTTATATATGTTTTCCTTTCACATGGGCATAACAAGAAGAAAACAAATTGTGCTTGTGATAACCCTCCATCTATTTACAATATAATAAACGCATAATTATATCATGATATTACAAGGATTTAACTGATATGAATTGATAGTATAAAAATATTTTATACCAACCATTAATCATAATCGTTAGATTAAAGAAAAAATAACTTTAATTTTTTTTACTTTGAAATCATATAAATAGAAGTTTGTGATTAGTTGACCGTATAAATTTTTTTATAACCAATATATCAAAATTAATCTCTTATATCAAACATACGTGATTCTTTTCATTTTCTTGGTGTGTCAATTATCACATGTCTCCATGTGAACAAGATTGGTTTTTCATCCACACAAATAAAATGTGCCAAAAATTGATTGGAAAGAAGTTGGATTTTGGATATGGATCACTTAATTTAATATCAGAAAAATGTAGACTACATAAGAATGAAACAAATTATATATATACCCAATCCGAAATGGTCAAATGTATTGAACACAAGACCTCACGAAAAGATATATTTTGGACAAGAGAGGCAAGTTGTTCACATGCTGCTTTGCCAATTTGACAGAAAAAAATAATAGTTAAGCAATAAAAATTACATATACGCAACTTTCATTAAAAAAATTGACCTTTAAAATTGAACTTTTTTAATTAGAAATAATCTGACAAAAAAAATGAAAAATAATAACATAAAATTAAATTAAAAAATTAGTAGTTTTTTTTTCTTCAAAAATTAGAGTGCAATATGAAAAATATTTATAATTTAATACACATCTTTAAATATATAGTTTCTGCTACAGGAAAAGATTTAGTTTGTAGTTAATACTTAATCTGATTTTCTTGTTTATTGCTCAAGTGCCATATTTATGTATGAATTCACAAGGATTTAGGTCGGAACGTTCAAAACAATAGCCCATTTTCACCTAAGCTGGGCCTCAAGTGTATAAATCTTGAAAATTTTACCCCATACCCCTCTAATTATACTTATACCCCCAAATTAGTAGTGAAATGACCGTTTTGCCCTCCCTTATATAATAAAAGTCAAAAAAATTTACCATTCACAAGATTCACGTTTCCGGAACTAAACAGTAAGTTTTTTTTTTCTAAATTTCCGGAAAGGTTCAAAACTAGGTTTCCGGTACATAAACTCATTACTCCGGAAACCCTTTCAAAACGTATCCGGTACCATTTTTTAACCTCTCTGGTACATAGGCTTTTTCTCTAAACATCCGGAGACCTTATTTTAACCTGTCCGGTACAGTACCATTTTTTCAAAACTTCCGGATACCTTGTTTTAACCTCTCCGGTACAGTAATTTTTTTTTTGCATTTCCGGAAACCCTTGTTTTAACCTATCCGGTACAGTACAGCTGGTTCTAAATTCCCGGAGACCTTGCCCACCAAGCTTTCTGGAAATTGCATTAATTTTTTTTTTTAAATTTTAATTCATTATAATTTTCTAACTAATTGTGATTTATTTCATTTTAATTTTTCAGTGGGCGCACGAGGAAGAGACGGGAAAATCATCAGAATTACGCGTGACATTGATGCTTCTACATCATCCGCGATGAATCCTCCAAAGAGGATTCGACCGGCAGCTTCAAGGAGAAGAAGACGGATGATAGTTGAAGAAAATGATGAGGGAGATCATGATTACCGATTTATCCCAGATGTGACTGTGTATCAGCAGGAGCAGCCTCCTATAGTGCATGAGGAGGAGCCTCGTATAGTACATGAGCAGGAAGAGGTTGCACCTACTCAGGAGGGAGATCATATGGAGGAGGAGCATGATGGAGCTCAGGGACCTGGTGAGGTCACACAGTATCCTGGAGGACCTTATAATTTATCGGTCCTGACACGGTACTGTCATCATGTTTCAGCTAGACTGTGGTTTGGTGAGGTATGTCAAAATAATTAATTTATTTATAGTTCATTAAAAATATTTAAATTAATTATTATTCTATATTTAATTATAATGTTATTTATTTTGTTTGTATACAGGAGCGACCATTGCTGAAAATTGTTGCGCATGGAAAGAAAATGCAGCAATTTACTCCGCCGGTACTTCCCGACCCATAGAGAATTGGGTGAATTTGTCAGGACTGAACCTATTACAGAGGAGTAGTTTGAAGATGACCGACAACGTCCTGTTATCTGCGTTTGTGGAAAGATGGCATTCTGAGACATCGTCATTTCACATGCCATTTGGTGAAATGACGATTACTCGAGATGATGTTGCCAATCTTATGGGGTTGCCTATTAGGGATGACTTCTACAGTCCACCCGATGTAGATAGAGTAACGGCATGTAATGTTGCCATGACGTTATTAGGGGTGACGGCGGAAGAGATCTGGGAGGAGACCAAGAAGACCAGAGGTGCGCATTATAGATTGGACTGGTTGAAAGATGTCTTCGCAAGGCAGTGTGGAGCAGAGAGATTTGACTATGCTGCTCGGGCGTATCTGTTGAATTTAGTAGGGAGTACTATTTTAGCTGATAAGAGTCATACTCTAGTTGATGTGAAGTACCTTCCTCTATTTAGAGATTTAGACGGTACAGATAGATACTCATAGGGTACTGCTGCACTGGTAGTCCTATATGACTACCTCTCTAATGCCTGCTGTTATGACACCAATCAGCTAGCTGGATATATCACGCTGCTTCAGGTATGATTTATTTATTTATTTTTATCTTTATTTAATTAAATTGATCATTTATTTATTTAATTTTATGTTTAATTAGTTGTATATCATTTATTTATTTATTTTTATGTTTAATTAGTTGTATTATTTATTGTTAATTATTATATTATTTTGATTATCATTAATTTATTTATTTATTTTTTATGTTTATTTAGTTGGTTATCATTTATTTATTTATTTATTTATTTATTTTTATAGCTTATTTATATGTATATCATTTATTTATTGTTACTTATTATATTAGTTTGATTATCATTAATTTATTTTTTATTTTTTTTGCAACAGTGTTGGATTTACGAATATTTTCCAAATATTTGTAATAGAGGTGACTAGGGTGCTGACACGGAATGTTATGCGCGAATGAATAGATGGTGCTACAAACAGGCCAAACATAAGCTCCACGAGTACAAACGTGTCATTGACGAATTGACACATGCAGATGTTATATGGAGACCATGGGAGAATCACAGGGGTGTCATTCCGTTTGATGATATCGTGCTATATACTGGTCACCTCAGATTATGCAACACTATAGTGAAATATCTGCCAGAGAGGTGTTTGAGGCAATTTGGATATATCCAACATATTCCATCTCTGCCACCTCCAAATCCTCCTAGATTATTTGATGTTGACGTAGAATGGTTGGGATACGTGACGTCAGTCGCAGATATATTGCAAAAGAGTCGTACAGCTACGTATCCATCTGAGTGTGACGAGGGATATTTGGAGTGGTTTTATCAGGTGTCTCACCCACTACTGGTGCGACCAGATGGTGTGCCCCAGGTACCAGATTATGTTGTCCCGACCACTGCTGCAGGTGGTTCTACTTCACAGCCTCGGTCTACTCTACAGCAGGTTGGTGATTTAATACAGCAGGGGTTGAATGAAGTTGAAGCTACTCCAGATGATGAGTTGTATAAGTCTTTTTGGAAAGCTTTGTATTTGACGCGTCGTGGATGACATATGAGTTGTTTACATTATGCTTTTGAACATCTATGGGTTGTAATGTCGTTTAGTTTATTTTGAACTTCTGTTATAAACACTTTATGTTAGTTTGTTTTCATATCCATCTATTTTGAGCATTATTGTTATGTCGTTTAATTTATTTTGAACTTCTGTTATAAACACTTAACATTAATAATAACAAATTGAAATAGAGCGACGACACTAACGTAAAATATAAAATTAAATAATAACAAGTTATTTTGTAACAATTTTAAAGCATTAAGCTTCATCTAATGACATTGCATCTACAGATTCTATAGGTGGATTTTGTGTAACACGTGGCAAATGACTTAATAAATAGCCCCAATGTTGTGGACGCCCTGTATATACTATTGCCCAAGAAGTTGCTTCATTACTGCGATAATTCTTCCAACTTGGTGCAATATCTGGCAGTGGAAATCCATCTTTCATCTTTAACTGCAAAATAAGATCATTTGATTATTTTAAAATTAATACATAAAAAAAATTAACAAAAAATGAATACATAAAAAAGTTAGATAATCTTACCGGAACCCAATGATTTTCATTAACAAAACCAATACATATGATACGATCATTTGTTGTCGTTCCTGAGTGTGAACCCCTCATAGGAAAGAAAGTCAATGAGAATGTTTGACCAAACGTGACGAGAATAATATTATATGTTGTCGCTATCACGTAACCCATATCAGGTATGGACAACCATTTCTCTACAGGTTGAACACCTAAGGTTGATATCTTCAGCGAATCTCTTACTTCTCTAATTCGTCCTGTGAATAGCCTATCATATGGAGTTACATGCGAAGCAATCTCCTAGTCTAAACTATTGCGGACCAAAGACCAAGACTCCTCACCATATCCAAGCAATAATGCAATAACGCGAAAACCACAATTTCCATCCGCTGCCACATCAAATATGTCATCAATGTATGGCAGAATAATTTCGGGAAATTGTTTCCACAACTTATACTTTGAGGATTGAGATGATTGAGAGGGTTGTTTCTTTGATTGAGAGGGTTGTCTCTTCTTTGATGACTAAGATGGTTGTGAACCAGGATCTTCACAATATGTTGCATTAACATGCTCAAAGTAAGAAGGGTCTCGATATACATCATATCCATCCGGCTTCTTACCCTTACTCTTCTTCACTCGACCTTTTGTTTTAACTTTTTCAGGTGGTGGACACATCGAACTTATAGTTGGAAAAGCAAGTTCACGCAACTTACTCTTCAACACTCGTTTTCCTATAACATCGAGTGATCGAAAGCGTTTCCATAATGCATTCATCTCTGTAGACATATCCAACTTTGATCCATCTTCTGTGTCTTGGGTGAGTTCACATTCCATGCTTAATTTTCTCCATTGAATATCCACAGAATCTAGAGAAATTGGTTCACCAATCAATTTATATTGTGCCAATTCAAAAGCACATGGTAACCCGTATGTACTTCTAAGAGAGCACCCACATACAGATGAATCAGTACCTACCCACTCAACTTTCTCAAACTCTACAGCAATATGTCTTAGAGCTTGTCTTGATACAAATGTATTCAATCTCTGATAAAATGGATTGCTCTGTTCATGATCTTTGTCATAGAAACTTTTCTGAAATGAGCCTTTGATTTTTTTATGTTGCAATCTTATCATATTGTTCATAGCTTCCCAATATTTGCACAAGTCACTCATGTTGTGTTCCAACATTAACTTCAGTTTCCAATGCGCTGACTCAACCCTGTCATTACATGTAAATTGTCACAATTGAGCAATCCAACAATATATGATATAATTAAAAAATCAAATTTTTAGAGTCGCATGACATACCTGTTACTCATTGTGTTCCCCATATGCATTACTCGATTTGTCCATGCTTCAACAAACCTTTCTTTATGAGGAGTCAACCAAGTGTCTTTCACGTAGTCAACAAACACCATATTATCGACACATGATTGCTCAAACATTTGCAGGCACATCATATACTCTTTTTCATCACTGCAATACATAATGTCTTGCCACATATTCAATACTAACTCTTGTCTATCCTTTAAGACATATTGCTTGCATTTTGCTCCAACATTGTTGTCGATATGAAATCGACAAAGCAAATTAACAGCATGTGGAAATACAATGCCAACTGCATTCATCAACGCAAGATCTTTGTCAATCACAATTACTTTAGGAAATTTGTTTTGTGTGACAAAGAGTTCTTTTAGCCTCTCTAAAGCCCAGCAAAAGTTTTCTTCCCGCTCAGATTCCAAATAAGCAAATCCAACTACAAATGTCATCTCTGTTGATGTCATACCAACAATTTCAAGTAATGGCATCCTGTATTTATTGGTTTTGTTGGTACTGTCCATAATCAACACAATCAGAAACAAATTCAACAACTTCACTGAATCTGGATGCGCCCAAAAAATATCTCTCATAACATCTGAGTCTTCACGTTTTCTATTCCAACACACATATTTTGCATCTTCAATTAACTTGAATAAATGTTGCATCTCTGTTCTATTACCTCTCACATGCAAACGAATCATACTCCTCTGCTTATAAATTTGTGAGATCTTAGTAACATTGTTCTTATCTCGGTCTTGCAATGAGAGTAATATATGTCTTGGTGCAACATTATATTTTGTTAAGTCCTGAACATGCTTTTTTTTCTTCTTCATCTAAACGTCCAACAAATGCATGCCCCTCCAAAGTATCAGGTAATTCATGGTTGTGAACTCCACAAATTACTTTAATTGTCCATCCTGAACCATCTTTTAATGGTTTTGATCTAAGTTTGAAAGGACAATCACACTTTTTTGTTGAACTTCGAGTTGAGCTAGCAACATACTTGTATTTTCCTCCTTTGTCGCAACCTAATATTAACTTATTTCTCCTTCCTTTCTCTCCTGTCTCTATATATGATCTTCTGATAATAACAGTAACTTTATTTTTGATACCGATTTCTTTAGCCCAATTCACAACAGCGTCTCTTGTAAGAAATATCTGAAATAAAATAAATTATAAATAATAACCATAATATATTTTTACAATATTAATATTAATTAAAATTATTCATACCTGATCCGTCTCAAAAATATTTGTTGTATCGACGTATGGTTTATCCAATAATGGTAGCATTTGATCCATATCTGTTAACATTTTAAAAAATTAATAGAATTCAAAAAACTAAAAAAAAAATCAAAAAAAAATGTTGTGTACCAGATACCTTATATAATGAAGGTTTCCGGAACGTTGTTGTGTACCGGATACCTTTGAAAATAGGTTTCCGGAACTGTGCTGTGTACCGGATAGCTTGAAATAAGGTTTTCGGAAATATTGAAAACTTGGATGTGTACCGGATAGCTTGAATACAAGGTTTCCGGAATGCACCTGTGTACCGGAAATCTTCTCAAAAGGTTTCCGCAAATTTCCGGACACCTTGGACCAACCGGACTTCTTTTTTACGTTGACGAAATAGTGAAAAAAAAAATTTACTCTCACTTTAGTGAAATAGTAAAAAAAAGTTGGAGGGCAATTTTGGCATTTTGAAATTTTTTTAGAGGTACAGGTCAAATAATGGGAGTACAGAGTAAATTTTTCATAAATCTTTCGAAAATTCTACCCCATACTTACTAAGTTATACTTACTCTCCCACTTTTATCAAAATCCAATTTTACTTATTTTAAAAAAAAAAAAAATCAAATTTTAAATTTTTTAAAATATATTTGTTTTCCAGATAACTTAAAAATAAGTTTTCTAGAACACAAGTATTTTAGAAAAAACATTTTCTGCATCACAAAAATGAATTTATGTTTCTGAATTTTTTCTAAAAAAAAGTTTTTTGATTTAAAATTTTCTTAAATACTTTTGAACTTTCGAAGTTTTCTGTAACAAATTTTTGTTCCGAAAAATTTTAAAAAACAAAGTTTGAGTTTTTGAAATACTTTTAAGCAAAATGTTGAGGTGTAGGTATAATTTGGTGGGTATAGTATGGAGTAAAATTTTCAAATCTTCCTCAGCCGAATTAACCACCATATGTTACCTAAGCTGGGCCCAAAGTGAAGAAATTCAGTTGACAAAAAATTATCTGGCCCATTTAGACGGATGCATTACAAAAATATGACAGCCAGCTTTTTTCACACTAAATATCACATATTTCCTATAAATATTAAGAGCATGTTTTAACTTAAATTTTAATGTTTAAAATGCACCACACATAACAATTGAATTTTTTATTTTTCTCCTTTAAACAAATCTCTATTGTATTTTATTTCGGAAGAGCTTATAGGTTAACTAATTAATCGCATTAAGAATAGAATATTTTTTTTATAACAACATTAAGAATAGAATATGATACTAGACAAAATTTACAATCACATGTAATCAAATATTGAAATCATTCCATCAATTTTTTTTAATTATTATTTTTTAAGGTGTTTATCTAACAGAAATGATATTTGTCATAGAATTGACTCAAAAAGCATCACAAATGAATAATTCAGAACATGATACAATATTAATGTTGTTAATGTTTTATGGACAAAAAATAATTTAATTTATTAATTATTTCTCCACGTCATTAGATATTCAAGTCATATCCAAAAGTATGAGCTTACTATTGAAAAAAAAAATGTATTTTCAACCACGGTTTAAGAAATTATTAGTCCAAATATGCAAACAAATTCCTCAAGATTGTCTCTACATTGTAGTTGACATTCGACATATATATATATATATATATATATATATATATATATATATATATATATATATATATATATATATATATCATGATTCCTTGGACAATAAAGTATATGTTTTGGTTAAGTGATTCTTGTGGGTGAATGACTTTATTTTTTTTTCTATCTGAGGAACAAGAACGTCAAGAACGTATGGTTAGTTATTCCTAGTCTATTTGTAAAATCCTTGCTAAAGCCAGATAATATATATGTGTGTGTGTGTTTTGGTCAATTTTTCTTGTGATCTTTTTCATTTGCATCTTTTTTTTAAAATAATATTTAATATATTTCACATTGAAATTAATATACAAAAATATTTTCTATTTTTTTTTTATCTTTAGGAGATTACAAGATGAGAATGCGACCACTTGAAATAATTTTTTTTTACTTCTTTATGAAGATTGTATCATAGGAATACAACTATGTATACTTAATATATTTTTTTATTGATCGTTCTTTTCAAACTCGATGTATTTGTGATTCCATTTATTGTTTTAATAATACTTATTAATTTAGATTTGTTGTGATTTTATTTGTTTCAGATAATCGTATTTTCCCCTTTCCACCTCTTGAAAGTAAAAAAAAATTATATATTAGTTTAAAAGTAAAATATATTAGAATTATTTTAAAAAGATGATATAGACAAAAAAAAATTCTACTAACTCAATGTAATCTATTAATTACAATTTCATATGTATGAAAATGAGCATAATTGATTTATGCTACTTAGGCATGTTAATATTTAATTTATTTTGTGTTATATTAGTTGCTCAATATTGTGGCTTCTCATCAGCTGTTTCGTAGGTGGCTTGGAAGGACCATTATTTTGCCAGGTGTTTTATTTCTCCTTCTCTATTCATTAGTCTCTCTAGTTAGGGGAAAGGGGTGTCAAGATTTCTTCTAGTTTAGCATTTAAATTTAGTGATTTGGGGATTTAGAGGGATCTAAAATGATGCTATATTTTCAAATAAATCATCTCTTCTTTTTTGTTCAAATTTCATCTTTTAGAAGTTTTAGAATAAAAAATAAATAATTAAATTAATTTTAAAGTTTTAAATAACATTTATTTTTTAATTGATGATAAAACCAACCGATTTAATATTTATGGAGACAATAGTTATTTTAAATAAGATATCATTAATTTTATTTTTGAAAACAATTAAATATTAGTCAAAAAAAAAGAAAATAGTTGAATACATAGACATTTTATTAAATAAAATATTTATTTTTTTCGATGCCTAAAACGGTCCTTGGTTGCCTTATTTTTTAGATCTATCTTGGGGTGTTAACCCTTCTGAGATATAATAAATAGGAATAGTATCCCCTTATATGGGATAAGCCGTGTTGAGTGCGCTTGTGTCTTATTGGTAGTTTCTTCGTAATTTTTTTGTTTGTGCTAGCTCCTTATTTTATCTATATAAGGAAGATAATATATAAGTAACAAGTAAAAGAGCACTCTAACTTAGGGGTGGATAACGAGTCGGATAGAACGGATTCGGGCTCAAAAGTTACAATTGGTCTAAATCCCATGTGGTACGTACAAATTCAATTTCATTTGTTTTGATATTTGAGTTTGTCGATTTTTGGATTAACAAGTGATTTGATACGGGTAAACTCAAACAACCAACCAAAGATTTAAAAGAAACAAAAAATAGAGACTAAAAAACTATAAACAAAAATAATAGGAATATGAAAAAACTGATTTTTGAGAAGAAGAAGGAAGAGAAAAAAGATATAATGATGGTGAAAAAGGACGAAGAGGAAGGAATCTGATTGTCCCAGAATTTCCATTGCTTGAAGGTTAAGAGAAGAAATGATCGCAGTCTCACATGGAAGAAGTGAAACGAGAGAACCAGAGGACAGCGACATTTGGACTTGAATAAGAGATAAGAGATAGTGACTTTGTCCAACTATAGTTTTTTTCAGAAGCTGTTAGAGTTTCAAATCATGTAAGTTAATTTAATAAGAAGTCTGATTTTTTAATTTTATTTTAAAACTTTACTTTATAAATGTTTCATTTTTTAGTTTTTTTTATGCCAAGAATCGTTTCATGTTTTAACTCTAGTACTAGTAGTATTATTTTAATAAAATATTGACAGCTCTATATACCATTAATTATTAATTATTATTCTAATATAGAAGGTATTTACTATTCTATTGAAAAGACGCTTCATACCTTACTTGTTACAAATTCTGAAATTTAAGAAATGTACATTCAATCTCAGGCAAGTACGAATTTCGTTGAATGTAGAATTCTAATCCGTTTTATCCATTTACAACTGATTTTGTCATCTTTTTACTCGTTTGACCGACCCGGCCCACCCATTTACACTTAATATCCTCCGAGTTACTTGATTTTTAAATGGGTCATGGATTCTGTCCAACCCTACTCCAGCCCATATACATCAGAAGGTATTAGAAAGCCAGCCATAAATTAGTAAGAGTTAATGTTACTTGCTAAAGAGGAGATAAGAGTAAAAAAACAAGGAAACATGACTTTTTTTTAATAAGACTTAATGTTTACTTGATAATTAGGTCTGTTTAGTTTTACTTATTAACAATTTTTAACGAAGTGAAAAAAAAAATCTTGTGCAGCAAATAAATTGTTTGCATCTATGAAAACAATAGATAAAATGTTAAAAGAACTGTTTCAAGTATTTTCATAAATGCATCATCTATAACTAAAATTATTTCATTTTTCTCTTTATTAAAATAGTTTACTTTAAAAGTCTCACAATTTTTTTTATTAACAAATAAAAATAGTTGCATATTTTAAAAATAAAAACAGAAAATATTCTCACAAATTAAGTAAACAAGCTCTTGATAACAAAAAATATTCTTATAAATTAAGTAAACAAGCTCTTAATATATCAAAAAAAAAAAAAAAATAGGTGAACTTCAAAATTATACTAGAGAAGTCACTTTTTTTCTAAAAAGACTATAACAGAAATGATTGATGGAAAGAAATACATCTCAAATAATTAGAGAAAGATTTTTGTTATAAGATACGAAGTGTTAGGATGATAAATTATCATCTATATATATATCCACTTCTTCATCGTTTTGTGAGGGTTTCATGAAATAAGTTTATTAACATACCATATTTGCATGGCGCACATCTCATCATATATTTCATGTAATGCATGTGATTAGTAGTCACATCATTACGACCCCTATTCGATTTATTCCTCTCTTTCTCACAATATGCTAACTCATTTCATCTCTATCTGGCTTTTAGAGTAGAAAAATGTCTCAAGCACACGTATGTTATCGTTTCAAACTCAAGTGTCGTATATAATTTACGGTGATCAACCTATAAAATGGTTTCGAATTCTAATAATAAACATGATTTTTTATAAAATTCTTCGTAATCATGAATGAAATGATAACACAGTTGATGTTAATCAAATAAAAAAAACCAAAAAAGAATATTATCGATGTTTAAAACTCAATTTATATTTATTTTTTATTATTTTTATGAAATCAACATGATTAAAAGACTCTTTCACCTAAAGATGTTCAAAATCCTTAACAACAACTTTAATTTGATGACTTTAATAGTTGTCCAAGTTTTGAGATACTTTTAAGCATTTAAATATTTTTTAAGACCATATGAGTCATTTTGTCAAAAATGCCTTTATTTTTTTTGTTTAAATCAAAGTTTAAAACTATGATTTTTTTTAATAGAAAAATATATTAGAAACCATATTAAAGAAAGAATACAAAGAGTACAAGGTGTAACCAAAGATGCAAACATGAAATAAATGGAAAACGAAAAATTAATACAATAAAAAATACAAACAAACAAAATTAGAAAACTGAACACCATTAGGGAACAATCAAGCAAGACCCTCAAGCCAACCTGCAATGGAGAATCTGAAAAATTAAGCCTCTATCGACCCATGCACATAGCATAATTTTAAATTAAACTATGATTAGTGAGAGAAAATAAATATTTTCTTTGGACTCAATTAGAAAAAGAGGGAAATAAAATTGAGAGAGGGTTCATTTTTACCTGGAGAACAACTCAACTTGTAGTGCAATGCATGCTACTACTCAGATTCCTCATAAACAATTGCAAAAATTTGCCTCAAATGCATGGATATGATGTGATTTCTTTTGGCATGAACACGACTACCTAAAAATTCTTCACATCATATCCATCAAGAACAGATGTATAGGTTAGCGTCTGGAAATTAATGTCCTCTTTGAAGAATATATATTTTGTCATGAACACTATCCATAATATGTTTCACATTTTTTATGCAAAATCACTTTGGTTTTCAAACTTGATTGAAGTAACGTTTTGTTTTGTTTGTTTTTAATCAAGACGAGTAAAATATTTTTGTATAGCAAATAAAATTATAACATGCCCTTTAACTTAATATATCATGCTTTGATTCAATATATATATATATATA
>JBBPBP010009778.1:39129194-39152686 GCA_037974735.1 Cicer chorassanicum | reverse complement strand
ATAATTTAACATATTTTATCACTCAGGACTCTTCTGCTGTATAAGCTTTGAACAAATATCATTATAAATTTTTGTTAAGTGATTGTGTCATTTCTATAAAAAAAAAGTGGTTATGTATTAATTTATGTCTATGTTTAAATTATTTTTGTCAACTAAAGATCGCACTATTAATCTTCTTCATTTGCAATGTAATTTATAATATTATATCACTTAATTAAAAAATGCATAGTATTACAAGCATGATTATTTCATTATAGTTTCGAGAGGTATCTACATAAATTAATTAATAAGTACTAAACTAATTAAGATTCTTTATTATGTAGACTAACAATAATGATTGAGTTGTATAGGTAACGAAATAGCAAATAACAAGAAATTAAGAATAAAAACATAAAGTTGGAGATCAATAGAGAGAAGCCTAGGATCACAATTTCATTTGTAACTTTCATTATCCTCTGATTCTAGTTCTATTCGAATTTTTTTTTATTCAATTACCAATCATTTACTAAGACTACTAACATATTTGGTTATTCTTGATTAATATTTTATTTCCTAAACTAACTCTTTGTGAATTTGGTCATATAAAAAGTTTAAATTCAAGAAAAACATAAAGCATAAAAATGTTGAATGATTGGAAGATTAAAAATAAGTTTGATCATGCAATAAGTTATAGTATCAATTATCCTATATATTTTACTAATTAATTGAAGTACGAGACATAATAAAAGGTATATCGATTACAAGATCCACCTAAAACGCTAGAAGAAAGTTTAGTTGCTCATTATTATAAATAAAATTAAATCTAAAATAATAGTGTTCACCAAATTAAAGGAGAACAATAACAACCTGAAAAAAAAAATATATTTACTCCAAACCTTGAGACACTTTGCTTCAATTCAAAACACTCTTAAAGTTTTTCAATCATTGTAGTGTCTTGCTTCAATTCCAAACACTCTTAAAGTTTTTCAATCATTGTGGTGTCTCTTTGACCTTAATGTGTGGTTCCTCTTCTCTTTCTGTCTTGTTTTCTTTTATATGAATGAAAGAATTCATAATCTTAACAATTATTTTTTCAATTTTATATGTAACAAACTCTCCGTATAATATTTTTTCAATCTTCACAATTATTTTTTGTTCCTCCTATTCTTGAACATGATATTTTGTAACAAACACAAATATTTGTTCCTTTTTTTGGGTCAGTCATATTTTTATTTTTTCAAATCTTCTGTATCTTTATCTCATACATATTATAATAAATATAACATAGTATCTTTATCTCATACATATTATCTGTATCTTTAATTGCATTCTTTTCTTCTTTTTATCTTTCTTGCATAATAAAGAGCAAATTAACTTAAAAATTTATATAATGTCATATAATTTTTCTAAAAATAATATCTAAAAATACATTAAATTTGAGTTTATCAATTCTTAATGTTACTTTTTAACCTTTTCTCATTCTTAAAAGCATTCGCCAGATCTATTTTGTTTAAATCTACGCAGGGTTCATCAGATGTAGATAGGTTGGGAGATCTAAGTAAAAAAAATCAATGGTTGATAGGGATTTATAATAATGTGAAGAACAATATAATTTGAACATTTTAAAGGGGTCAAATCAAATCGGACCTACATTGTTACCCAACAAAGTACCTTGCTTTTTAAGGTTAACTTAAGGTTCATTTTATATTAGTGTGGCTCTGCACTAAAAAAATAATAATATTTGTGTGGCTCCTCTTACTACTTTCATTAAGAAAAATGATAGTAGTACATTACTTTGAGTTGTCAATTTTAACCTCATAGAAAAGAGTCCATAAAAGACAAATATAGAAAATTCAATTCTTTACTATCAATAATTTGACGTTCATATGATTTTAAAAATTGCAAACTTTAATATTAATTTATTTTATAGCTACAATTGTTCTTACGGTTCCTTAATTTAATTTCAGATAACACTTCAGTTTTTTATTTTATTTTAAGTTGGTCTTTTATTTAATTAAGTTAAAGGACCGCAGAAGCAATTATATCTATTTTATATTTTAAAATAATGATTTTTAATCTGAACCATTGGATCTTTGATGGAACAGGTGTGGATATAGGAGTGGGGGAATGCATGGAAGCGGAAGGTGAATGAGAAGCATAGGGGTAAAGTGTAAATGAGAAAGCAATGAAGTTTGAAAACCCTAAGAAGCAAGAGAAGAATCGATGAGGGTGACGTCAGTGATATAGAAAGCTTATTTGGAACGCAATATACAAAATACATTTAACATCCTTCAATTTCAATTAATCTTTCTTATTCCTCTAATGGGTAACTTACTTTTGTTTCTCAAAAAATCTCACACATATTGTTATTATTCTGTGGAAGAATCAGAACTTGCTCAGACATTTGTTTTTGGTACCTAGGATTACGATGTTTATCTGTTCCTCTCTCTTTCTCTCTCTTTCTTACTCACAGATCTTTAAGAACCAACCAACCAAATATCTCTCACTCTCTTCTCTTTTTCTATCTATATATACATCATTCAACCTTCTTCATTATCATTCATCACTTCTTCTCTCATTTTCTCCTTTTGTTTTTGGGGAGGGTTTGAGATCGTATATTACTTTTCCTTAATTTCTTTCCTTTTGTTCATATGCTTTAGGTTTTAAATTTGTTAGATTTCAGAATTAAATATATGACTAGTAGGGTTAGGGTTCCTTTTTTTTTTATCTGATTTAGTATGAACTGTGATTAAACATGATAATCACAAAGAGATCTGATGAAACCAGTAGTTGATTGCCGGTGGAGCATCATCAAGATTCACGACCTATATTCTAAAGGGTTTAATTTATTTATTAGCCCTTTGATATATAAATGCGAATCCTGATGATGCTGCAGCTGCTATTAACGACTTATACTACCACACCAGCTTCTTGATCTCAAATATTTTCAGTACATAGTGCTACTATCCTAGCTTGGAGAAAAAAAAAGGTAAAGCTAATAATTATGTTCAATTTTTTTTCTTTTCACAATATATATATATATAGAAGAATTAGAAGAATTTTGTTTTTCATAATATATAGATAGAAGAATTTTCAAAACATTTAATGACTCTATTTGCATCAAGATTCTTAATACTGCAGAGAATCATAGTTAAATACAAACTCAATCATGTTATTTAAGTCATAACTCATAACTAGTGCAGCTCAACCATGTTTTCTAGTCTTTTAATAACCAATATTATGAGGGGCTCTCTTATGTATTTTCTGCACATCTTTGTTTTCTAAAATAGAAATATCTGTCTGATAATGCAGTGTAATACTGCCATTTTGAGTTATTCTAAATTTCTAAATCTAATATTTAGTAATGATGAAGTTTGAACTTTGAAACTTTTTTCACTATACATTAAGCAGGAATTTTGTACTGGATCAGTGGAAGCTCATCAGGTATGTCTGTACCATGGGAAAACTTTTGTGTACTATAATAAAATCATTCAAATGCTTTTATTTCTTGGATATTTGGGATCACACTATTAATTTTCTCCCTTTATCTTTTATTATTGAGTGAAGAAAATCTCTTAATATATACTTTATATCTATCAGATCAGTTTGGAAATGACTGCATCTGTCATATATATACAATTTTGTTGCACATGTCAGTCACTTTGATATTTCTGTGCTGCTAAATAAAAGATTATAACATTAATTCTTCATAACACATTATTCTCATCGACTAACATTACTGACTACCAAAAGGTGTTTGATAATGAAACAAAGTCGTCGGTAATAAAAGTGCTTTTCAGTAACTAGTTTCAATTGTGATACTTTACATTTGGCCTTTTTGTCATGATGAGATAATGCTTTATGTTCTGCATAATTTAAAGAACAAAATAGTACATCAAAATCAAAATGAAATCTTGGAAATTAAGTTTGTGTTTTACTTTTATGGTTTTTGAATTGTTTGTATAATTTCACTTAACCAACCTAATATGTTGTTGCTTTAAAATCTAAAAAATGGTCAAGTTCTACTTCTAACAACCTATTTTATTAATCTTCAAACTTCAAGCTTTTATATGTAGCTTTGCATTAATGTTTATAATTTGTAAATTTTAAATACTAGCTTTGTTTACTTAGTTTACTTTTATCGATAAAAATTTAAGTTTTATATTGATAAAAGATAGAACTTTTAATAGATTTTTTAAAGAGTGATACTCTTCGTTTTATAAGTTAATTTTGTAAGGATGAATTATGTGTAATAAAAAAAAATCAAATTTCACATTTTGATAAGTTTTATAATATTTTATAAAAAGTGACACATTTGGACAAGTTAGTTTTGTAAATAAGAATTATAAAAACTTAAAAATTAAGGATCTATTGAAATTACAATTGATTAGTGATTTTTTTTTCCTTGATGGTAAACGAGAGTTACATCAATTTTCACACTCTAGAAAGGGAATTAAAAGAGTAATAGTAGTAAAAAAGCTCAATCTATAATGATTGTATTTTATTTTATTTGTGTTATAGTCATGACTATCTTAACCATTCGATTTCTAATGGAGAGTACTTGTGATGCATGTAGTCATTTTTTTTAAAGGAGGTGATAAGGATAGTCATGATTGTATACCAATTACAATATTATTATTTGGATATGCTGTAATGAAAATGAAACAAAGTTTTCATTTGATTTTTTAAGTAAAGGGATAAAAAAATATATATAGATTGAATGCAATAAAGTTCCATTCCATTCAATAATATAATTTCATTTTTGTCATATATATTTTCTTTTGTTCTGAAATTGAAAATATATTTTTTTATAAAAGAAATTAAAAATATTTTATGAAGTACAACTTCTCTTTTTAAATTAAAAAAAGAAAGAGAGGTGTGCATGTTTACAAATAATAGTGTACGAATAACATATTTGGAATGCAAAAATGTACGGACAACGTTGTTGAAATGCAAAAAAAAAATGTACGGATAACATTGTTGAAATGCTAAAGTTTCCTCCCTTCTTTTTGGCTTCTTTATGCACCATCATATTGTTTTTTTTATACAGAAAGACGATACCATAATTTTTTTGTTTCACGAGAGAGATCGTACCAAAGAATTTATTTGAAAGGAACAGATTAAAATGATGCAATTAACTTTACTTTTCTTTTGGAAAATTTTAAATTGTTCCTCAGTTAATTTTTAATAAATTTTTATCTTACATCAATTTACTAGTTGAGTTTTCTCTTCTAAGCAATGGTCATTTTTTCATTATCATTTTTCTTTTTTCAAGCGACCCTCATACTTAATCATTGATTAATTTAAAATATTTCAATTGTTTTATTATAGTAAATGTCATATGCTTTAGATATTGAAATTATGTCTTGGTGACAAAGATTATAGGAAGTATGTTCTTGTGATTATGGATATTAATAGAATTATGTCGGGATGACTATGGATAATGAAACTATAACCTTATTTATGAGTAGTTTTAAATATGTGATTTAACATTTGTGCTTACTTAAATATTAATTAGAATAACAAACAAAAAAAGATGCGAAGAATTATGAGAGTAATGAAAAAATTGTTGCAAAATGGGATAACATTAAAACCAAACTATTTCTAAAAATTTGCATGAAATAAATTTGAGTCTAATATATATACATACGTACATTGGTATGTATAGGGAGCATCATGTAAATTGATATGAATAGAGGATCATGTAACTTGATATGTGTATAGGGACTAAAATTTATTTTTCCAACTTTTCAATTATTAAAATTGCACTTTTTTTATTAGAGGCCCTATTTTTAATATTAGAACAAGACCTCCAAAATCTATTACTAAAAACGAGAGGTAGAGAGACCTAGTAGAGGGTGAGAGAGATAGTAGATAGAGATTGGAGGTGAGATAAAGAAGCACAAGAGAGATATGTGTATTTTGAAAAATCAATGTATATAAAAAATGTTTTTTTAAACAAACATGTTTTTTCTTGAAAATCATTTTTTATGTCCTTTATGGTCATTTTGTAGTTTTTTTAAAAAAATCATTTTTACAAAATTGTATACAAATAGGTTAAAAATCATTTTCATAATAGTAAACAAATGGGAGTTAAAAAATCATTTTTTAAAAAATCTTTAAAAAATAATCTTTAAATTATTTAAAACAAAAATCATTTTTATTTAAACTCAAACAAACACACTTATTATCATTGTATATAATTTGATTTTAAAATCTAGGTTGGTTATAATATTTTATGTTCAAGTGTTGAACTTAGAGCAACATATATATAGATTGCATCGCAGTTATACATAAAAAGCTATGATAAGCTATGAAAAATGTTTTTGTTGGTGAATGTGAATTATATCCATTGGAGTATATGTTAAATGTTTCTACCATGATTAATGTCAAGATTGTCGATCATTTGTCAAGTTTAAATTTCATTACCTTTTGGTTGCTAGTTTGTTTTACGGTAAATTTTAGATTATTTTTGAAAAATTGTGACAAATTACTCAAATCAATTAAAATCAGTTACACGTATTCCTTAATTATTAATTTGATTTTTGGTAATATATATACGATTTCTTAAAAACAATCTAGCTCTCACTTGTTTTATTGTTGGCTCACACTTCACTATAAACGTAGGCTCCATCTCCATGTTACCCATATTCTCCTCGTGTGAATAGATCCTTAAGATTTTATGTTAACTATTTATTGTTTACAGATTTTATCGGAGTTGTTGGTAGAAGATATTAATCGAGTTGTGATTGCAACAGACTTTATTATAGATTTCTAATTGTGTGTATAGTTGGGATGAAAAATGCGCATTCTTTGAAATAAGGTAAGGGAATTAAAAATATGTATAATTAAATGAAAACACATATTTCTAAATTTTTTCAACAATTTGGTTCTTATAAAAAAAAGGAAAAAGTAAAAGAACGTGTGAAAACTATGATATTTTCTTTTCTTTTTTTCAAATAACACGGTATCAATGTCATTTTACTTTTTATATCAGTTTAAATGTATTTTTTATTATTAGATTTTTCAATTATATAATCTTTATCTTTATGATTTTTTTAACAATTTTCGCCTTTAATTTTATCCTATTTATGATTTCTTAGTCATCCAGTCTAATTTTAACTAGATTACAACTAGATTTCACCGGTCAAATAATTAATTAGTTTAGGAGACTACGAAATGGAAGAGAGTAAAATTATTAGGCTAAAATAGCTCAAAAAATATATTGCCCAGTTACAAAATTTGAGGGGTCAATGATATATTTAAGATTTTTATATTTTTTACGTTTCTTTTTACTATTCACTCAATAAAAAAACTTTTAACCTTTTCTATTATTTTCATTCTTACTAAACAATCCAAAAATCTAAATTTTGAATATTTCTTACTATCAAATAAATCAATATTCAAAGTGAATTCGGAACGTAAGACTACAAGGACGTACGATCCCATAAATCATCTTTTTTTTTTCCATACTCTTTCTTTCCTTTCTTTTACTTTTACTTCCTTTTATTTTTTATTTATTTTTTAAAACCAAACATAGACTTTAACAAGGGAAACCATTGGGCAATGGACAGCATGGTGGTCATTTTTTATGGGGGGTCTGTCATATGGATTTTGCTGATCCTTTGTCTAGATATTGTTGAAATTCGTGCAGAAATCAGAAACCAAAGTCGCACCAAAATGGCAGGGTTGAAAGAATTGCTCCATATATCACAAATTATATATAATTTTACTAAAATATATTTACTCTAAATTACATGTAGTTTACAATATTTATGAATTATTAATATCTCTTTTTTTTATTATACTTTTATTATTATTTTTACTTTATTGTTTTTTAATTACTTTTTTTTATATCATTAATAAACAATATTTTTATAAAATAATTCATAATTTATATTTTCCATATAATATTAACTTCATTTTTAAAATTTATGTGAAATTAATAAAGTGACGTGTAATTTGATATAGAGATTAATAAAAACAGATTGTGCATGGACATGGTGTCTTACTTTAGTTCCCTTTCCATGTTTTGTTTCCTGGCCATTATTAATTAGTTAAATTATATGACAAAGGATTACACGCACAACAGTTGAAGTTTTTGGTTTTTAAGCCATCACGGTTCTAATAATTCTAAGTTGAATCAAGAAATAAATAAAATCAAATTGAGAATACATTTATAATTACCATAGTGAAATATCAGATAAACATGTATAAAAAAAACAAATACACATAAATAATAATTAAATTCCATGAATTTTTGTTTATGTACTACCACCATGGCACCACCAATCATGTTATTAATTTTGTCAATCCAAAAGAAAATAAAATAACAAGATAATGAAGGCACCTATTTCATACTTCGATTTGATGAGTTAACTAACTAGAGGTTAAATTTATGGAGTTCTCTCAAAGCTACAATATTTATAAAAATAATAGTTATATAGAGTTAGAATTAAGAACAATTAAGAAAAAGTTTCCCTTGTTGGCAAAACTCTAAAAATCAGCTCAAGGTCAGGATGCTTGAAGTAACCATTCTTAGGTGGGACCCTCTTCTTCTTTAAATAAACCGCCGGCTTCTTTTTTGGCGTCGGAGGACACGTCATCACCGCTGGTATCCGACAACCACTATGTTTTGGTGTCCGGCAACCTTCTTCTTCAACGACCAATTTCATAACCATTTTTGGGAGTGTTCTGTTTTTGTCTATTTCAAATAATGTTTTGTTATTTATAGCTACACGGTTTGGGATAATTTTGATTACTTGCTGAGGAAGTCGAGAGAGAGTTTGTTTTTTGGAAAACAAAAAACGCGTAAGCTTGTGTTGGAATCTATTGAGAATCCACGTGGCAATTTTTGGTACTGTGTGGGGTGTGGGACCCAAAGGTAAAAGACATTGGATTCTGATTCTAGTTGTTTCCTAATTGAAAGGGTACTAGAAAGTCTTAGGGGCTTCAAATGTAGAACATGTGTGGTTTTGGCGGGAGGTATTGAGATTAATGGGCTTGGGCCCACGTTTGTTTATAATGGACTTCGTGTTGAAAGTTGGGTGGTGGAGGGATAATATACGTGTGAAATTACCTTGTTCTCCTTCTGTTTTGTACTCATCACCACTGCTGCCGGAACAACCTTGGCCATGGATAATCCACCGTCATTTCATTTGTCCTTGTGGATAGGTAACATTGGTTACACTTACACAGTTATACACCCATGCTTTTTCTTTATAAGAAAAATTATTTTAGAACACTCATACGAAATAAATATAATAACATGATATATGTGATATATAGATGGTGATTCAGAACACTCATACGAAATAAATATAATGACATGATATATGTGATATATAGATGGTGTATGACGAAAAAATTAAAATAAAAAAAAGTATTGCAAAATTTAGAATGTCCAAATATTATTGTTTATAATTTAATTATTTAAGTAATGGTTGTGATATGAGTTAACACTATTCGAATACTTTTAGAAAAATCAAAAAATTAAGACAAGTTATACAGTACCATCAAAAATATGATGTGTATAAATTTTTTTACCAATAATTTTGTTTAATGTACCCACTTATGCATTACTATAGTATATATTAGAATTGACTAAATTTAAGAGTTTTGATTCATATATGACATGTCATTCAACTATTAGTGATTTAATTTTGATAATACCAAAACATTTTAATTTTACAATACACTATAGAAGTTCCCAAAAACTAATTAATATCCAACTCCAAAACTATTAAATTTGGAATTTAATAACATTTTTGGTGTAAAATAATTATACATCACATCTAATTAAATTTCTCTATATTACATAAAGTTATTTTTTTGAAGAACTATTTTTCATAAGCTATAATATTATCAATTTTAAAATACAAATGTAAAATGATATGACTAATACAAATGTCATTGATTAACTAATTGTGAGATGGAATAGATTCTCTCACATAACATGAGCCCATTGAAATTCCCATCTTCCATTAAAAATGAGAGAAGGAATTTGCCACAAAATATGAGTATAAATAGTAGTTAAAAATTGAAATATCTTGACTAAATTTTAATAAAATACATCTACCTTCCAACTATTTTATATTAATTGCAATTTTTGCTTTTTGGTATATATTAGTTACAATTTTGTTTATCTTAAAAAATATGATAAATTCTACCATAATTAATTCAAACAACTGTGAGGTCTGGGATTCGAACCCGGAACAATATTAGCATTTGTCAATTAAGTTAAGACTTAAAGATCATTAGTTGCAATTTTTATTTAAATTAGTTTAGATATTAACCCTCTTAATAATTTATGCCCGAGGATGGTGGTTTTTGTTTTTTAAAGCAAGAGAAGAAAAATATTAACAAAAATGACAGAAATATATATTTGAATGGTGGGGAGCATAAAAGAAGGGGATAAGGGACGAATCTATGATGTGTACTAAAATTGGGGGAAGGTGCATTCTTCACATCAATCAAAATATCTGTTGGTAGTAACAAGTAAACTGTGGATGCTTTGTTAAAAATAAGATTTTGAGATAACCACAGAATATGTGTAACTTGTAATACACTCCTAAAGGCATTCCAGTGACACATGACCTGAGCTTGTTATTCTGGATGTGCATGTCCTGATTCACATGTTAATTCACTTGAATGGCATTATTTGAATACAAATGTAAGGCTGAGTTTTACAAATCCAGAACTAGTGATGCAATGGAAAATAAAATAAACAATATCATCACTAATTTAATTAAACTGAAATAGGAGTACTGCACTGTAAGCTAAATTAGTGATGCAATGGAAAATAAAATAAACAATATCATCACTAAAATAAATGACGAGTTAGGAGTACTGCACTGTAAGCTAAGATGGGTATCAAAATTCTGATTTTTACCTTGGTTTTTACTCTTTAGAAGCTTGTTACAAAGATCACATTTGAGCTTGTTCCAATGAAGCAAATGACACTCAATGAAACTGAACTCATCGCACACAAAGAACCAACTATTCAAATTTCATCTTTTGAGATAATCGAATCCTGAGACGACAATCAGATCAAGCAGCATAGAAGTGCATATCCACATTCCACAAATTTATTCAGCATTCCACAATTAACAAATTAACTATCCCCTTCTAAAAAGATCCAAAATTTCCGCCAAACAAATTTAAGCGCAGCACCATAACAAGAAGGAAAAAACTACAAATATGAAAAGGCGATACCTGAATAAGAAGTTGCGCTAAAATCCATAAACAAGCTTGAATTGAAGCTCAGAAACAGTGACAACAGTGTTCCTAATATTTACAGAGACAAGAAAAATCAACAGTTTCAAGCCATTGTTAACTAATAAAACTAGCTCAAAAAGCATAAATTAACAACTCACAAGTTGTTGATGAATCAGTTTCTAGCACAAATGCAGCAAATTTAAAGGAAGAACACTTGTACAAAGTAAAAATCATGCATAATTGCCACCATAATGTCTTACCACCCTTAACACATATCAGAAGGTATGGCGGTGTTACAATTCAAGAATAATGTTAGCATCAAAACTTGGATGTAAATTCATGAATTTCCCCATTTCACGCTACACAGTAAAAAACCATCGAATTATGGTTACAACTTACAAAATTTGTATTCGGCTCACGCCAAACATTCACCACGAAAAACCTCATAATAAAACAACCTATATCTTTATTTCTGGCTTTAAACCTTGACATATCAAATAGATCTCTCTCGATGAAGGTCTCGTCGCTTTAGGTCTCAGCCACGACGATTTTGTAAACAATGGTTTACAAATCTGGCTGATCTCTGCAGTATAGATATTCACATAAAATTAATTAAATAACATAACACAACCAAATAAACTGACATAAGATTTTTCAAAATTAAAATTCATGAAACCACCTTTGGCATCTTCACTCTCCAAAAGCTTGATAACAAGATTGCCTCCAACTTGCAACACTCCCGCATCATCTGAACCGGATGGTTCATCAGATCTCCCCTCATCCTGATTATCACCATCCAAATTACAAACAGAAGCAGCCCTGCCAACAGCCAAATCTAACGCTCGCATCCCTAACTCAAATGACAAAGCTGCGTCTTTAGTCGTGATTCCAGAAACCAATGGACACATGTCTGAAAGTATTACAGAATATCCTTTTTGCTGCAGAAAGACGAATGAAAAAGACAATGTAATTAACAAATAAGCATTTGGATTTGAGCATTCTTAATGAAAGGAAGATAGAAAACTCTAGAACACCATGGCACCACCATCTTTCACAAATTTCTTCGTGAGTTGTCAAAAGATCCACCACTTCAATTCATCGTGGCACCGCCATGGTCGATATTTGACAACATTGCTGATTCATCAACAATTGAGAACTTAGGATACTTCCTATTCTCACTAAAGTGAATTGCTCGCTTAGATAGGTCAAATTCTATGTATTGGTTCCTCAGTGTAGTGAATCACGAAAATTAGTGATTTGTTCAAATTCCATTACACAATTGTTATTGTACTGCTATAGTCGCTATTCGACAATCTATTGTACTAAATAGCATATCACAAAACAATAACGAGTTATTCAAATTCCACTACGTTGTATTCCGCTATTTAACAACACCAAAGTAAGTATACAGTATAGTGAAAAAACTAAGAGTTAATATACATGCTTAGTTACAATTATAGTTATTCAACACAATTGTGATTAGTAATGCATGGAAATATTATAATATCAAATCATTAATTTACAGTCTAATAAAGTGAGTGGGTCACAAATTGCGTGTTGTAAGTTGAAAGTGAATGATAACCTTTGGAGAAAGCTCTCTGAGTAGGTGTTTGGGAAGTGTCATGACATCAGCGGAAATAGTTTGAACCCTGGAATCACAGTGAAGAGGAGGGACCTTAACTTTCTTGTTATCAATGCCGATAACGGAGCCACCGTTGTTGAGTGGGCCCAAGCTCTGACAAGCAACTTGAAGCCATGAACCAGGAGCACAGCCCAAGTCGAGAACGGAAGAACCTGGCTTGATTAACTTGTGTTGTTTTTGTATCTGAACCAATTTGAAGGCTGACCGAGCCACGTAGCCGAGGCGTTGAGCTTCTTTGTAGAAGAAATCCGGTGCTCCACTCCCAACCATCTCTCCATTCACTTCTTTACCACCGCTCCTCCGCCGCGCCGTTTTTCATTACTGATGTTTAAGGTTTTAAGAATGAAAATTAACAATAAATTGCTTATTGAGAAATTTTAAAGTGTTTTTATTGAAAAACTATTGCTACTTTTTTTCTGCTAAAGAAATTCGCACAAATCCAAGACATCATTTATTTAAAATAATAATATTAATATTTATTAGTTAAATTAGACTTTATGGATAAATTATTGCTTACACATAAAAACTAAACCCAAATTTATGTATTTTGATAATATTTTTAACTAAATACTTCTATATTTTTTTATCTACTTTACATTTCATATATTTCTTTCTTAACAATAATTAAAGAGGTATAGTTTTGCCAAGATAGTTAATACTATTTTAAATTTTGTAAATGATAAAAAAAAATTAAAAAAAAAACAATGACACTTAAAAAGAAATTGAGGGAGAATTATTTTTTAATAATAATAAAAATTAACTCCTCAAAAAAAGAATAAATATTAACCTAAATAATAATAAAATAAAACTTCTGTAAAAATTTCTAATTACCTCTCCCAATTCAAGGTTGATCTTGATGAATGATTTGATCCCTAGCTAATGTAAAAATATGTGGTCAATGGAAACTTCGTAATGGATCTAAGTTATCTTAAGTAGGGCTGTGCATGGTTGGTTTTTTAAAAAAACCAAACCATATCCATTTTAAAACCAATATATGGATTTAGATTTATAACAAAATCCATTATTTGGTTTAAAACCGGTTATAAAACCAATTGTAAAATTGGTTATGGTTAAATAACCGGTTTTTAATTAAGCAACCGGTTTCGAAAAATTCAATTTTAAAATCGATTTTTACTTTTTTTCGAGAAACAATTGTTTTCGATTTTTTTCTTAAAATTTTTCGATAAATTTTTTTTGATTTTTTTCGATAAAAAATAATTTACAATTTTTTTAAATCGAGAAAAAAAATCAATTTTTTTCGATAAAATTTTTTAAAACTTTTCTCACCAAAATTTAAAAAAAAAATCAATTTAAAATTTTTCTGAGAAAAAAAAAAAGTTTTTTTTTTATTTTTTTCTGATATTTTTTCGAAAAAAAATAAATTTGAAAATTTTTTCAAAAAATTATCTCAAAATTAACAAAATATTGGGGGCCTATGAGTCCCCTCCTTTAAGCCTATAAAAAATAATGAAATAATGAGTCGGGACTTTAAAAAAATTGACTTAATATTACGGGATTAGTAAAAAAAAAATTTAAGGAGGATTTGGAGTTTAGAGTTTTTTTTTTACAACTGTAAGGTCGGTGGGGTGATGGCAAAATCATAATCGTTTTAAAGTTTTTGAGATTTAGGATTTTTGGGAGTTGAATGGATAAAAACCGAATAAAAACCAAATCCAAATATAAAACATAAGTGGGTATCCAACCGGTTCATAAATAAACCGGATTATAACCATGTGATTTTAACCGGATATTTAAAATGGATTTGGATGCGGTTTTGGATTTGGGCCACATAACCGGATTTTTTACACAGCCCTAATCTTAAGGGACAAACGTTTGACCAAAGTTATACTTAACTTCAACAAAATCACGATATTAACCTGAAAAGAAAATGCAGCAAATGACAAGAAAAATACCATCCGACTGCAACTTGGGGATTGACATTGTAGAGAGAGATAAAAACAAGGAGAACATTTTCCTTTTTCTTCTTTATGCTGTCATGATCTTAGACAAATTACTTACATTCATGACCTGGAATTAAAATTACAAAAAAAATAAAACACACAAGTTCCTGTCGGTACAACTTTATTCCTTATTTAATTTACAAATGCCAACCTGCTTAAATTCAAGGCAAGCAATTAATTTGGTAAGGATATTACATGAATTTGAAACAAATGTACAAGTTTGTTTGTTGCAAGTCAATGATGTTAACATCTTTCTACATAATCACAAGTGGTTGGAAACCATCAACAGATTCGACACTGTGACTTTCAGGTGAAGCTTGATGAACCATTGGTTTGATGCTTTTGACATGCTGTTTGGCTTGGTGGAGAGACCAGAAAGCATGTGCAGCCAAAACCCTGTTCAATAGCTCTTGAGGAACTGGTTGTCCTCTCCTTTGTTGAGGGGAGATTTTTGCAGTGTGCACTAAAGTTTTCCATTTATCCTGCACACACCAACAGATAAAGTCATTAGCAACAAGGGCCCGTTTGTTATAGGTTTTTATAGAAAATAATCACTTTTAAGAATTTTCATCGGTTTGTTACAAAAAATCTAAAATGAGAATCTGAACAAAATATAAAAACTGTTTCAAATGAGAAGCTGTTTTGAGAAGTTTCTCATTAAAATCATTTTTGAAAGATAATTTTTTTGAAAAAAGTGATTTTTATTATGGTAAACAAACACGACAAAACTCTGTTTTTCCTAAAAATATCTAATTCATAATTTCTAAATTATTGAATACCAAAATCACTTTTTTATAATAGTTTAATTGCAGTTTTAGTCCCTCTATTATTACCAATTCAAGAAAATGATCCCCTAATTTTAAAAGTCGAAAATTTTGGTCCCTCCCTCAGATTTTTGAATTAAAAAATGCGAAATTGACATATTTTTAATGACGTGACATATAATTCTATGATATAGAACCATCTAAATGCATTAGTTATTCATATGTCATTAATTAAATTAAAAATATGAAAAAATTTCCAAGTTGAAAGCTAAGTTTTTACTGAGTTTTATCCAATTTTATGGGTGTTAATTATTTTATATTATCATATCATATGTCACATTATTTAAAACATCTCACGTCATCATTTTTTAGTTAAAAAATCAGAAGGAGAGATCAAAACTATCGACTTTTAAAATAGGAGAATCAATTTCGTGAATCAGTAAAAATTGAAGGACTAAAATTGCAATTAAGCTTTTATAATATATATGAAACTGGCCTAATCAATGCTACCATTACAATATAGATAATGATCGATGTGATCACCAAAAAACTAACATCATTCTTTTTATTCTAAAAGATATTTAATGCAAATGCACCAATCTTTGTAATAATGTAACTAAAAGTCTGAGGGGCGGGCTTTTCCATCCATCAAAATAAGAAAAATGTTGTGGACATGGTTTATGCAATCAATCGCAACTAATGTGTTTTCACAGTAAGTCGGCCGCAGAGATCAAACAAAGTTAAGTGTGTACTTTGATTCAATCTGCTATAATGAAAATTGATTTTGATTTTCATGAATTATTTTCTATTAAAATTGAATTAAACATAGAGAAGTTTATGTTTAGATATGTTGACTTAATAGAACAATAAATTTGAGGCTATAATTGTTTTCTTTTTATAGAAATTATAAATATCAGTTTCAAGTTAGATTTTGAGGCAAAAACAACTATACTCAAGTACAACCAAACATGTCAAATATCAATCAACATCAATTGTTTCTAAAATCATGTTTACCTTCAAGTCTACATAGGTCCTATGATCTGCATTCTCAAAACATCGCAACTTAACATCACGCCACCTGCATAGTGAAAACAAAGTCAGGCCCGATTTTACTGCCTAAAAGAAGGTGAAGCTGATAACCATCATACCTTCCAGTTCCAACTTCCTCAACTGCCTGAACAAGTGCTTCTACTTCAGACACAGTAAATGGTCTCCTGATTCGACGCTGTACAAGCTCAGAGTGTCTTGTGTTCTGATTCACAGGAACAACAGCTAATGCCTCTTCGCTATTAGCCGGGAGAGAAACTAGCGCTCGGGGGGAATCTTGTGTTAGTTTATCAGATATAGTGTCAGCAAGTGAAGAAGCTGATTCATGGCTAATTTCAACAAGGTCGTCGTCGCAAGTATTTGTAAGCATGGGGAAATCCTGTTTGGCAACAGAAATCCCTGAATCTATGGAGGGAGTTCCTGGAGACCTAGAAAAATCCAATTACAAAATTAGTTATGTAGAGCAAAGAAACATTCAAATGATTGGTGCTGAACTGGTTTAAGCTAAAAGTTGAAATTGGAAGAGTTAAAGGATCAGGGTTCAGACCCTGAACCCTGATGAAAGAGAAAACAGTAACATAGCAACTAATATATTAATATTTGCCAATAAAACCATAAAACAAGTTAATTTCTTACCATTAAATGAAGGATGGCCATTTAACACAATTGTCATGTCATAAATAAGCTATGGTGAACAAAAGAAACTGTTCAACTTTGGCTCACCTGGTAGGCTCGGATGCTTCACGGTGAGAAGGATCATCGGCACAAACAACTGGAGAAGCTTGAGAAGAGTTAGGCTCTAACACGAAACCGAGTTTACCGAGATTTTCTTTACAAGATATACCAGTCTGCCGAAGAGTTCTGTTGTCATCTCTAACTTTTTTCCCCTTAACAACAACGCCAACACGAACTCCACCTCCTATTATAGTCATCACTGCCTCCATGACTGTCCTCTATAAAAATTTGTAAACAATAAAAATATATTGACAAAAATAACGCTCGGCAGCCACTTCAATCTGTTATAGATGCTCGAATGGAAACAGTCATAAACATAAAATTTAAGATAAATATAATAAAATTAAAACTATCTATTCATACCTTTAATGAACCAACAGTTGCAGTTTTGGGAACCTCGACATAAAGTTCTGGAATCCTGAACGACTTGATGCTAAACTTTACTGTACAAAAGGAAAAGTCATCAATTCCATTAGGATACAGAGAACATGTGCTAAACAAAACTTATCAACGCCGCACAATGAATTACCATGAGAATCCTTTGAAACACGAACTTTTGGAGATGTGGTACGGTTATTTCCATGAATTCGTTTCTTAGGTGAATTAGATACACTCTCACTGCTGAATCCTCCACGAGGAGTTACTGTTGAAACCCTGTCTAATAATTTCTTCCTCTTCAAAAGAGTGTAACACTGAGATCTTTCAAAATTATAATAAGTCTTCCTCTTACGACTTGAGGGTTTTATTCCCCTATCTGCAAATTACACATTCCTTTCAGTAAAAAAAACTAACCCACACACATGATATCAGTGTTGTCAATCGCTGATTACGAAAATAGTGGGTTGTTCAAATTTGGCTATGCAACAATGCTATAGCACCACTACAGCCGCTATTTGCACCATTTTGTATTAAATAGTGAATCGCATAACAATAGAGATTTGTTTAAATTTTGCTAGGTTATAACCGATATTTAACAAGATTGCATGATATGTGAAAGATAATGAAGAATGTTATTGCAACAATTTGTTAAAAACACCTTACCATATCTAGAATATTTGCAATCCTTCAACTTTGGAGCAAGCTTCCAGGGTTTGGAAGTCAGCCGCTTCCTGATTATTCGGCGTGCAATGCATTGTGAAGGTCTAAAAGCCTTCGATTTGGTGCAAACTTTGTTGCACCTAATAAAGTTTTCGTCATCATCAATAAAACCTAACTTATTATCATTCCCATGCTTGGAAAAGGAAGCATTGGGAAACAATTCTCCACAAAACGGAGATTTAACATCACCGTTCAGGTCAACTAATGAAGGAGAGTTAACACCTAATTCCAATGGATCCTTCAAACTAAACTTATCATCCACAGATAATCCCTTAGAGCCAGAACTGCCAGGCTCACAATCATTCGGTACTTCTACTAACCTATTAGTATTAGAATGATTTCCAAACTTGTTCTCTAATTTGAAAATCTCAGACTTCACATCAACTTTAACTTGCTCCCAACAATCCGAATTGTTGTCAGCTGAAATGCATTCTAATATACAATCAGTCTCGGCAGTCTCGAGACATTCCTCGCTGATCTTTTCTAAGCCAACCTCAGTTGTCAAAACACACTCTTGACAACTTCCATTATGAAACTTCTCTTCTGTTAACGGTTTAACTTCAGATGCATTGCTAGAAGCGGAACTTTCACTCTCCTGCAGCAACTTGCCAGCTATAGATGCTAGTAGTTCAAAAGCACAAGTGTGGCCATCGTCAGCCAGTTTCTTGAATGGAACCCTCTTCTGAACAATTTCAAACTCAAGAGTAAAATAGAGTTCAAACAAAAACACATAAAAATCAATTGCAGTAATTGCAGTAGTTACTTACTCTTGCAGATCGTGGACGCCTAGGTATCTTAGGGACCTGAAAGCCGCTGAATCCATAATCATGCCTCTTCTTCAACACCATAGCATGAACATTTATAACTCATCAATTAACCAGAAGTGCGAGTGTATCGGATCCTATCTCTGTCATTAAATTGAAGAGTCGTGTATCAAGTCGATTTTCACAATTTGCTAGATTTTACATATTGAGAAAGAAAATCCATGGGACACAAAACAGTTATACTACTGTGACAGAAAAGGGATGCTATTTAAATAATCTAAACTTCACTATTATGGGAAAATTGCATCCATAAATTTTTTGAGAACAAAGCTAAGATTTTTTCTTAATACAGCATGAAGGCAAAAGGAAGATATAAAACAAATCATAATATTTTGGCATAAAAAGCTGAGAAAATGCAAATTTAGGGAAAAATAACAAATTAAAAAGTCATATCTCGGTGAAACAAAATCCGTCATAAAGCCTATCTTATAGTGTGTTTGGACATCACTAGATCTGCTGTGTGACCACAAGTTTCTTGTTGAACCGTTGAAGCTATAACTACTGACTTCAATTTAATGCGTGTCCAATACTTCGGCTTTGCGGTTCCAAACATGCCAATAGTATATTACCATTTATGTCCCAAATGAAAACAGAAGCAACTAGCCTCTTTGGTAAGATACATAACAAGTTAACAACAAAAAAAGCAAAATTGAACATTCAAGAGAATGAAAGACCAACCATCCCCATGATTTACTAGCCTCTTTGGTAAGATACATAACAAGTTAACAACAAAAAAAGCAAAATTGAACATTCAAGAGAATGAAAGACCAACCATCCCCATGATTTTTTCTACAAAATGAAAGTTACATCATTTCATTTTCAATAATATGAGCAATACAAGGATGAATAACATCAAATACTTGAATTTAAGCCACATCTTAGCACAAATAGAGAAATCGGCAAATTGATCCCAAGGAAGCACTTATCCTAACACATGTTGAGATGAATTGCAAGGGAAACAACTCAGATTCCATAGCCATTGCCCAAAATCCGTACATAATGATAAACTTTTGATCTCAAAAATTAAAACAAATTAGACACAATTCAACTAGTAAATGAACCATAGAATAAAAAAAAGTCAACACAAAGTCTGTGCAATTTATAAGGATGCATAAAGTCTATGCACATTAATTTCCAAGATAAATACTAGTAATAAAAACTAAACATCACAATCATGATCTTTAAAGTTAGTAAAGTGCTCCTCAAGCCAAATCAACAGACATGAAAATTCAAAACATAAAATTTAACACACCACCAAACAAAAAATTAACAACCCTCAAACGAAAAATCAGAACTTGAGAAATAAAAAATCAGTTGCACAACAAACATGGCCTAACTTCCACGATCGGATCTCAAACTCCAAAATTTTCATAGGAACACATAAAAAAAAAAATCAATTTAAAAAAATAAATAAAAAATGAGAAAAACATTTAAGAGGATAAAGAGAACCGAAATTCAGAATTGAGAATCCTTAAAGATGAAACTAACCTTTGACTATTTGGTAGAATTTCGATCAAGTAAGAGAATTTGCAAGAAAAAGCATTTCCGAAGGAAAATGCGACAAGTTGGGAAAAGGAAAAATCAAAACATAGGAAATGACGAAAAATGCAACAGAATATAAATCTATGGAAATAGAAATCCCAACTCACCAAAATTCCCTTTCTTTTCTTTCAAATTTTAATTTTAGATTTAATAAAAATGATATTTTTGTTGTGAGAGAGAAAAATAGATATAGATAATAGAATAAGAAGATAGAGGAGAAAAGAAAAAGAAAAAGAAAACCCCACCAAGAAAAAGACCCTACGAATAAAGGACTAAAAGCTTAAACCCTTTTTTATTATTCTTTTTCGTTACTATTGACCGAACAACCGGAAGACCAAGTTACTCCCTCACTCTCTCATTTATAATTTAATTATTTTTTTTCTTTATATTCAATTCCTATTCAATATTTATTGTATATATAATTTTTAAAATATTATTATCCTTTCTTTTGATAATAATGTAAAATCTATTAATTGTTAAAATGGACTATTTAGTAAAATTTATTTATTTTTTATTTTAGTTATTATTTTTAATATGTATGAAAAACTTTAAACTAATAACTATAAAACAGAATGGATAAATATTTATTATTATTTCAGTCTCAGGAATAATATTATTTAAGATTTTTGAACGTATGTAAAAATATGTAATAATTAAAAAGTTATTATTTTATTAAAGTATCTATTTTTTACTTTTATTAATAATATAAAATATAATAATATTTTAAAAATTCTGTATATAATAATAATTATAAGATATTGTAATAAATAATTAAAATTATATCTATATTTATTTTAAAATGATTTTTCAATAAAGTGACAGTTATTACGATGCTGGGAGTATATTACAGGCTTCTACACGTGGAGTTCTTTTACTCTTATTCCATGTCCTATCAAACTCCCACCTCATTCAAAAAATACTATAAAAAATAATATATTAATTTTATTTTTTTTACAAGAATATTAATTTGATTTTTAAATTAATTACATTAATTTTTTATTAATTCTATTTATATTTTATTTGAGGCCTTGGGAGTGTATTATTGTTTTCTAGTTTTATTAATAATTTTTTATTACGAGAAGTAAGTATAAATTTTTTTATAAATTTTTTTAAATTTTAAATTCTTTTACTTCGAAAACGACTAACCGTTTATTCTATATTTGTTGAATAAAAATTAAGTATATTAAAAATAAAGATTTATTGAAATTGATGAGAAGCATCTGAATTTGATTTCTAAAGGTTTTATTTGCAAATTTGAAAGAGAAAAAGAAATTTTAAAAAAGGAATAAATAAAATGAAAAGTTTTAAGATAAGAAAGATTTTAAAGGATTTGTTTTTTATTCATAAAAAACCAAACTTCCAAACATCTATGATGATGTTCATCCAATATATATCCATTATTAGGATTATTGTTGTTCTACTATTTCTTTGAGTTTTCGTGGTCTTAACTTTTTCTCTGGATGATAAAGTTTTTTTTCTTTTTCTTTGTGATGATAATATAGCAGATGAGAATTCTTAAGTTATTTATTTATATTAAATTATGAGATTTTAGAATTCTCAAAATCAAAAGAAGACATGTGTTTGGGTTATTCAATTCAATCAACTAATTGATGCGAAAATATTTTCAATTTCGTAACACTGCATTTAGAAAATAATTATAAAAATTTGTATAAAACTTACATATGTTTCGAAATTATATTTTAAATACCATTGCGAGTAGTTAACAGAATTTAAAATAAAATAAAAAAGAAATATTCCACTCCAAAAAAAAACATTTAAAAATGGCAAAGGGTAAGATAAATATTTTACTAGATCTATTTGTGAAGCAGGAAAACCATATGTGGGTGTATAGAAGAAAAAAAATTGTCTTTAAGACCCAATTAATGGTCTATTACTTTCTTCCTTCCCTCAATATTTTATTTTTTTAGAGTTTCTTATTCTACTTCTTATACTCTTATATTCGTAAATACACTTAAATTTTTATTTCTTTTATTTAATTTTAATTCTTTTTAGATGAGTTGATTTAGACGAAACTTATTTATAAGGTAAATCAATCGCTACTTTTTCGATATGAAAAAAATTATACATCATTTTCATACTTGTAACAACGTCAAATATATAATATATTAATAATCATTCTCATACTTGTAACAACTTCAAATAGATAATATATTAATAACATGAGTGAATTCAAATGTGTAAATAATTTGTAATTTTTTAGGATTTTTTACATTTTCAAATTTGTAATTTTGGAAGTGTAAAATATAAATTTAAGGATTTTACACCTCTGATTTAATTAAATGTATCATAAATCATGAAAAAAATAATATTTACATTCTTATATAAGTCAATTCAAATAAATTTTGTTTAAACTCATTAGTCCAAAAAACGATTAAAATCAACCAAATAAATTTTTGAAGGTTTTGAAAATATATGAGTGTGGGAGGATAAATCTTTTTAAAAAAAATGTGGAAGCCCAACAACAATTTCTTGAAGCTTTATAGGTAGAAAATCTAATGTGACCATTTTTGGTCCTCATATCCTCACAAATTCCACTCTTGAAAATTTTTAAGGTTTCCTCCACATTTATATTCTTACCTTATATTTTAATAAAAAATTAATTTTATCTTTTTTTTTTGTAAATAAACTTTTTATTATTTAGTATATGTTTGTGTTCTAAAAA
>JBBPBP010009778.1:39108904-39120500 GCA_037974735.1 Cicer chorassanicum | reverse complement strand
ATATGATGTTAATTATATTTTTTAATTAATACAACATGTCTTATTTTCACTTTAATATTGTCTACTTCGCAACTATGATAATATTAAATACATAAATAATATTTAATAAGAATAATTTAGTAAAAAAAACTATATTTTTAATAATTTTTGTCAAATGATAAAATATGCCAATTATTATGTGATAGAGGAGTATTAGGTACATTTCTATAATCATCAATTTCCTTAATCTAAAGGCTTTGAATAGTGTTTGTGTTACACACCTCACTTTAGATCAATGAGAGGGTCTACTATATGTAGAATTGTAAAGATCAAAAACACCAACCTATTTCACTCAATTTAAAACATAGCCTATAAATACCACTTAGTCCATCTAAGGATAATAATTAAGCAACACAAATAATCATCCAGACAAAGCCTTTAGTTTTTTTAAGATTTTTTTTGTTCTCGTCTTCATCCTCAAGCGTGTTGATCCTATCGTTACTTCAAAGAGTTCTCCATTAGATTTTTTTTCATTATTCTGCTTGTTACCATGTGTAAGTGGTATTAATTAGTTAAACTAGTTGCAAGGACTAGGGCTTATCATGGTTTGATTAATGAATAAAAAAATTAACCGAACCATTATAACAATTCAATAAAATTGAACTATTGAATTATTAATGGTTGGTCTGGAATCGATGAACTAAAATGTACTATTTTTAAACCAAACTAAAAACTATACTTTTACAACAACAAAAATATTGAATTATAATTTTTTAAATCGAATTGATTCTTCTTGAAATTAATTAAAAATATTTAAATTAATTTTTATTTTTATTTTATATTCTATTTTAATTTCATATATGTTATTTGTATGCAGTAGCGACTAATTGCTGAAGATAGCTGCCCATGGTAAGAAGCTGCAACAATTTATACCACAAGTACTCCTGCAAGATATAAAAGAGTGGGTGAATTTGTCTGGATTAGCCCCACTACAACGGGGTAGTCTGAAGTTGATCGACAACGACTTCATTTATGCATTTGTGGAGATGTGACACCTAGAGACTTCGTCATTTCGCATGTCATTTGGTGAAATGATGATTACTTTAGATGATGTTGCCAACTTCTTAGGCGTTCGCATTAGGGGTGAGTTCGACAGTCCACCACCCGACCTAAATAAAGTTATGGCATATAATCTTGTCATTTATTTATCAGGGGTGTCGGTTGTTAAGATAAGATATGGGAGGAAAATAGAAAGACAAGGGGTGCGTACTACAAGCTAGATTTGTTAAAGTAGGTCTTCAAAAAAGAATGTGATGCGGAGAGATTTGATTGTGCTGTAAAAGTGTACTTGCTAAATTTGGTAGAGAGTACTATTTTCGTAGATAAGATTCATACATTAGTTAATGCGAAATACCTTCTGCTATTCAGAGATTTGAAAGGTACTGGAAAGTATCTCTCATCAATTTATATCATGTCAATTCACAAGCACAAATAATATGCATGTTCTTCTAATAGAGCAACCACATACAAATTTATTAGTACCCACACACTCAACTTTGTCGTATTCTTCAACAATGCATCTTTGAGTTTGTCTTAATACAAATATATTCAATCTCTAAAAAAATAGAATGTTGTGTTCATGTTTTTTATCATAAATTTTTTCTGAAGCGCGCCCCTGATTTTTTTAAGTTGAAATCTTATCATGTTGTTCACAACCTCCCAACATTTACACATATCATCCATGTTGTCTTCAGTTGCCAATGAGCACGCTCAACCCTATCACGAAAGGTAAGTTGTCACAGTGAAAACAATTCAATAATATAATACTAAAATTCCAAATTTGAAGTTTTATAGTGATGTGACATATTTGTTAGTCGTTGTGTTCCTAAAATGCATCACCTAATTAGTCTATGCTTCAATAAACTTTTGTCTGTGATAAGTCAATCAGGTCTCTTTCACATAATCAACAAATATTTGATTATCAACACATGTTTGCTCAAAAGCATGAGATACTCTTTCTCATCACTACAATATATAATGTCTTTCTACATATTCATTATTAACTTTAGTCTTTCCTTCAAGACATATTGCTTACATTTTGCTCCAACATTTTTTGTCGATATGAAACCGACAGAGCAAATTAACAGCAAGTAGGAATACATTTTTTGTTAAGTCATTGACGTGTTTTTTCTTTTCTTCATCTAAATGTCCAATAAATGCACGTCCCTCCAAAATATCAGGTAATTCATGGTTGTGAATTCCACCAATTACTTTAATTGTTCATCCTAAACCATCTCTTAATGGTTTTGATCTAACATTGAGATGACAACTACACTTTTTTTGTTGAACTTCGAGTTGAACTATCAATATGTTTGTATTTCTCTCCTTTGCCACAATCTAGTATTGATTTATTCCTCCTTCCTCTCTTCGATCTCTTTATTTGATCCAGTGATGATAACAGTCACTTTGTTTTTAATACAAATCTCCCAAGCCCAATTCACAATAGTTTTTCATGTATCAAATATCTGAAGTAAAATAGAAAATAAATTAAAATAATTAATCACAATAATATTTTTTACAATATTAATATTAGTTATAATTATTCATATCTGACATGTAGTGAAAATATTGGTAGCATCTATGTATATTTTATCATATAATAGTAGCGGTTTATCCATATCTGTTAAAAATGATATAAACAAAATAAATAATTTTAAAAAAATCAAAAAAAATTGGTGTGTACCGAAAAACTATTTCACAAGTTTTTCGGTACATAGGAGTATAACGAAAAACTTTTAAATTATTTTTCGTTCAAACCTCTGTATCAGGAAACTTGTAAAAAGTTAAATTTTCCGGAAAGCTTTTGTATCGAGGAACTAAATTTAAGGTTTTTGAAAACTTCCAAAATACTTTTGCGTACCGAAAAATATGGAGCAGAGAACTCAAAAAAGTTTGAATAGTGAAAAGTGAAAAAGGGTAAAGTTGATATTTTATTATGGAGTAGGAGTATAATAGTGGGGTACATGGTAAAATTTTCATTTTTTTTTTCCCTTTGTTTTTTACTAAACCAAACACTTATTAGCTTATCATCTTAGTCGTGAGGACAACCATAAATTTCTACTTACAGATAATGATATTGATCATTGTTAATGTTTCAAATGATTTTTCTGTGTTGGTAGACCACATGAGACCTTCTCCTCCACTTTTGAAGTCTTTAACTTCATTAACTTTGCCTCTAAATAATAATAAAACTACATTTACCAAATTATATAATTAAAAAATTGGTAGTAGTATTAAAATTGTTAACTATTATATATTATTATCAAAATTAGTTTACTCTTTAAGATAGAGATTTAATTTTTGTAAAAAAAAAAATAAAGATATAATTAATTGATCTTCCATAGTATTTATTGGTTAGAACAAAAAAATGTAAAATAATTATAAAGATTTTGGTAATTAATAACTCATACGGTTGAAAACATGAAAGAGTCGATGATAAATTTTTAATAAGATAATTTTATATTTAATGATGGTGTATTGCAGGATAACTCGGATTAAAGAAGTTACTTGTAAATATCTTTTAAGGATCATTAAAATTTCATAAATTAATGCAAAGGGCAATATCTAAATTTTAAGGGATTGTTTTGGTCTCTCTCATAAAAACAGCAGAGACTCCATATAACTTTGCCATAGGTTAATCGTAGGTGCCAACTGAATTACCTACCACCATGTGATTGAATCTTTTCACTGAAGGAAAAGATAATAAGTATAATTATGGATCTTGGTTTATACGTATATTAGTGAACCATTTTGATGAATTCAATGAGTTCTTAAAGAGTAGTAAAACATCCTAATTCATAAAGTAATGATTCTTCCCTAATGAAATAGTATAACCAAAAAATGCTTTAATTCCTAATGATTCTTCCTTAATGATTTAACTATTTCACCGGATATATCAATTTTTTAAATACATTTTTTTTGTTTATATTTCATTTTAAATGAAGTACATCTTAATTTATTTTTAAAACAAAAAATTCATTTGATGGTAAGGATGTATGATATAAAACTCGATAAATATAGAATATGATAAAAACGTGATAATTCGTTTTCTGGAATGCGCCTTAAAGCATTTATAAGACTTTAATATTTAAAAAAAAAAATTAAATACCTTTTTGACCGGTTAACTTATTTTAAAAGTTTAGTTTATTCTCGTAACTTTAAAATCAGTCAAGTTGATCCTTTAACTTATTATATGTTTGTTAATGCACGTTGGTAATTTCCTTTAATGTATATGACATAAACATCGTGAATTATCATCTTCTTCGTTTGAAAACCCCCAACAATCACTTGTTATTTAGAAGCTTCGACCGTTATAATCTCCTGTTCATATCTTATTGATTCGAACAAACAAAAGACATAAAGAAACGAGAATCAACTTGTACAAAAACTCACAACTCTATCACACTAAGAAGAACATTAAAAAATCTATATCTAAAATTTCTTAAAAGTCTAAATACGTTGGTGTCTTTCTTTTATTTTATAGTTGATGATGAATAAGATGGTTCTTAATTTGATAAGAATAAGACAACTTACTAGACAAAGAAAATCAACTTTAAACCATTTGATTTTGATAAGTATCATGAAAAAAGATCAACTTATTATAGAATATAAGCTTGGGTTTTGATAAAGGGTTTTGAGAAATTGAATATTTGGATGTTTTGGAATAAGTCTCTTTAATGATTGATGGTGCTTTTTAAATTTTTATGTGTTTGACATTGAATTTATGTTGAAATTTTATAATTTTTCTAGGTTTTGATTGTTAGGTTTTTTAATTAGAGAAAGAAGATGCTAAGCAACAATGTTGGTTTCACGTTCATGGAAATGACCAATTTGTGTTAACAATAGGAAATTAAGGGATCAATTTTATTGATTTTAGAGTTATGGGACCAAACTCTTATAAAATGTTAATGAACCAAAGAGATATTAAATCTAAAAAAGATAGAGATATGATAACACTTATGTTATTATGTGTTTGATGTGCACATGATAACAAATAAGATAATATTATTTTATCATATTGTGTGTTTTGTACACTATTCATTATGACATGATATAAATATCATACTTAATTGATAAAATTACGCTTATAAAATGAATATACATAATTTTTCAAATTAATTTATAATGTTTTAAAAAATTAAATAAGTTTTTAATCCCTACAAAATTTTAAAATTAAATTTTTTAGACTTTATAAAAAAATTTACTTTATAATCTTTAAAAATTTATCTTGTAAACAAATTTAGTTACTATTGAAACGAAAATATAACCATCTTTACTTAAATAAATTGATCTAGTGAACTAAATATTCCACAGTTTATAGACCGATATTTTTAATTAAATAATTTTTTTTAAAATATTATTCTTTTTTATTTAAAATAATAATAATAATTTAATCTGCTAAATCATAGACTTACGTGGATTTATCTCGTATATTTCTGGTCCTAATAGAGGTGACATTCAACATTTGCGAACCGTTAAATCTTTTAGTACACATCACTGCCAAAAGAAAATCTGAAGTACACATTGTAGTTGAAATAATTAACATCTTCACATGTCACAATGTAAACATACCTAGTTGCGAAGGTAATGAAATGTGACTTAGATGCGTTGTTGCTTCGGTAGGTCGTAGTAGGAAAAATAATAGCACCTTGTCACTTGTCATTTAATTTTACTTTAATTTCCACGTCCCTAACTTGTGGCAAGAAAAAGTGCTATCATCTAATCCAAAAACATATATAATTTATTGCATGTTACATCCTAATTTAATTTTGATATTGAAAACAAATGAGAATTTGGGATGCTGAAGTCAAATAAGTAATGGTTGATACCGTTATGGATCACATTATGTATATTAGGATTTAGAATATGATAGTCAATTAGTAATGCTGTGTGCCTATAGTTGTTGAACTACAGCTTCATTATATTCGCTACGTGGCAGATCTTGTTGATTTGGTAGATATAATATGGTCGAAAAATTTAAGCATAAGTCACGTCTAAAACTTTTTAATGGAAGGGTGACATAGGAGTCACAAGATTTAATTATTTTACGTCAAAATTATTTTTATTTAGTTGGGATTATCTTTTTTTGAAAAAATTTAGTTGAGATTATTTGTATTTGAGTTTAAATATTATAAGAAACTCACATACGCAATTGTTAGGTATTGAGTTTAAATTTGAAATATAAAATACAAGTTAACAATTTCGATATTTGTTATAAATTGAACTATAATTTAAAGACTAAATAAAATTTTCTTTCTTTTCCCCACTTCTTTAAAAAAAGCACATCTATGGTTTGATGGTGCATGTATTTTTTTTTTCATAGCTTGCTCTACTAGAGATAATTTTATTTGAGGTGTGTCGGTAGTGTATATATTATTTATTGTGACACAAATAGATAAATTTTGATATCCTATTAAGTTTATATATTATGTCTAACTTATATTATATAATCAATTAGAACAACAACTATTTAATATAAAATAAATAACTTGTATAACTTACTAATTAATCAACTAAAATATTTAATAGATATAATAATTACATATAATTAGTTATATATATATGTACATATAATATCAACTATTAATTTAAAAATAAATAGTTAATATTATTTATTTTTATACTCCATTTGTTTTCTTCCATTTTATAGTAGTCTAATCTGAGTCTAACTGTAACATCCTGCTTTTTCGAGATATTAACTAACGAAATTCTAAACGTAAAGATAGATATTCTTTATATATATATATATATATAAATAAGATTATCTTAAATGCTCATTTACTTTAAAACCAATTAATAAAATTTTCAATTGTATTTTCAAAAATAATGAGTCAGAATATTCGCAATTACTAAAGTAAATTTAATACGTTAAACAAAAGAAACTTCTAAAGTCAAAACTCTTGGCCCAAAAATAAATTCTAGTTGGTCATAAACTTTGGACTTGTGGAAAACTCACCCAACAAGTCTAACGCCAGCACAAAAGTATCTCGGAGCCTCCAACTGTATGCTATTGTAATTCCTCGCATTTCTACTAGGTTGGCTGCGACATTATTCACTCAAGTAACACTATACACGACTTCCTGTCAAATGTAAGGGTCATCTCCAAATAACAAACACATAGCAAATAAACATGTATATATAATTGTTATAGCAAAAATATAAACAAATCATATACTTCATTTAACAGTTAAAAATCACAACGCACCAAAGATACAATTCAACCAAAATGTACAAATCCTATTTGTTAGACTATATGTCAATGTATGATTCCGGAATATCACCTCCCCGCAAGGGCTTCGTGGGTCCTTCCAAGCAACACCACTAACTCAAAATTTCCGCAAGGATCTATGGGCTCCAACCAACTATGGACGCACCACACAACTATGAGTTCCAACCAATTATGGACGCACCACACAACTATGAATGCATAAATGTAGACACTGTTGTTAGTAACAATATAGACCACTCAACCAGAGCGTCCAAAATCATTCAACCATGTCCTAAACCAATCTAGTTTAGACACAAAGTAATCACTTTGATTAACCACAACATGTCCAGCACAACCAATATAACAACGTATTATATAACATTCATTTTGAAGATAACACACAAACATAATCAATACACAACATCACAGTACATTTATATCACATAATTCGAGTAAGAAAGCGAATGGAGTGATGCCCTTACCATTATAAATGTCGTTATAAGGTTCCTACGCAACGATCTTTGCTCCAAATACGTTACACCTTCATAAATTAATTTACTTCTCACTTAGTGTCAAAACTTTTTAGTTTTATTTTTATTGATTGACGTACAAAAACCTATTACTAGTGTGACCGTTATTACAATAATAATCAGATAATAGAGTTCCTAATAATCTATCTCCAACGATATTAAGAACTTTCCTTTCCTCTGTAACAATGAATCAACAACTATCTTAATTTATTTATAACAATTGATCCTACCGTCTAACCTATTCACTACTTTATCTAAACATCATAACACAATTATGACACCTATATTTCTGATAGTTGATTAAGAAAGTAAAAATCACTAAATGAAAGGTTCTTATCTATCAACAATAAAGATACAATTAGTGAGACATATTCATCGATCAATTTTATTCTAGTTTATATTATTTTCTAAAATATCAATAAGGGTTTTTGTTTTACTACAAATAAAAAATGGTTATATAAAGTTAATATGGTTATAATTAAAGAAATCTTATTTGAGGGGATGAATCACTAACTCCTTTAGTTCTTGAATTTCCTCCCTTTTCTCTCCTAAGCCATTTCTTTCTTTATCACAAAGTATTTGTGAATGAGAGGCGTCAGTTTTTTTTTCCTTTCTATCAGTAGAGGTGGGGAATGTGATGTTTTCAACCTAAACTCATTAAGACCCTAAATATTTACTTATCAGTTTAATATAATTTTGTCTTTAACGTTTCCCGATTCATTCTTCTTTCTTTTCTATTATTATTGATATAAACATTTGTTTTTTTTTTCAAATACTTAGCAAAATATTCAGTCAAATTAAATACATCATGTCATACACATACATAATTTTCAAAAATAATAATTGAATAAAAATATAATAATAATAATAATAACAACCACATTAAAAATTATAAAAATAAAATAAAAATATATTTTACACATTATTAATAATATAAAAAATGAGAATCTTACACTAACATTCTCAGGGTTCTTATAAAAAAGCTTTAGAACAAGAAGTAGAGCTTCGCCTTGTATCTAAAAAATCAAATTATCATAGGCAGTTGAAAAATATTACTTTCTTAATTAAATTTTTAAAATATTACTTTCAAAATATTACTTTCAAAATATTACTTGCTGTATCTAAAAATATTACTTTCAAAATATTACTTTGTAAAAAAATAGTAAATATCACAAGAAATCCAGATAAACAATTATGAGAATTTTGAATTTAGAACATTATATCCAAACTAATAATTTTGATATTTGTTATAGATTGAGTTATGACTTAAAGATTGATTAAAAAAAATTTCTCTTAATTCATTATAAAAATATAATTTAAAAATTATACAGTGACAATATTATATCATCAGGCTCGTCGAAGAGTCAAATAATCCAAGTTATGATTTTAGACTTTCAAAATTGATAGCAAATTAAAGTTTCATCGTTAAAAATTCTTTTTAGATTATATCTCTTTTCAATTTGCTATTTTAATTTTTCTTAATATACCCTCTCACATCTATGGTTTGATAATGTGTGTACATCTTTTTTATAGATTCTTTCAACTGGAGATAATCTTATTTGAAGTGTGTCGGTAATGTGTATATAATTTTTTGTAACTCAAATAAAAAAAATTTGATTTCATATTAAATTTTTATATCATGTATAACTCATCTTTATAAAATGTGCACAGTGAAAATATCATTATTTATAAATTATTTTTTATCATAATCTATTTTTAATATTAAATTTTCCTCATGACATGCATCTGAACATATCACCATATAAATATTTGTAGAGAAATTTTTCCGTCATTAGCTTATAATAATATTTAAAACTAGTTTAATAAGATAGCTTATTTAATGAAGAACTTTTGAAATAATTTAATAAATAAACTGATCTTCTTGGAAAATTTAACATACACCTGAATGACAATTTTCTCTACCAACTTTTCTTTTTGAAAAAAAAATAAATAAAAGAGTCACAAGTACGGCGGGAAGACTCAACCTTGTCCTGCAAAGGTACGGCGAAATACGTGGAGCGATGAATGCGGTGTGAAGCTTTGATGGAATTTAGTGGGACCCATTTAACTACATCTACCGCCGTTCAATTTATTCCACTTTCACCGTTAATGCTTACTTAGCATCTTCCTAAAGTTTCAACTTATTATCCACCAAATAGAAAAAGACAATAAAAATCACTGTTGATTGTGTTGAACTTTTTCTATTATAATCTCCCTTGTTCACATCTTAATGGATGAATGTTATAAGGTGAGGTTTAGTTAGCATTTCAAAAAGGTCATTCCAGCAAGTGTTTTTAAAAAATAAAATAGTAATAAATGATAAATTTTGTTTTTGTCTGTGAATAAAATAATAAATAAATTTATATATAATTGTAATGTATTAGATTCGATCTCGGAATATATTATTTAGTCTAATAATATTGTTATTTGTCAATTGAGTTAGAGTATTATAGATAAGTTGTCCACGATAATTAAAATTAGTTTGTCTACTTCATTGATTATGTCAAATTTAAAATTAAAAAAAATAGTAGAGTACATGTGATTGATTTTAATTAAATATAGATGAGTGTACACACAAATTTTCAAAAACAACTAGAATTTATTGTGTTTTATTCATCATTTACTCTCTCAAAACTTAAATATAAACAAAAATATATATATATTAAAAGTGTTTGTAGTGCAATTTGGATCTCTTTTGAAGTAAAAAAAAACCAATTAATCTAATGATAAAATCAAATACGGTTCACTTTTGGATCAATTTTTTTATAACCAAATTACAATTGTAAAAAATATATTAATATTACAAATACATAAAAGTAAAATAGTATGTTTAATGCAAAATAAAATTAATTATTATGGAATAACAATGATCAATTATGTTTGAAGTATATAAAATAAAAATATATATTGAAGTAAACAAATGAGTGTATTTAGTTAAAATATAAAACCAAAAAATAGTATATAAATGCAACATATATCATACTTATAGAAAAATAAATAAGTATTTAAATTTATGCAAGCAATTTGATTTTTATTCAGTTCAGTTTTGAAAATGCAATTTAAAATCCGACTTGTGCGGTTTTCACATAATATAACATAAAAGAATATCCATTAATATTTGATTCTGTGTGATTTTTTATTTTGTTGAATCAATTTGGAGTTTTATTTTGAATCAGATATAAATATCTTACTATATACATATAATACTATTTATATCCTACTGTATACATATAATACTATTTAGTTAATGTTTTTAAGTTTTTGCTCAGCTGACAAATGTCAATATTTTTAGACTAAACGTCTTGTTCTGGGTTTGAATTCGGAACCTGGCAGTTGTTGAATTAATTATGGTGGAATTTACCATCTTTTTTAAGATAAAAAAAATACTATTTAGTTATTGTATTTAATCTAAAATAATAATTGTATTCTTCTTATTACTCTTTCTTTTTATTTATGAGATTTTGTTTTGCGAGAACATTATTTAAATGTTGCTTAAAATTAAAATAAATATTGGTGAGTAATTTTTTCTAACTACTCTCTACGTCTCATATTAACTATCATATTTGTATAAAAAAATGTCATAAAAAGATTGATATTTTTTGTTTTTAATGCAATTTTAATTTTTTTTTTTAATTATACCCTCAAATTATTACTCTATCCCGACATATTTATAAGAGTATTTTTGGATAAATTTTTGTCCTATTTATAAGAAAAAATTACAAATTTTAATTTGTATTTATTGTTTAAGATACTTTTTTACACTCATTTCATATTTTTTTTTTTAATATTAGTGAATATATTTAATGTCTCATAATTTTGT
>JBBPBP010009778.1:39075728-39106571 GCA_037974735.1 Cicer chorassanicum | reverse complement strand
ATAAATGATACATAAAATGTGATTCTTTTGTTTAAAATTTAAATAAGACATTTATAAAATACCAACTACATGTCACCCGTGAGAGAGCACATATTTCTTGGTAGTATTAATTAAAAATATATTTTATATTATTTTACTTTTAAGTTAATTCAACCGATAGTTTTATCAACTATTTTAAATTAAATTAGCTACTTTATCAATTATCGTCTATCAAATAGATTACCCATTATTCGTTACAAGTTTATCTATTATCAACTAATTTATTTGGTGTTTACTATTATATTTAGGTTAGTGACAAATTCAAGACCCTATTTTAGAGTGTGAAATATGAGAGTATTTTTAGATTTTAAGTGTAGTTTAGAGTGAAAAAAATTTAAGATAATCATAATCCAAAAATAAAATTCAGATGATAGAATCTCAAATGGAATTTATCCAATGAATAATTTTTTTGCGACAAAAAAAAAAGTATAATTAGAAGTGTTGAATCTTGGACCTCTTAAACTCTTATATTCCTCTTTCAAATACCAATTAAAAACATAAAAAGAACAATCCGAAAATTCTAAAACTAAAATTGTTCCAATGTTTTCATTTTGGTAGCAGAACTTGTATATGAAGCAAAGAGATTGGATTTCACCCTTGTGGCCCTCGAGGGTCCTAACCTCTTTTGTCCCCTACACTCATCCACACCACAATCCTCTTCGCACCATTTTTTACTTTTCTAAATGAAGTTTGTTTTTTTACAACATTTAATGAAAAATTTGTTTAATGCCAATTAATTACACCTAAACACAAAAAACAAGGGAATTAACCAAAATTTTAAAATTTTGAAATTTGTAGTATACCATGATATAAAGAAGACGCAAAACAAAAACCAATTGTCATCGATCAACGGCGATGAATTAATTTGGTCTCTAAACAAATCTTCACTATCACTTTTTATAATTTTATATATTTATATTTACACTCCTAAGGCCCACATTTTCTCTCTATAAATACCAACACTCTTCCATTTCCCTCCTCAAAAACACACAAACTCCAAACATCCTTTTCCACATTCACAAACTATCAATGGCTAAGTTCAACAACATCATAACCATTGTCACCACCTTAACCCTTCTTCTCACTTCAACCGAAGCCAGAATCCCCGGTGTCTACACCGGAGGCGCATGGCAAACCGCTCACGCCACCTTCTACGGCGGCAGCGACGCCTCCGGAACAATGGGTCAGTACAACAAAAATTAATAACCACCACCACCGTCCATGTCACCAATTCTTTCACAATTCACAACACTCACACATCTATGATGCGCTAGACATGAAATTTCGTTAACTTTTTTATATACTAAAATTTAACGACAAAAATTCACACACATTAAATAAAAAATAGAGTATTGTGAATTGGAATCTCCTTCCCTCCAAAATATCTAATTTCTCTTAATTTTTTTTTTTATCATATGAGCTGCACAATATGTCCGACCATATTTCGTTATTTTAATGATAATGTTTTATTTTTGTTATAGGAGGCGCGTGTGGATACGGAAATTTGTATAGTCAAGGGTATGGAGTGAACACAGCGGCATTGAGCACAGCGTTGTTTAACGAAGGGTTAAGTTGTGGCGCGTGTTTTGAGATCAAGTGTTCTGATGATCCTAATTGGTGCCACGCTGGCAGTCCTTCAATTTTTGTAACAGCTACAAATTTTTGTCCACCAAATTATGCTCAACCAAGTGATAATGGTGGATGGTGTAATCCTCCAAGACCACATTTTGATCTTGCTATGCCAATGTTTCTTAAAATTGCTCAGTATCGTGCTGGCATTGTTCCTGTTTCTTACCGCCGGTAACTAATATTAACCCTCTTCTTTTTTTCCTTTTTCTTAATTTCTATAAAACTTAGCTTAAAATTTTCTTTTTTATAGCAAAGACAGAGATTATTAAGAGCACAATATGTGGTAAACGAAATTACTTTTATAAAATAGTGCTTTTTCTTTTTTTACTCTATTTTTTTAAGAAAAAAAATCAAGAACTTAAAAGCAATTTAAGCTAAGTTTAGAAGAAATATAACGAACTTCACATAGATTTTATTATTTTATTTTTTGTATTTTTTATCTTGTCTCATTCTTTGCTATTTGTTCTTTTTTTGTATACATTTTTCTTTCACACGCCTCTCTTGCATCTAGTTATTTTTTCATATTTACAAAAATATTCTTTTTCAAAAAAATTAGCAAAATAAATAGTTTCAAAACAAATACACAAAAATAATATTTTATCGGATAACAATGCAAAACTATTTTACAATTAATCTAAAAAAAATTGGCCAAACGCGCTTAGCTTTTAACCTTCTCGAGGAGCAATATATAGGATGAAAATACGGCGTCGTTAAGGTGATAAACAATGTGCTAAGATTCTGTTACGGCGGGGACTAAAAGTGGTGATTCGTGATTCCAAAAAATCCAAAACCGATCAGAACCGTTGATTGGGTGAATATTTTCATAGGCCTGGACCGTTCATCTGAAACCGGTTCACGACTTTTGACAAACCAGAACAACTTTTTAACGCGTAATAACTGGACTCACTAACGAAACGACCAAATCTAGAATCTACTTTCATGTCACTCTTGTACTGTACTAGTACTAGTTTGTTGTTAATAAACGCTAGTAGTTATTTTGAATATACCCTTGTTGTTGAGTTTAATTACGACTTATGCCACCGGTGATAATGACTGTATGGTTGGACGTGCAGGGTACCTTGTAGAAAGCAAGGAGGTATAAGATTCACAATCAACGGTTTCCGTTACTTCAACTTGGTTTTAATCACCAACGTTGCGGGTGCAGGAGATATCGTGAAGACGAGCGTTAAAGGTTCAAAGAGTGGTTGGATGAGCATGAGCCGTAACTGGGGTCAAAATTGGCAATCAAACGCTATTTTGATTGGTCAGTCACTTTCGTTTAGAGTGACAGCCAGTGATCGACGCACTTCCACTTCTTGGAACATTGTTCCATCTAATTGGCAATTTGGTCAAACTTTTACCGGCAAGAATTTCCGGGTTTAGTTGCTAAGTTAAAAAAAAAGGAAAAAGTACTTTTTTATGATATAATTTTTGAATTTTCATTGGAATGAGGATGCGAGGGAAACATCTAGAGATAAGAATGGAAGAAAAAGTGGTAATGTTATGATAGTGACTAGTGAAACTTTTTTGACTTTTATTTGTTTTGTTTTGGGGTATGGGTCTAAGTTTTTATAGAATTTTCAGTTGTCCTTTTTGAGAGAAAATGGAGGGAAATATTATGTGAAATTTGTAAGGAGCTGAAGTGGCTTCAAAGTTCAAATTCACGAGCCCGCAGCTATGGTTTATATATTTACATTATGAAACAAGATAATTGTGTTAATCTTTTTTATTTTTATAGTTATACATGTTCTTTTTTTGGGGTATACATGGATAGATGTAGTTGATTTTGACCAACTGTTGGTTGATTGGATTGTCTTGTACCAATCAACACCCTTGTTCTTTTTTTTATTAAAGTTAGAGTTTTGTTTCAATTTGGTTTTAAAAAATATTTGTTTGGTCACAAACATAAATAAATAATGTTTAGAAACATTCACACAAATCAATAAAAATAAAAAAAATAAAAAAAAATGTGAATTTTTAAAATAATTAAAATAATATGTATTTTTGTGTCTTTATGTTTATGAGTAAACAAGTATTTCTCTAGTTACATTGTTATTACAAGTTGATTGAATGGTGATTTGCTCTTTGTACCCACAAATATGATTCGGTATTATGATAAGCTACTAGTAGTTGAAATTTGACAAAAGTGTGTTTGATGCGTGAATGTCCTTAATTAAAAGCATGCTTGCTCGCGCCGAAAAGCTAAAGCAGAAAGGGAAAAAAAATTATGCAAATGGATGCTAATCAACTAACTGTATTTGTCTCTTTGTAGATTGGTATCCAAGAATACCTTGCGTGATGTCTTTCGTAAATTCCCTTGATGTTAAATTAAATAAAAGTAATACTAGTATTTGCAAAGAAATGCTAGCACACATCGTCTTATACTTTTTAATTGAATGCATATGTTTACTATTAAATTAAATGAATTTTATAACAATCCCACAAATAAAGAATATATTCGCATTATTTAAATAGAATAGCTAGAAAACGAATCAACATACGAAAACGACGGCACACATGAAAATGAATCAACACAAGAAAACTAAGTCTAAATCAAAATTTTCAGTTAACTTATATATAAACTAGACTTACAAAATTAGAAGCATATTGAATTTTATGTAGTTTTTCCCTCTCAAATTAATTACTCAAGCATTGATTCAAGTGGAGTGTATCACCCTTTAAAATATGTCGCTTGGTGAATAACCTTTCATTAGTAATGCCTTTCTAAAACCTTGTTGATATATGTATCTTGTGCCAAATCTAGAATTCCACAAATTTTGTCTCTACTTTAATGACAATAAAAAAAGGTGCATCACTCCACCACCACTAGAGGAGAATTCTCCTGGTTTTTGGCAGAAACATCTTCTAAATCTCTATTAAGAAATGTTATTTTCACAAATGTTCCACTAACTTCACACCTAAACAAAATTTTAAAATATTTCTAAAATCAAACAAAATAGAGACTTAGATACAGTCAACTCGTTGAATATATTAAAAGCAAATTAATGAAGGCAAATAGAAATGACGTTATATACATATATGATGAAACAAATATTTTACATTGTATGCCTCCACAAATTTAGAGGCCTGAATTAAAAAGTTTAGGTCTAAGTTGGAACTTGACCTATAATATATAAATAAAGCATAACTGCATAAGCACAAAGCCTGTGGTTATTATGATTGCAGTGACGATAGAAAGACCTCCACAAAAGCATCAAGTGTCCAGTGAAGCAAAATATTCCTCAACCATTATGCATGTGGTAGCTTGAATTCACAGCACATTTCCCTTGGGAAAAACAGCGCGCTAATTCCAGCATCAGACACTAACCTTTCAGCAACATAATCCGCAGTTACATGACAACTACCAGAATTGATTCTCTTGTGTCAAATGCGATTTTAGTTATCATACATATGTTTGGTTTATGTGAGGCAAAATTGAACCTTAGTTTGACAGGAAGCAATAAAAGCAAGTTTTTGCATTTAATTTAAAAGTTTACACTAATTTTTACACCAAACTTGCATTAAGAGTAAACAAACAGTTCAAAAGAAAATTGAACCTCATTTGGAAAATATTTTTCTTGCTATACAGTTCTAAAGAAAAATGAAGTATCTTATACAAATAGAAACATACCAAGCTCATATCATTCCCCTTTTTTGTCTATGAAATTTCCATTGCTTCAACAAAACTTGTATTCCTTCTTGCAATGTTGCTCTCTTTCTCTCTGCATAGTTCCATAATTCCGAGGTTACATACCGCCCACTTGGATTATATTCATTTATCTCTTTCAATGCTGCCACCACAGCTTTGTAGACTTCTACACTTGTCTCATTTTTCAATTCTTTCAGCTTTTCATCTTCATCGTCTATAACTTCCTGAAATTAAAAGAAAACATGAAGCATATAAGTTTCACAAGGAAATTATATAGAGATAGATCAGACTACTGATCCAACCACATTATGACAACATATGAAGATATCCTAATTGAAATTTTCCTAAATATAGACATCATTCTTCTTAGTACTAAAATTAAGAAAGGCACACACACCTGATGTTTGCCTTCAATTATAGCAATTTTAAATGGATGCCATTCAGGGTCCTTCAGATACTCTTCCCATAATGAACACAGTTCTGAAGCTCTATCTTCTGCATACTCCTCATTATATTTTTTCTTCATAGCTTCTATGAATGGTCTAATATCTAGCTCCCCCATTCTCTTCACACCAATATCGACACGACTCGGCATCTCTTTAATGCTCTGCAATAGATAAAAGCCCAAGAGAGGTTAAAAGATGTAACGAAATTTTAAAAGATAAAAACCATGCACTACAAATCACCACAAATGAGCATTGAAGATGCCTTCACCATATCATAGTTTAAAAGTAATTTTCTTTTCTGGCATTGTGGAATATGCAGGACAGTCTACTCAATCAATCAATATTGTATTTAATTCATATAAACATTTATGAGCAAGAAAAGTCATCATCTAAAAACATGATGGGGACCATACTCTAAAGAGCTAATAATTAGAACACCAGAAAATTTCAAAAACAATACCAAATTGACCAGATGTTAACAAAGTCAGCAATCTGTAAACAACAGAAGATACATTAGAAAATTACATTAATCAATTCCTTTCGAGCTTCCTGCAGTTCATCATTGCTCTTACGCTCTTTAATGATCAGTGTTTGGTTCAACGCATCCATGTCTCGAAGTGACTGTTCCTTTTCTCTTAAATCCTTATGTAAAGCATCCATTGTATATAGAACATCTAAGTCTCCATCATCATCTTCCATGTGCTTCATGACATTTAACTTTCCTTTTAATTGCTGAATCTCCAATTCGAGATTGTGTTTCACATTTAGTTGTTTTTCAAGCCGGATGATTTTAGCATGGAGTTGCTCTTTTTGCCACTGGATAAGTAGATAGTAAGTACCATTAACAGCTTGCTACTCTGATGCTGACATTGACATTTTTTACATTAACAAAGCATAAAAACAAGTTACACAAACCTTTTGTTCTGCAGCCAGTTTCAAAACATTTTCACCAGCTTTCTGTTGCTCCAAAGACGCCATTTGAAGAAAGTGATTTTTAGCTGCAGTCTAAAAAGGAAACAGGCATAAGCATGGAGCTAAACAAAACATTTCACAAGATTCTTCGCAACACATTATTATTGAAGGACTTCCATGACACAAAAAATAATGTTGAACTTTTGGCTTATAGATTCCTCAGCAAGATCCTTGTTAGGACTTGGAGGAAAAAAAAAGAAAGAAAAATAAAGAAAACTTATATTGGTTGTCAACTCTTTATCTAAAGCCGCTAAAACATCCAAATGTTGATAACCTTAAATTTTAATTAATCACCATAAAACAATATTTTTCATTTTGATCTTCATTTCACATGAATTTAAATCACAGTATGATACAAGAGATGAAACAAATACTAGAAAAGCACTACACCTCATTAATCTCTTCTTCCAACTTTCTTCTTTCACTTTCATTATGTGCCTCACGTTTTTCCAGTTCAATTCTTCGCATCTCAAGTTCTCTTTTCTGAGATTCCAGTTGCAACTTAAGCCTTTCATGACCATTTAAAATACTTTGAAAGTGTTGAGTTGCACTTGACTGTATTTTCTTCATCTCTGAACACAAGCAATGATGAAACTACGTCATTTGAGTAGTTCAACATCATTTAAAAACAATTAATTATTGCAAACTCTCGGAATTCTCACTATTTATTTGATTCTCCCAATAAAAATTGTTGAAATCAGATTCAATTTTAGTGGTCTACATGCTACCACACTAGTAGTAGTACAAACAACAACCAAGACTTTTTCCATTAAGTGGAGTCAGCTACATGAATCAAATGACGCCAGTACATATCTCTCTAAGGAAATAAGTCTTGGTCTATAGTTTTCCTTAGTCTCTAAAGTTCACAGATAAATCATTCACCAGTATATCTCTCTTTCTGGTTTGATCTATAGTTTTCATTAGTCTCTATCTACCCTTACTAACCTTTCTATCGGTGTTCTCCTCACACACTTAAGAAACCTAAACGAGACTCTACCATTCTACAATAGGATCTACCCCAATTTTCTCTCTAATGATTCTATTTTGAATCCTATCTTGTCTTGTATACTCACTCGTCTATCAAACCAGTCTCGTCTCTATAATACCGAGTTTATTTTCTTGTTGGTTTTTTACCACCTAACATTCCTGGTGAGCCTTCTACAATTGTAAACACGTTATGGTTTCCATTACACTATAGACTCGAGCTTCCATGACTGGAAACAAGAAACGGTAACAGAAATGATTGCCAGGTAATAATCCAAATTAGAGAAAAATTAACGCAGGTTCAATAATAATAGATACCTTGACTGTGAGATTGAGTGAGCCTGTCTATTTCACCCACTACAATGTCCATGCGAAGTGTAATTTCATTGCATACTACTTCTAATTCTTTTAATTGATTGTTCTTTACTTGAAGAATGTTATTCACACTGGACACAAGTTTATCAAGCCTTCTAGCTTCTTCTTCCATGATTTCAGGTATTGTTTTGACATCACCCATCTTCTGTAGTTGTTCCCCAATTACGTTGTCCATATTGTAGTCGTCAGCTCGAGCAACCCACGCATAAAGACCAGACTTCATTTCAGTATAAGCAAGCCAATCATTTTTCCCATGATGATCTACTGAATATGCCCTTTCAAATGCCAATGCATTATGTAAGCCTAGCCAACTTTTATTGAATTCCACAACCGCAGCTCCAGTGTGACCCCAAGAATTCCAAAGTGTGCGGACTCTACGTGGATTAAAACCCTTGCTTCGGTATTCATCCCTTAGCTTGGAACCACTTTCCCCAAAACACCGTCCATCTTCTGTCTGTCTAGTGGGAATGTTAACCACAATCCCAGTCCATGGCCACACAAACTGATTTTCAGAACTGACAAGAAGACGGCCTTTGTTTGTAGGTTTTGTTGGATGTTCCACATTCATAAGATCCTTTTCCAAATATTTATTTACAGGTTTTATTCGATATTCCATATTCATAAGATCCTTTTTCAAATATTTCACTAAAGCTAGATGATTGGCCTTTTCCAATACACTTCTCCTTTGTGCGTCACTCTGACCGACCCCTAAAGCATGATTAAGGAGTTCATTGTACTTATAATCCCATTTTCTCTTAGGGCAATATGGACACGCAAAAGTTTCTTCTGATGTTTTGACCTTGAGACTTCCCTTTTTGAGTTCTTCATAGGATTTATTTACAAACCACACATTTATTTGAGATGCCCTTTTATTAGTATCCTTCTCAGAGAGGTGACCTGTTACAGTTTCTCCTCGGTTCAACATTATGGTGCCTGAAAGACAAAATTAGTGTTAGTAATGATTCTTGTAAGGTTGATTTATAGATTACTTCCATTCCATTAAATATCATTGTGAGTTGATCACCTTCATCCATAGGTTCTGAAGGACCACCAACATTAATAAGATCCTTTTTCAAATATTTGACCAGAGCCAGATGATTGGCCTTTTCAATGGCACTTCTATTTTGTGAACTACTCCAACCCACCCCAGAAGCATGTTCAAGGATTTCCCTGTACGCATAGTCCCGTTTTCTCTTTTTATTAGGGCAGTATGGGCAAATGAAAGTATCGTCTGAGCTTTTCACATTTTGAATCCCCTTTTTGAGTTGTTCATAAGATTTTTTTATTTGACACCCATTTATTTGAGATGTACTTTTATCAGAATCTTTGTCAGAGCAGCGAGTTGTCACATTTTCTCCCGGATTTATTATAGTTCCTGAAACTGAAAGACAAAAATTTGTATTAGTACCGATTGTTGTCATGGTAATTTATCAATTTTCCGTTTTGATAAAATGTGTCTCTTTACACATCACTTCCACAAAATATCTGACATCTGTGAATTGAATTGGCCAATCTCAGTATATTCAGTAACTAGGAAAACTTGAACTGAAGTTTTATAACAAATTGCTTCCTTAATAGGGGGAATCACCTTCATACACAGGTTCTGATGGACCAGCCACATTCATAATGATATCATTTTTCAAATATTTCACTAAAGCCAGATGAGTTGCCTTTTCTCTGACACTTCTCTTTTGCGAACAACTCTGACCCACCCCAGAAGCATGTTCAAGGAGTTCCCTGTACTCATAGGTCGGTTTTCTCATTTTAGGGCAGTATGGACAAGTGAAAGCTGCATCTGAGATTCTCACTTTGAGACTTCCCTTCTTGAGTTCTTTATAAAATTTATCTACATAAAACCAACTTATTTGAGATTCACTTGTATCAGTATCTTTGTTAGAGTTGTGAGCCGTGACCGTAACAGTTTGTTCTTGGCTTATCAATTTTGTACCTGAAAGACAAAAACTAGTTTTAGCACTGATTGTTGCTATGACGTGCTACCGGTATCTACATTATTCCATTATAATACCACTGTGAGTTGGAAAGTATCCGCACATTCAATAACTCGGAAAAATAAATTAACTTGAACTAAAATTTGGTTCTAGAAGAATTCATAAACAGCAGGCTCACCTTTTTCGACAGGTTTTGACGGGCCAGGCATACTTACAACATCCTTTTCCAAATATTTCAACAAAGCCAGATGATTAGCCCTCTCTCTAGCACTTCTCTTTTCTGAACTACTCCGACCCACCATAAAAGCATGTTCTAGGAGTTCCCTGTACGCATAATCTTGTTTTCTCTTAGGGCAATATGGACATGTGAAATTCCCGTCTGAGGTTTTCGCATTTTGAGTTCCATTTTTGAGCTCTTCATAAGCTGTATCAACATACCACCAACTTATATCGGTATCCTTGATAGAACAGTGAGACATTACAGTTTGCCCTGGGCTTATAATGTTTGTACCTGAGAGACAAAAGTTAGAGTTAGCATTGACCATTGTCTAGCTTATTTACCAGAAATCTTCATTTTTCCATTCAGTATACATTTGGAACCATGGCCAGATTTGGTCTAACGCACGGCCATCCACAAACTATTATTTGTAACTTCAGAATTCACATCCAAAGTGTCTCAGGATTCGAGAAACAAGATGCAAACGTAAATCCAAACAAGTGCTCATCATCTTTGTGAAATAGCAAGTTCGTGCATATATGAAATAACAGGGAGAAAAGAAAAATTAAGAGAATTTTTTTTACGGTAACTTCATTAACAAACAGGTCACCTTGATCTACAGGTTTTGATGGACCATCTTTACTAGGAAGATCTTCTTCCAAATATTTTACCAAAGCCAGATGACTACCCTTCTCTTTAGCACTTCTCTTGTCCGAACTACTCCTACCGACCCCAGTAGCATGATTAAGGAGTTCATTGTACTTATAATCATGTTTTCTCTCAGGGCAGTACGGACAAGTGAAAGTCTCGGCTGAGGTTTTCACCTTGTGTCTCCCTTGTTTGAGTTCTTCGTAAGATGAAACAACATACCACCAACTCAATTGGGATACTGTAATACCAGTATCCTTGATAGAGCAGTGAGCCATTAGAGTTTCTCCTAGGCTCAACTCAAAATTATGGCACCTGAAAAACAAAAATTAATATTAGAACTTATAATTTAGAATTTACTTTGGAGTATGGAGTTTCAGAAGAGATAATGCATGAACAGATACAGCCTAAAACAAAAATGTCAAGAAACAGGTAAATAACTTCCGATCAAAATAACAAAAGCATTATGAAATTTGTCGTAATAACATTTATAGTTTGTGGATTTGGATTCCCAACATTCAAACAATGACACAATCACACAATCATCGGTCTGGATTGTCAGATCAAAGATTAGAGGCTCGTATTGCTACTTGAATTTTCACCTGAATTACCAAAGTTGAAATATGGACCGCCGATATCAGGTGTGCGGAAAATGTGTGATTTCCTGGCTGCTGGGTTCTGAATCCAATGCTTACACTTTATTTAAAGGGAAATTGATTTGGTGCAATCAAAAGTTATTGCAGTCACCAATCTCAAGACATTTATAAAAATCGGATTCATATGAGATTTTAAATTCCTTATTTGCGAAAGTCACAATGCATTTGGTCTTCATCTTATGACTTAAAGTCACTGACTGCATTGACTGCATTGAGGGTTTATTTGGTTTAGTCGAGCTTATCCACTGACATTAACACTTGTGATGTTGAAAGAGTTATAGAAACAACTCAGCTTATTACCATAAGCTCTTTAGGATAGCTTAGGATATCAGCTTATAGCTTATATGAAAACAATTTTGACTTTATTTTATAGAAATGCAAACTTATGTAATGAACTTTTGTTCAATTAAGTTGTTTATCCAAACAAAGCCACATCCAAGTCCTTCCAAAAGAATGTCATAAATTCAACCAACATCAACTATGATCAAACAAAGAAGCACAGAAACACTCCCATTTGTTTTTATTGATTTTTATAAAAACTCTTGACCATTTCCAGTTCTTTATCCATCATCATATAAATCAACAAAGAAATCCAAAACAGAACAATAATCAAACCGAATAATAAAGCTAAGGTAAAAAAAAAAAGGTGATTAATTTATGATGGGATTCAGTAGATATAAATGAAGTCAAAAAGAAGAAAGCATTTTAATTATTATTATTATAATGATGAGAATTAAAGTATAAAAGATTGAAGGGAAGATTTTAGAATTTATGAATGTTAAGAGAGAGAGAGAGAGTTGTTGACCTTGAAGAGATTGGAGTTGGAAGCTCTGTGCATGAGATAAATCGAATTTGAAGAGGAAGAATGAAGGGAATTGTGAGAGTAAAAGAGAAAATTTTGGATAATAATTAGGGTTTGATGTTGTGGAGTAACGAACATTGCTACCATTGCCGTTTCAAGTTTCGAAGACACACACGTTGGATTTGTTTGCCTCGAACCACCATGTTACGACACTTCACTCTCACAAACCGAGAAAACATCATTAACTCTACTTCTCTTGAAACACACTTTTAATAAAATCACATTAAATAAAATTAAATTAAATATAATATTTTTTTTTAGTTCATAAAGTTAAATATGGTTAATAATTGATCCGAAATGAACCGAGAAGGTAACCGAGTTGGTGAATAACGAGGACGATTTTTCGACTATGTAGTGGAATGGTATATGCAAATACTTTAATTTTCAAGTTATAATGAGATTGAGTGGGAATAGAAGTATGATGTTGAGTGCGTACTTGGACTAAAGAGTAGAAGTATGATGTTGAGCGCGTACTTGAACTAAAGATGAAAATGGTACTTATAGAAATGTAGAGTTGTTCGTAATGCTCTTGTACTCAAAGATGTGATGACGCGATCCTTACTCTACGTTCCCTTATAACCATTAAAGTTAGATCGCACAAAGAAATATTTCATAAGAAGCTTTGAGGAGGAGGATGGGGTTGAGAGGCATGTTTTTGATGAGTTGGGCTTTTGCCTCATCAAAAACAATAATAATTTAGATTTATTTTTATTTAATTATTGACAAATCACATATATTAGTATATTTTCACAATAGTCGTATGTTGAACTTTAAATGTTGTTCTAAAAATGTTTTGAATGTCTCAACTCAACTGCTTGAACTATATCTTAGAGACTAATATTTAAATTTATTAATAATTTGTGTTGTCTGTATACATTTTTATTGACTTAATTGTAAATTTAGTTCGTATATTTTCATTTACTCACATAATTGGTCACTCTATTTAAAAATCTCTCACTTTTATGGACAATTCCAACCATTTGGTGCATCTCACTCTCTAAGACGTATTGATATGGATCTAAATATTGGCTAAAGTTCTCTTTGGGTAGCCAAATGCTATCTCCTTTGGAAATGATGTAACTTAGAGGGCTATAAAAATACTTTCATTTGACTTATTGATCTATTAAGATTTATTTTTCATCGGTATTTGACTTGTCTTTAAGATAGGCAAATAACTTAAAAAGTTTATATCAAAGCTTGTTCTAATATTAATAATCAAATGGCCTTTTTCGTGGGTGGGTTGGTTAGTTCTGGACACAGATGGAGCTTCCATCTCTCTTTTAAGACAAAATGGTTGTGGTGGCATGATAAGGAGAGTCTAAGGCCAACAAGTTTTTGGATACTTTAAGTTACTTGGTGCTACTCTGTTCATGTGGTACAGCTTTGAAATAATTTGGAAAGATCAAAGCTCAATAAAAAGCAAATATTTTCGGCAAGTGGAGTTGTTGTGAGGCTTTGATGTGGTTGTGTAATGCCTTAATATGGTAATCGACATAGTAGCTTGTGGTTTGCTTGTTAATGAAAAACGTTAATGTTTTGCTTGAGTCATTTATGTAGATTAGGATTCATATCTTTAAATAGACAAGTGTTTAGACATATTAGTTATTATAAATTGAGCAAAACAAAGTTTTGATATCAACATAGTGCGATATAAGTGGTATATATTTGTACTAGTGAACAGTTTAGTAAGAGTTCATAATCGATATCACTCTTTCTAATCTTAGTCGGGTCAACAAAAATTAATGTCTTGAGTTCAAACTTAACTACATGGGATCTGCCGACAAGATTTATCACTAATTATTTTTTATCCATTAGTAGATTTTTGTCTTATATGAATTCAAACATTATACCTTAAAAATAAGTACAATAATTATTGAAATCTCATTACTAATTAAGTTATTTTAAATTAAATATATTAATTTTTAATAATCTATATTATTTTTATATTTAAGACAAAAGATAATACACTATTAATAAAAGAGTTTAATGGTCGGACACTTAATTTTAAAATAATTATAATAAAATGGATAAATATGGCCAAACGAATTTTTATTGGATGGTATTATAAAACTATTTTAATCTATTCCTTGCGGAAATGTAAACTCAGTAACCTTCCAAAAGAACACTCGTAAAATGTAAAAATATCATATCAGTTCTCTTGTGATAATCCAGTGCACTCATCTTTCCGGTCATCCAAATTCCAATTGCTCACTTGGCTATCACTACACAGACCGTCTCTCCCCAATTCACCATCACCTTAAACAGATCTTTAACTAACATTTGCTTCCAACTCAAAGCCAGACAGAGAGAGAGAGAGAGAAGAAACAAAATGTTCCCCCAATTCGGAGCGACGGCAGAATCTCTGAGCAAGGCATCCACGGCAGTTTTCCGGATCGGCACCGACGCACACCTCTACGACGATCCCGAAGACGTCGACATCGCCCCTCTCCTAGACAGCAGGTTCGATTCCGAGAAATGCGAAGCTCTCAAACGCTTACTCGCTCTCATCGCTCAAGGCTTCGACGTTTCCAATTTTTTCCCTCAGGTCACTCCCTCACTCCAATCCATACTTCTCTCTCCGTAACGGTTACTGAATAACGCCACATTCGATCTGGTTCATTTTTGCTCGTGATTTAGTTGACCTTTGTTAGGATGGAAATTTTGAATCGAGACTGTGCAGCGTAGATGTTTGTTGATTTGTACTGTTAATTTTGTTGGTGATTCGTGCGTGTGAATTTTTTCTTTCTGTTTTTTTTACTTCGTTTTCGTTGTGAACGAAAATTACAGGTTGTTAAAAACGTTGCGTCTCCGTCATTGGAAGTGAAGAAGCTGGTTTACTTGTACCTTCTGCATTATGCTGAAAAGTACGTTCTATTCTACCGGCAACTGCTTCCTTTTTTCTTTCTCGTTTCATTGTATTTAATTTAGCTATATATACATATTTTTTGTTTTGTTTTGTTTTGTTTTGTTTTAAGCTCTTTGAGTTGATTAGGCCCTCTTTGGATAAACAACTTAGTTAAGGACTTATAGCATAAACACTTACTATATAAGTGTTTTATGTATAAGCTATTTCTATGAGCTATTTCCATAAGCTATCTTGGAGAACTTCTGGAAATATGTTGAAAATAGCTTATGGCATGTCATAAGCTGTTTTAATAAGCTCTCCCAAACAATCTGATAAGTGAGTAGATATACTCAAATAAGCCAATACAAACGGCCCTAAATATGCATATTTATTCAAGCATTTGAGAATATGATTTAAGCATGCGTTTTTGTTCTTCAGTTGGTTCGTGGACCAGTAGAATAGTAGATTTATTATGCATTTGTTGGTCTTTGATTTGTTTTATCACTTCTTTCTGCATTTGTTTTTTTTTTATTGGTTATGGATATATTTATAATTTTTTGTTGATTCAAGAAAAAGTTGTACATTGATCTTTGGGAATTGGGATACTATTGGCGCATAAAATTGTGGCCATGTTTCGTTTAACCTAAGCATTATTTTGCCACGTAAAGGGTGTTCTTATCATTTCGATTTTCTTTCTTTTGTTTAGGCGTCCAAATGAAGCATTGCTGTCGATCAATTGTTTCCAGAAGGACTTGGGAGACACAAACCCATTGGTTAGGGCATGGGCACTCCGAGCCATGGCAGGAATCCGCCTTCATGCAATCACACCTCTTGTTCTTGTCGCTGTGGGAAAATGTGCTAGAGATCCTTCTGTCTATGTTAGAAAATGTGCTGCTAATGCTCTTCCTAAGCTTCATGATTTACGGATGGAGGAACATGCATCTGCAATTGAAGAGGTCTGGTAGACACATGTATTGTTTATCATACTTGTTGATATTTGCATTCTATAGGATCTAGGTTACATTATAATAATAATAAAAAAAAGCGCAATTTCTCCCAGATTTTCTTAGGTTTCATACTTTTGAACTAATTAATGAAAGAAAGTTTTATGGCAGATATTTGATTTCATCCATGTATGGTTGGAAGGTCATAATGGTTGTCTATAAATTTTGATGCTTCTTGTTGTGCAGATTGTTGGATTATTGTTAAACGATCATTCCCCAGGTGTTGTTGGAGCTGCTGCTTCTGCATTTACTTCTGTTTGCCCAAACAATTTTTCACTTATTGGAAGAAATTACAGAAAGTTGTGTGAGATTCTTCCTGATGTGGAAGAATGGGGTCAAATAATGCTAATTGGGATTCTTCTGCGGTATGTGATAGCAAGACATGGGCTTGTTAAAGAATCCATCATGTTTTCTTCGTATAATAAAGGTCATAGCCATTTAGATGAAGATGATCCCTATGTTACCTTAAAAGAAGATGCTGGTTATGCCACTGAGAAGAATGTATCTGAATTAGCACAAATGATCTTTCAGTGTTACATTGAAGGGCCTGATGAGTACTTATCACGATCAAGTTCTACTATTAAGGTTGCTCCTAAATTGGATGAATCACAATATACATCTAGCAACAATGAAGTTGTGAAGATTCTACTGCAGTGTACATCCCCATTGTTATGGTCTCATAACAGTGCAGTTGTGCTTGCAGCTGCGGGTGTACACTGGATAATGGCGCCTAAGGAGGACGTTAAAAGAATTGTTAAACCACTCTTGTTTGTCCTGCGATCATCGCATGCCTCAAGATATGTGGTGAGTAACGTTCCTTGAATTCTTTGTTTATCTTGTTTTATTTCTGTGTCTACACTTGCTATTATATTCTTTTGTTTGTACTTTATTATTTAAATTTTTAATACTTTTATTTATTATTCATGGGCTCTGGGCTCTTCTTTTACAAAGCTCGTATATACGTGTTCTATCTTACTATAGGTCGTATTTTATTGTCTAATGTCTAATAAATTAATACTTTTATAGAAAATGTTTTGTGAAAACAGCGGGTCAAACTTTGACATTGGCAGTTAATAACAGACCAACAGTTATGAGTAGTCGTCAGCCGTTGTGAATGTATGTTAGCGTGTTTACATAAATAGGAAAGAGAGGGGAAAACTTTGAGGGAGAGGATCTGATTTGGGTTAGAGTAGAGGCCAGGGACACTTGCCCTAGAGTTGTAGTCTGAATCCTATACTCAGTAGTAAAGTTGTGTGCAATATGGTGCAAACTTGTTCTTACTGATTTCCAGCCTCTATTACACTTCTGTTAATCTTGATACTGGTTGAAACATATCTTGCTCACTACGAGAAGAGAATTATCTACTGTCACTTTAGAACACACCTACAGTAGTCTAGACTTGGCAGTTATGGTGAACCTAAGATTTAAAACAATACTTTCTTTTTACATTTTGTCTATGGCCCATATATGATTTGAATGGACACATCATTATATCACTGAATCACTTAATGCGAGCAGGGTGTGCATTAAACTGGGACAGGTATTAAACTTGTGTACGGGAACAAGGGTACAGCCATGCCCTATAATTTAGTAACAACCTCTTCCTTAATCTTATCATTCATTTATTACATTTTGATGTGCTGATGACACTTGTGGGAGTCTCCTCTCCTTGATGATTTACCCATCTAATAGGTGACACCACAATATTGACACGGATGGTTCGTGGAACCTAGGGACTATACAATTTAGGGGTCAATGTTAATGGCCTTTCCTTCAAATGCTTGATTTTGTTTTACTTTTTTTGTTGGCATATATTTGAATGAAGTTATTAACATGTTTCCACAATTGACAGGTTAACATTTGCTCAAGGCAATTTTTTAGTCAGTTGTGGTAACAATGAACAGAATTTTTGTTTTTTTATTACGAAGTAGAATTGAAGTACATAGAAAATATCTTTAGAAAAGGCAATAAAATGACGAGTTTCTAGTTAATCAATATATATCATCAATTTCTTTGATATTTGATATTGATGATTATTTGTTCATTGACTTATGCAGGTATTGTCCAATATCCAAGTGTTTGCCAAAGCCATGCCCTCTCTATTTGCTCCACACTATGAAGACTTCTTCGTATATTCTGCAGATTCCTATCAAATAAAAGCGCTTAAGCTGGAAATACTTTCTATTCTTGCTTCAGAGTCATCAATTTCATTCATTCTTAAAGAGTTTCAGGTATTTCACATCAAGTATATATTTTTGGATAGTGTTGGAATATGAATTTATTTGAAGCTGTTAACTTTACACAATCTGAGCTGCGTTATATATTGTACTATTGTACTGTTGATGTAGAGCTGTTTATTTTATTCCCCACTAAAATGATTGTTCCCCTTGTCAAGCCCCTTGGATTCTATTATCATATGTCACTAAGGACCACCACACTGATGTCTCCGTTCTCAAATACCACTCGTATATTCTCTCAATCTTCTTGGCTGAAGAATGCAATATGTCCCAACAGAGTGCATGTTTGGTTGATCTTTTTTCCCAAGTAAAACCTAGGTAGCTAATCGCGGCGTTTCCCAGAGAGATCACACTGGAACGGTGCGGTGCAGTGCATGGCTGCGGCGGCGTGGTCCGGTGCGGCGCGACTGTTCTGGCCATGTTCACAGGTCGCGGGTTTCTCTGAGTCGTGTAAAACACGAACATGTATTTTATTGGAAAACCCAGATTGCCCTTAGATTTTAAAACGTTATGGGAGTATTTTGGTATTTTCGTCGTTAAAGTTTAATCCTAAATTTCATTCTTCTAGTGTTCCTCTGACTCCTCCGTATACTGCGACCTTCCCGTTTTCTGCGAACCTTCCAACTTTCCAACCATGCCGCCCTTGTCAATCCCCTTGGAATCAGTGTCCAATAGGGGTCTTTTACCTCACTCAAAAAAAATTTAGGACCAAGATCTGCTTATGCTGGAATGAGGAATCCACTGTCACCTGCTCATAAGTTTCATTAATTATTATGTTTATCTCTTTGCTATGACATCTATAATCAGAGTTTGGTGCATTAATTGATACTTTTCTTAGTGTGTTGCTAGGATTATATTAGAGATCCAGACCGGAGATTTGCTGCAGACACAGTTGCTGCCATTGGTCTATGTGCTCAGCGACTTCCAAAAATGGCAACTACATGCCTGGAAGGACTGTTGACTCTGATTAGGCAAGGTGTGTGGGCTGATTATTAATTCTATCTTTAGATGTAATATTTCATGTTTCTTGTTTAACATCTATATTTGCAGAATTTTTGTGTGGTGAAATCAGATCCTTGGATGGAGAAGAGGGCGTACTAGTTCAGGCCATTATGTCCATCATATCAATTATAAAACTAGAACCACCCAGTTATGAAAAGGTATTCTTCTGATGCTTTCTCATATATGATTATTTTCAATGGTACTATTTTTTTTTTTGTATTGAATTAAAAGTAAATTTGAAATGACTATACGGAGATGTGGAACAAAGCAGGCACAAATTTAGTTTTACCAACATCTTGTGTTTGGCGTAGCAAATATTAATTTAGTAGTAATTGCAATATTTGGGTACATTGTTTGCTTAGTTATGACTGATCTCAAACTGTTTCAATGGTTATAAGGTTATAATTCAGTTGGTTCATAGTTTGGATACAATCAAGGTCCCTGCTGCACGTGCAATGATTGTCTGGATGTTGGGGGAGTATTGTTCTTTGGGTGAGATAATTCCAAGGATGTTGAATACAGTACTTAAGTATCTTGCTTGGTGTTTTACTTCAGAAGCATTAGAAACTAAGCTTCAGATTCTTAATACAATCACAAAGGTATATCATTAAGTTACTTTTGTCTTTTTGTAAAAAAAGCTGGTTCTTATATACCTTGTTGCTTATTGATCGATTAAGATAATAACTGAGCAGAATGTATTCTACTAGTCTTTTCCTTCTTATTCTTCAGTGGAACTTTTTCAAGACTTGATGTGAACATCTGCATGCGGTGTGGTGTCATTGATTTGTTTAGAGGTCAAATGTAACAAAATATAGCTAAATCCTGCTTGAGAATAACTGTTGTGGTCCCTGATTAGACAGTTTGGTTGTTTAAAGAAATATTTGTAAATGGAAAATCTGTGCTGAGTGTATAGTTTATGTTGTGGCTGTTTAAGTTTTAGCTTTGGAAAGTAAAGGATGCTTTGGTTTATGGAGTAGTCCTGGTGTCAATGTTCTAGACCTTTTCTTTTGAATTTCTTTTGTCTGTTAATAAAGTAAAGAAACCAAAAATGATGCAGCCCTTAATGAAAAAAAAAAATGCATCCCAAGTGGAAGATGTCAGTACATCAGCGCTCTCCAGTTCCACTTTATATCTATCAAAGGAACCAACTGAAAATGATCAATTTAGAGACCAAAAGATGACTTTTCCCATAAATGTGGCAGAAAATTTTGTCCACGGTATATGCATTTTGCATGAGATCATAGTTTTGGAGCATCTGACATTTATAGGAGGTCTCTAAATAGGTAATTTGTGTTTATGCTGGTCTCCATATAGTGTCTGGTTGATGTTTATCACTATGCATTCTATATTTTTTGTTCCTTTCCCAGTTTTTTTTTTTTTTGACGTCTCTTTCCTAGTTTTTCAGTTAGAAGATTGAGTTGTATTTGAATTTTGTCACTCTGTGTACTGTTAAATGTATGTAGGACCATCGAATGAGTTAACGACTGATGTGTCAGAACTTGGAACCTTATTTCTTGGCTCCTGAATTACTGAATTTTTATATACATGCTTGATGCTTCTTTGTTGTCGCATTTCCTCAATTGTTATATAAGAAAAAAATATGGGAGAATGGGTTTACATTAAAACAAATGAGTTTACAATTTTAATGGTTTTTGTCCTTAGGTTTTACTGTGCATTAAGGGAGAAGATATTTGGACCTTGAGAAAAATTTGGAGTTATTTAGTTGAACTGGCTGAACGTGACCTGAACTATGATATTCGTGATCGTTCGCGCTTCTTGAAGAAACTTTTCTCAAGCAATTTGGGGTCTCAAAATGTGGAAGAGGAAAATGGTGAATCACAAAAGAAGGACCAGTCTTGTGTACTTGCAGAATGCATATTTGGTGGACAGACAAAAACTGTGACAGTTCCATCTGAACCTATCAATGACAGGTTTTATCTCCCGGGGTCTCTTTCACAGTTAGTATTCCATGCAGCTCCTGGCTATGAGCCTCTCCCAAAACCTTGTAGCCTTCCATACATCGATCAGTACGATGGAGCTGAAAAGAGTGATTCAGATGAGGTGGATGATCCTGGTTCATCTGGATCTTCAGAGGATGAAAATGCTTCTGATTGTAGTTCTGAACAGTCAATTTCTGGTTCAAGTGAAGTCAGTGGCAGTGATGAGAGTGTGTCTGGTGATGAAGGTGACAACAATGATGATCCACTGATTCAAATTTCAGATACTAGAAATGTTAATGAAAACCAGAATGGTGGGGATCACTCCGGAACTTCTGGTTTTGGTGACTTGATGTCCACGAAGTCTCTCGAGTCTTGGTTGGATGAACCATCCAAGTCATCTAAAGGAAGAGAAACTGAACAGAGCCAAGTTCGGAGATCTTCGGCGAGAATAACCATTGGAAATATTGGAGGGCGTGTTAAACCCAAAAGCTACACTCTCTTGGATCCTGCAAATGGAAATGGTTTGATGGTGAATTATTCCTTTTTATCTGAAACTTCAAGCATATCCTCTCATCTTGTATGTTTAGAAGTGTTATTTGAAAATTGTTCTTTGGAGTCCATGTTTGATATAGTCTTAATAGATGAGGATTCTAGCAAAAGCTCAGATTCTACCAATCAAATATCACAAGCAGCCGAAAAGTAAGTATTAACCCTCTTTTCTGGTAACTTCCATGTTTCTTTTACTGGGCAGGTGTAAATCAGTATCTATTATTTGAATTTAGATTGTCTTTAAATGGGGTCCAATGTACTTGCTGTTGTCACTGGACTAGCAGCATTTGCAGCTTATATATCTCAGTTTTACTTTCTAGCCTTGTAAGTGCTTATGCCTACTACTTGTTTTATGGTTTTGTTGCAGTACCTTGAAATCTCATATTGATAAACCAGCGCTGGTTTCCATGGAGGCGGTCCCTTCTCTAGAGCCTGGTCAGAAAGCAAAACGAGCTCTACTAGTTCGCTTCCATCACCACCTTTTGCCTCTGAAATTGGCTTTATTTTGCAATGACAAGAAATTCCCTGTCAAGTTAAGGCCTGATATTGGATACTTTGTTAAACCACTTCCGATTGGTATTGAAGATTTCAGAGATAAGGAATCTCACCTTCCAGGGATGTTTGAATATGTGAGGAGGTACGTCAATTTTGTTGTTTATTGGACACAAATAGTCAAGACTGCATTCGCAACCCTTGAGATACCATGTATCTGATTAAAGTTCCTTTTATGAAGCTTATGGTTCCTTCATCCTCTGTAGCCCTCTTTACTCACTTGAAACTTTTTAATAATGAATGAGATATTAATGATATTTGTTGAGATCCATCATTGACTAGAGATATAATCAATGTAGTTCTCATAATAATGTTTAGACAATCCTCACTTCTTGAGCTAGTTTTTGGAGTTGAGTTAGGCATAACCTAAATTCTAAGATAGCATCAAAGCCCATCATAGATTTGTTATTGAGATGTCTGCATTAGTCCACACTCTAGAAGTCTGGTCTTGGGTGTGAGTTGGTTTGTTGGAAACCCTAGTCACCTTAGGCTGCGATCCTTGCATCCTCCAACACCTTCATTGTGTTGGAGGTATGTTGAGATCCCTCATCAACTAGTGATATGGTTAATTTAGTCCTTATAAGGCTTGGGTAATCCTTACAATCCTTACTCTTTGAGCTAGCTTTCCCGGTTGAATTAGGTCTAGCCCAAGTTCTAATATGGTATACAACCTATCCTAGACCTGTTGTTATTAAGTCACCCACATTTGTCCACACTCTACATGTCTAGTAGTCCTAAGCAAGGTGGTGGTTAAGACCCTAGCTGATTTCTTGCAGCTACTTTTGGCTGTCTTCATTACAGTCTCTAACATCTTCGTTGTGGTGTTCGAGGGGTGTGTGTGTGTGTGTGTTCAGATCCAATATTGACTAGACATATGACCAAAGTAGCTTTTGGAGTTGAGTTAGGCCTAACTTGAATTCTGAAATGCTTGAAAACTTACACTTCCTTGATAGAGAGATTTACACGTTGGTCAAATTCATTTAAGATGCCACCCATATGCAAGATTAGAGTTAGAATGCCAAAGAGAAAAATGATGGAGACTTGAATTTAAATTTGAAAATTAAAATCATCAAGAAGAAAGCTTCTTGTAAGTAAATTTTGTACTCGAGTGAATTTTAATTTAAATTACAATAGTCTTTTGAGTTTTAACCCACTGTTCAGTGATTTAATTTAATGTTATGGCTAAAAAATAAAGTACACTTAAATTTTAATAGAATGGATATTGCTCATTGAAGCTCTTTGTTGTCTATATATCCTTTAGGCGTCCTTGGGAAAGCATTTCTTAAATGTGTTTTATGTTTCTCTGGATCCATATCAATACATCAGAATGACTGAATGAAAGTTAAAAGAGTAGATCTTCCGTGTCTATGCTGACAGCTCATTATAGAACTGTATTAACTAGTTTTTCACCATTTTTCTTAGAATTTTAGGATATACACTTGTCAAACAACCTCCTCCTTTTCTCCCTTTTATTCATTCCTGTTTCATCCCTGGGAATTCTAACTGTGATTTTCTTGCAATATTGGCATCCAGTTGCACCTTCAATGATCACATTCTAAAGCTGAACAAGGAAAGCAACACTCAAACAGAGGACAGATTTCTTGTGATATGTGAAACCTTAGCACTGAAGATGCTGAGCAATGCCAATCTCTCTCTTGTATCTGTGGATTTGCCTGTTAGTTCCAACCTTGATGATGCATCTGGGCTGTGTTTGCGTTTCAGCAGTGAGATCTTGAGCAATTCCACGCCATGCTTAATTACAGTCACTGTTGAAGGTAAATGCTCTGACCCATTGATTGTTTCTGTAAAGGTCAACTGTGAAGAGACTGTATTTGGTTTAAATTTCTTAAATAGGATTGCCAATTTCTTAGCTGAATCACCCGTTACCCACTCATAAGTATTGATAGAAAATGCTCAAAAAGTAATTAATTTGTGGACATGTATACCTGAGAAACTTGAAGAACATGGCTAATTATTCTGTATTTGTTTGGTGAGGAATTGGATTTCTGATTTTCAATATATTTTTTGGGTGGAATTCTCTTTTTTATCAAGTGTTACTATTGTTTCTCTTGGAAAGCAACTCAACTGGCGAATTGCACTATATTAAGTTGCACTATTTACATTTTGCCTGTTAGTTTTGTAATTTATGATTGAGTGTAAGCAAAACCAACAAGTGATTCTTGTATTGTGTAACTAATAATAGTGTACGGAACACTTTTGGAGAGATATATTTTGTACTGTGCTGCAAATTTGAAGTAGAAGACAAGGGATATTACTTGGTTATCTTTATTTCTATACTGTGCTGCAATAAAGGAAGTTTTCAAATATTTATTAGTTTGGATATAACTAATGGACGTCTAAACTAATTATGGAGGACGCCATATGAACTCCTTAATGACAACAAAAATTAATCATTTTAAAAAGTTCATACTCAATAAGCCATGAAATGATGTTGGCAAAATACACAAGTCTTGTTTTTCAGTAAGATTACTTTAGCTTGTGAAAAATGCAGACCTTGTGATTGTAAAACTGACTTTGTTATACAATATTATAGTAGTCATCCTTCTTGAGCCAACGGACAGAATGTATTCACCTTCAGCATGGTAATACATTATATATAAATGATTTAAATCCTTGCCAATATAATATTTTTAGATACTTGTAGATGTGTTTTAGAAACTAATACAACAAAGAAGCATTATAAAGTAATGTGGTTTGATTGGATATGTGTGAAATAATTATGGGTGGGTTGTCTGTCCTTATGGTCCCTCAATACCTTAGGTATCAATGGCATTGTTTAATACATTGTAATGCTTTATCAATCGGACAAATAGAATAACTACATTTTTTGCTTTTAGTGCTTCAATGAATATTGAAAAAACACCATTTTATATACTACATAAATTAAATGGGTAGGATATAGCGGAATTCAGATTCATATGGCTGAATTTCCACCATTTTAGACATGGGATATTTTGTTTCCCTTATAAGGCACTCCATCATAGCTCTTTTCAATGACCCTGAGCGTGGCAATTGGCTATATATCCATTCCACTAGCGATTCCATCTCATCTGCAAAATCGTGCATGTGCCACTGCAAAAGTTTAGGCACAATTATCTTTCTCTTGTTTGTTATACCAACTGAAGCTTCCAAGTACTCAACTTTGGCTCTCCCTAATTGGTTTACAACTTCTTCTGAAGTGTACACCCTTAACTGCCACAACAAACACCTGGTATTATTTTCTTTTTTCATCAAAGAGATACACTTACGGTAGAGATTTCTTTTTTTCATCCACTAAAAGTGGTCAACTAAATTCCTTGACAGAGATTAGTAATTGGCATAGCTGACTAATATTTCGCAACAGAGCAATACACTTACAGCTGGTGAGGACCAAGTGCCTCGGCAGAGAGCAAACGTAACATTGGGTTCTGGATACCCCACACCATAAGCATGCCTCAGTAGGACTTCCTTCTCGTCCACAGGACCCTAAACATTTTTAATGAGCTTTATAGTTAGTTGGGTTATGTAAATAATGCATACATCCCAACACAAGAAACACAAAGGACAGTACACACTAGTCTTACATGGATGCATTGGTTCTCATGTTGTGCACATGATATATTTTGAAAGAATTTAAAATTTAGTGAATGTTAAGAATAGTATTTTTAGTTGTAGTGATATAAGAATATGTTACATACATGTTTTGATTCACATGGATGGCGAAGAATAAAGTGTTCAATAGCCAAAGCATTCAGTACTATTCCTCCTACATTCATTGCAGCCTGAGTCAATGCATAGCTACATAGTTAATATTAGCACAATCACAAAAAAAAGAGTCTCTTTATTATCATAACTACATAGTTAACATTACTCCATTACCATCCACTCACATATACCTTATTCATAAGAGACAACAATTTATCTTGTGTAGAAGGAAGGCCATGATCCAAAAATGCCTGTAATTACGTAAAAAATATAAAAAGGTTTCTAAGATTCATCATGTCTATCATTACATAGATATGAGATGCTAAGTAATTTCTTGTTAATGAAGACTTGAAATGCCTTACAGTACATTCATTATGCAGGCATTGTATATGTTGATCCAGAATGCCAACTTTTGCTTGTAGCTCAAGAAACTTAAATCAACATCACATAGCTTATGCATCAAGATCCTAAAAAAGTGAGGGATAGATAAGAATAAGATATGCATACATAATGTCAAAGAAAGACTGTATAACATGTAGACAATGTGTTGATTGACTTATTTAATTTTATCTACTGACATAAATAGTTGAAATAATGTTTAAGAGAGTTTATGAAAAAAACTTATGATATGACATATCTATATGCAGTTTTCAACTGATTTTCACAAGCTCTCCATGATAACGTAAGAAAACAATTTGACTTTATTTTTGTTATAGAAATAACTTATACATAAACATTTAATTAAGCCGTTTATTCAAACAAGGTTTAATTGGTTAGCTACTAAAAGCTAAAAATCAACCTCAATTTTCTGAATGCCGGCAAACAGTGTGAAAAGAACTCAGTGTGTAATGAGCTTCTAGTAATTTGGATGAAATTGTTATAAGGTCCTACATCTCTTGCTGTGCAATCTAAATCTGCTGATGTGCCATATGGGTCAAGACAAGAGGCATTGCCATTTGAAAGGAATGAATGTGTCTTGCAGTTGGATGAATTCTTTGAGATGAAGGTAGTGGATTTCATGCAGGAAAGAGTGAGTCTTGGAACAATAGTTTCTGATTCCTTGATGTCCAATGATGCCTGGTTCAATTCTAGGAAAATTCCTATTAGACATTTAAGAAGTTCCTCTGACAATTCATTTGGTTTCTCAATGGCATTTTGTCTTGGTGTTTTTCCTGTTTTTCTTCTTGGCACTTCATATTCTGTTAATGACATATCCAAAATCACATGGTGAGAAGAATTCGTTTATTATGCAAAAAGATTTCAATTTTTTTTTTTAAATTTATGATAATTTTACTTGCTAATAAAGAGATAGAAGACTCTTGAAGTGAACTACTATCTGCATTGTCTAAAATAATGAAAATGTCAAGAAATATTTACATTATTTTTGAGCTAACATTATTTTTCATCTTGTCTCCATCACAATAATTCACTTCGAACAAGAGTATCTTATCATTTTATTAACGGACTAAAATGAACACTTTAAAAAAAATAAAAACACAAAATATTTATATAAAAAAATACAAAGCTTGGTACATGTCATGTATTTACCTTGTGATCTTCTTGGGGTGGAAAATAAGCTATGGATATCCAATGAAGAACCTAAAGAAGCCCTTCTATCTATTGACTTTTTTCCTTTAGAGTACAGTTCATAGTTGTGTGAAATTGATCCTTGGAACTGGTTACATAGTTCAAGTTGTCTTCTATGGTGTATTTTCCAATCTTTGGTCTCTTTTCTCTCTTTGTACAATCTAAGTTTTAGTTCCTTAACTTTACTTTCTAGCAAACTGATCTCTTCCTCTACTAATGCCAATTCTTCAAGAAGCTCATGAACCTACAATATCTTATATATGTAAAAAGTAGTCCAATGTATTATATCATTTTAAAAGAAATATTATATACTTTTGTCTAAATTATGGATTTTCTTATCATCCCTCTTATGGATTTCTGCATTAATTGTTTATTAAATAATTTCACACAAATTAAAAAAAAGTTTTACATGAAATAAAGAGAAATATAATTTTACTAAATTAATCTTATTAACTAACTATATTTTTACATTATCATAAAAATGTAAAGTGAGAATAATAACTTCAGATTGATAAACATAACATTAATTAGATGATACAACTAAAAAAAAAACCTTAAAACTAAAAACGACATTCTTTTGGAGACAATTTTTTGTTGTTGAAAATGTGACAATTATTATTGGATAGAGGAAATACTAAACCTTATGTGGAAACACCGAAGGAATGTTTGAGAGAGAGCAAACAGCTCCATGCAATGTTGCACAAAGTAAGACTCTATTGAGTGTCTCTTCACCCTTCAACTGTGCTTGCAATTGAACAACCTATGAGAACATATATGAAATAAAGGAGAGCTACATTAATAAAAAAAAGGTTTCAAACTTGAAATAGAACATTGAGGTTACTAATATATCTTCTCTTTTGGTTTTCTATGAATGGTTAGAAAACACAACCAACCCAAATGTGAGATGCTATATATTCAAGAACTTACTCACCTCTTTCTCAAGGTCTTGTCTATTTTGAGGTTCTTGTCTTTTCTCCATGAGATAATCTTCGAATTTCATTGCCTACGTGAAAATAAAAACAAATAGCCCTTTGACTTTAAATTTATTTATTTTTTATGTAACGAAGTTGGTCACGGTCAAAGGGTTCTTATATATAATAACTGTTAGTAGGTGCCATTAAATTAAAGTATATAGTTAGTTAGGTACAAAATTAGAGGGGATGAACATACTTTAGAGAGGACCCTTTATATTTAATGGATTTGGAATGGCAGTGTGTGAATTTATAATGAGAATGTGCGGTGGATTGGAATGAGTTTTGGGTTAAAATTTTGTTTTGCATGGACTTCATATGAACCTTTTTTAATATTTTAAGGTTGAATTAAATAGAGGCGGTGAAGTTAATGCCATTTACGGTGTCGTGAAGCGCATGAATTAAAAGCTAAAGTTTACAAAATGATAATGTGCCATCTACAGTGACGCCGACTGTGGGGATCGAACCCACGACCACGTGGTTAAAAGCCACGCGCTCTACCACTGAGCTAAGTCGGCTTTTTATTAAGATAGCTCATTACTTCATTAAAATATTATCTAAAACTTAACTTTTTCCACAACATCGAATCAAGGATCTTGACATATAAGATGGTATACGTTTTTGTTGTTGATTATTCCCCACCATTATTAGTTACTTATCTCAACCACCATATATTTTGATAAAAATTCTGCTTTAATTTTGTGAAACTTGTAAATGAGTGGTGTAACTCATGGAATTGAGTTTGGGCACTTGAAGGAGTTTAAGTCGGAGGTCTAAATTCAATTCAATTCTTAACTATTAATATAATATACTCAAAACTAATATTTTGTCTAAAAAAATTGTGCAAATGTAATATGAGAGTGGTTGTATTGAAAAAAAAAAGTTGTATTATTTCGTACTATCAAGTTATGACAATGTTTTAATGTAGGATAATAGTAAGAATTGAAATAAGGAGAATAATCTCTTATGGCAATTTGATAGTACAACGAATTAATGAATTTATCTTTTTGCTCAATCTTGCTAAAAATAATATATGAACTAATGAATCAACATGTTACATAATGAAAATTCCAAATATTCTAGAATTACTTTTCAATTTACATTTTAATTTCATATATTGGCCCTTCTTGCTAATCTATGGTAGATAGTAAATGCTTTCTTTCCATCCTCCTATGTCTCCTTCAATAAATTTGTCTCCCACCTTCGAAAGAATTACAACAAAAACAAAATCAACCAAACAAGACTCAAAGTTTTCATTGTCTTTAGCTTATAGTGACATGCCTTAACATTTTTTTTTATTCAGTGTATTACAATCTAGTAGAGCTGGAGCATGCAATTTGTATGCTTACTAAAATTTATCCATTTACTATATATTGTTTGAAAAGTACATATATATAAATTAAAAGATAGATTTTACAAATCAATAAAACTGTTACCTTTTTACGGGTGAAAATAATAGCAACATCAACTTCTCCACGATAAGATTGATTTGCACTAACCATTCTATATTTGAGAGGTGGTAGCTTAGCTACTCCATTCTCCATCCCTTTGGCTAATAAATCACTAACATAGATTCTACATGTAGAGAAACCAATTTTTCTATTAAACCATTAACCATGTAATACAACTTAACAAAGTGAGACTTGGTTATGATTATAGACAATAATAGCTATTTATGAAGTATATGTTGACAAATTCACCTTATATGAGTGAATTCCACGTGTACCGTTACATTTGATTTTAAATTAATAGTTAAATTAATTTTATTTTATTTTTGAAAAAATTATTTCCTATCACTAATACAAAAATGTCAGCAAAATAAAATTTAATTTTTCTAAATTTTTATTACTTATGATAGTAAACATTAAATATATTTACAAAAAAAAAATATAAAATCGATCAGTATAATGCTTATAAACAATAAAATGTTATTATTATTTTTTTTTATGAAATAGTTTCTCATAAAAAACAAAAGTCAACAAATAACTCTTTGATTCATAAGAGTTATGACTAATTTATTAATTT
>JBBPBP010009778.1:39044843-39063703 GCA_037974735.1 Cicer chorassanicum | reverse complement strand
TTCTTTTCATATTCTTTTATACCAAACTACTAAATAGGTAACTTATTTTCTATTTGTTTTTCTCTTCTTTTTACTTTCTTTTCTTTTTTTTCATCTTTTCTTTATTTTTTCTTCATCAAACGAACAAAGTGTAAAAAAATAGCAACTAAGTTGTTCTAAATTAATTTTCTCAAAGATTAAAAAGTTATTTTTATGTCACTTTTATTTTTCTCGGATACTAAATTAGGTCTAAATTACGCGAGTCTTCAATTTTAAATAGAAACCAAAACATGTTCAAAATATTATCAAATAGATAAATTCAAAGTTTCAAAATGGTAGCAATTCTAGTTGAAATTTTTCATACATTCAATCAAACAAATATTTACATAAACTCAAATCAGAAAAATCAAAAGACCAAAATTCAAGTAATTCTCATATGATTAACTCATTGTGTGATTACAAATTGTATGGTGAAACTCATTAACAACTATCTCAATTAATTGCAAGTCTTTCATCACATAAATCCCATTAGCAGAGATTTCAAATTCTATGCACATTCAAATGTGTATAAAGAAAATACTTTTAACTTGTCTTCATCTTCCATTCCAAATCCTACGTCTGATGCTAATAGTCACTACTATCCTTCCATCCTCCAATGTCATCATCATTATATTCATCTTCCTGTGGTCAATTCCAATAACAACATTAAAGAAAATACTAACATAACCATATACTACATATATACTATAGCATTATCTCAAATTTTGTGCATCATAACTAGAAATCTTTTCATATTTGTGAAATCAAAGTCACATTCTATGCAATTGTTTGCATAACAAGAAATATGAGCAGTCACATTCTATGCAATTGTTTGCATAGCAAAAAATATGAGCATTTTCACGCTATAAGCTTCTGTAGTTTCTGCGTGACTAACTCGGGTCACACACCTTGTATTTTTAATAATGGCGTTACAATAAATACATTGAATATCTAAGAAGCTGTATAGTCTAAGAATATTAACAGGGTTACTTAATTCTAACAACTTTAAAATGGTTACCTTTCGACTGAAAGTTATACCAACTTCGATTTCACCATAATAAGAATTGTCAGCTCGAACCACACTATACTTTCGAGGACGAAGCTCGGATGATCCATTCTCTACTCCTTCCTCCAATAAATCCTTTACATAGATTCTGGATAAGAAAAAAGAATTATTCTTTATCAATTATCAGAACAAGAAATAAAAAAGTACCACTATGCTATATGATCTTATTCTCATGAGAGTAAAGTCCTACTCATTTTGTGTCTTTTGTCACCCTTATTTATTGGATATAAAGGAATTACACTGCTTAATTAAATCGATATCAAAGAAGTTAACATGAAAATTTTAGTAACTATCATTTTAAACTTAAGATATGTTTGAATTGACTTATTTGAGTCTGTCTACGAACATGTAAAATTCTTTAAAATAATTTATAAAAACAGCTTATGACATGTTCATAAGTTATTTCCATAAACTCTCGTAGTAGTTTATGAAAACAATTTATAAGTTATGTGAAAACAATTCGATTTTATTTAGCTTTTGTTATAGAAAATACCTTATACAAACATGAAGTACTTAATTAAGTTATTTATTCAAACAGGATAGTAAATCAGAGAAATCGGTCATCATTGATGCAATTAACTAATGAAGTAATTAAAGTCTTACATGGCTTGACCAACAAAATCATCCGAAGAAAATACATCCTTGTCCATGATTTTAAGGGTGAGCTTGTAATTGTCACCTGATCCAGGGTATTCCACTCTGAATACAAATTTCTCATTCCATACAGGACTGCCACCCCCCTCTGCATCATTCAATACATCAATCAAGCAACTAAAAATCATATTATAGCAACAATTTTCTTTTAACGTTTATGAGATGTCAGTTCAATAGTAAAAACATACACAGACGCCAATTGTAAAATGGTCATTAGTGTGACAAGTTAAGTGTATTCCCCTATGAAGCACGTATAACGCTTGACACGGCACTAACACCGACAAAGTAGACACTAGCAATAATTTGAAAAAAATTGAAGTGATTGAATATAGTAATATGTGTCAGTTTCGGGGTCTGGGTTGACTTCGAATCGTAAACTAGATTAGCTAATCTAACCACTTGTAAAACAAAATCAAAGAAATGTTAATATGAATGAATGGCATGTGAAAAACCCTACCAATTGTGACAATTGTTGATTGATGGTATATGAATTTTGAGAGAGAATGAGGAAAAGGACTAACTAACCATGAACTACACTGCTCTTGCACTCTTGACGTTTGTATTGTAACAAAACATATGGATCCATGCGAGCTATCAACAAACAAAACATAATTAAAAACAAAACCTTGTTGGAATGATTCAAAACATAGAAGAATCATAAAAATTGCATTAGTATATATATATATATATATATATATATATATATATATATATATATATATCTAAGATTTCAGATCAGAATAGAAACCAGGAATTGAATATAAAACAAAAATCCCATTTTTAGAATAAAAATCTGAGAAAAAACATGGTATGCAAAGATAAAATTGGAAAGGGAAACAAAAAATTGAAGAGGTTATAATGTTGTTTATGTACCAAAGATATCAGTCTGTTGAAGACCCTTTGCTTTGACGAGAAGCACTTCCATGAACCCAATTGTCATCTCTCTCACTTTGTGTTGCTATTCTCAACGGTGGAGATGAATTGAACGAAATAGAAGATTCCTTAGTTTAGTTTGGTTTGTATAATAGAAAGAAGAAAATAAAAGTTGAATGTGAATATACATCATCAGCATACCATAATATAATTAATGCAGACGTGGTTAACTAGAAGATTTGACAAAGACAAAGCCACCTTAAAAGAAAGAGAGTGAATGTGAAACCGAAAATATGTCTAATAAAAACAAAACAAAAAAAAGAAATAGTGGTTGCTAGCCACGTTAGAAAGTCTTCAACGGTTATTCTACGTTTTCCTTTTTCTGAACATGACTTGCTCCATTTGTGTTAGCTGAATATTATTACAAGGAAAATTTGCTAACATCTCTGATTAAAATTGCTTTTATACTTAGCTGACGTTTATTACAAGTCCATCCTGTGCTTATATTCTCAATCACTTGCTACTTTTTGGGGAGTTAATTTTTACCCTCAAATTTAGCTAGAGGTGGTATTTTTGACAACATAGTTTAAAAATAAAATTATAGAACATGAGGTAACATAAGGTGAAATTGTGAAGGTGGCAAATTATGTTAGAAAAGTTGAAAGCAACTTCTATTTTCATAGACAGCGAGAAAACCATCTAAGTTTATGGGAATACAAAATACCCACTTTTTATATATTTTTTACCAAACATGGAAATGGAACAATCTCAACTTCTCAGAGTAGCTAACATCAATGAAATGTCTGAGTTGCTAAAACTGTTGAACTTGATATGACCACTGATAGCAGCCATCAAAAAAGTGTTCAGCAACTCCAGTTTGGTTTCACTATTAAAGACGTTCTCAGTTCAACAACATTATTATTTTTTTCAAAACAATTATAGTTGGTTGCTGAAAATTAAACACTAGCTCAGGTCAAAATGGCGTTTGTACCACATGCTAGCATTATTGTATCTGCTTTTACACAATCCCTCCACAATTGTAAACGTGCAACATAACTGAATGCAATGAAGATATCAAAAGCACCTAAAACATTCATTCCAACATTTTCAAACTAAACACTTGGTTCATACAGCTGCAGCAATGAAAAATAAAAGCTCAAATCCTCCACAATTCATCAGTCTGATTAAAGTTTCACTACATAAGTTCAGAAGTCCAAAAAGCCCCACTTCAGTAACAAGCTTAAAGATTATACATCATAATATGCAAACTATTAAGCAGACTACAGATTTTTGTAAGAGTCTTGATAAATTAAAGGAATTATACATAAGCCCAGTAGCACATTGCAAACAAACCAGCAGTGCAACCTGCATGATGCAAACCATCAAAACAGATTCAAAACAAAGTAGGAGCTGATATCCTAATGAATAAAATCTTACCTCATCTTCCACGTCTAGGTGACAAATCGGCAGATCTTGATCTAGATCCAGGGGGTGATCTAGATGTTCTTGGGGGTGACTTCCACTGGCCTCGATCAGCCTCAGATTTGTACACAGATTTCCTTTTCACAGAATAAAGTATGAACATACAACCCAGGAGAGGGGAAACTGGCACATTCAAGTAAAGAAGCTAAACAGAAAATAGATGGACTCACTCAGCATATCCATTGCTTGGATTCTCATCAGCACCATTTCCATAAGCTGGAGAATACGACCTGCGTTTATGATCCCCATCTCGCTCCACAATAGGACTTCTAGGTGATCTAGGGCGCTCTGCATGCCTTCTAGGGGAAACAGAGTAGTCACCTTGCCGTCTCGGGGGAGGGGAGAAGGACCTGGACCTGGCATATATCAATTCAAAAACCATCACGCTGTGCTTCAGTTAACTACAAAATGAAGTTATTAGAAGAAACTTGCCTTGAGCGATAGCGATTTCTAGAACCAGAGTGATAAGGAGATCTTGATCTGGAAATTGAGCGAGATCGAGAACGCCCTGATGGTTTTGACACGATTAAAAACTTTTCAGTCACTAATCTTGATTAAAAATGCGTGCTGCTACCCAACAAATAACTAAGATTCAATATAAACAATTTTTCAAATATATGAAAACATCCAGTGACAACTTGACTGTAACCAATGAACACCTAAACAAATTAGCAAATATCTGTATTCCTCATACGACAATCATTGATGAGGTATATCACTCCAATAAAAATTAGTCTTCCAGTCCTTATATCAAGCTAACTAAATCAATTAATTAATTACTTAACTTTTCGAAACATAGAGAAAGGTTTCGTATAGGACCAGCAATCCTGATAATTGATATTATGATAACAAAACTCAAGAACACAGTCTAGATAGACTACAACCAAACTATTTCCCACTCAAGAAATACATGGATATGGTATTTTTATAGAAAAAAGTATACCACTGTTTCTATATATCAGGATAAAAACAAAATAGGGGTTAAATCAACCAATTCTAATTCCGACTAAAATAAGGCATGGTCTAGACTTTGGACCAACATGCTTCTCTATGAGGACAGTATCACGACAAAGTAGCAAAAAAATTAAAGTAAAATTTCTTGAGCAACAAATAAACGGTCATCAAATTATCAATTCGGCATCCATATCACATACTATCATTCTATTCTCAAATTTACCCAACAAGGACAAAAGTTTGAATGTGGCAGAAGAACAATAAGCATTACAAGTGCTTAGTATAGATTTCAAGGAGTTGATGTAATTTTAAAAAAGTAATATTACCATGATAGGAAGACCTTTGTCCTCCATAGCCTGCTGGTCCTCTGTAAAATACAAAAACAAAGCAAATATAGTCAAAGGAAAGTCTTTTTTGGTGGGCGATATTTAAATGGGATAAAGTAAAGCTAAAACACAGCATTGTAATCTGTTACATAAGGGCAGACAAAAAAACATAGAAATCTAAAGAAATACCTGCTCCTACTAGTCCGGTGCCGCATCTCTTCTGGCCTTTTTCTTGTCTCTGCAGCCACAACTACGGTTATTTCCCTTCCAGCAAATATTTGTCTGTTCATATGGTACTGCGCCTCGGAGGCATCATAAGAATCCACAAACTGCACGAATGCAAAGCCTCGAGGTTCTCTGTAGGGGAAAAAAGGAGCTTCATTCTAACACAGCTAGAAAAATATTGGCAGATAAATAGTGTAGAATATGCTGATTAGGCAGACTTTGCATACCACAGTAACCACCTCAAATCACATTACATAGTATAGCTTTCTTTAGATAACCTATTAAGGGCTCTCTGAGACATGTATACAGCAGTGGATGCTGAATTTACTAAAGCGGTTAAAATCCAAAGCTTAGTTGTGACCGTGCCTTTTCTTTACATTCAAGTAGTAAAGTGACTTGCAAAATTCTTCAACATTCTTGTTGTATTTATAAGCACTTGAATTCAAAGCTCCTCACAACCACAAACTAAAAAAAAACCTCCTCACGAAGTCTTCAATTGGACAACCAACCAACTTGCATGAAACTTGTATTCATTGAGTTGTGAAATTAAATAGTTTCTCTATCTTGGTATGAACATTAACACACTTGGAAACCAACATGTTGAAGAGTGTGTAGTTCTCTTCAAATGTGGGGCTTGGGCTTGTTTTAACTTCAATTTCAAACCAACATACCCCCTGACAAACCATTCAAAATCAATTCATAAAGCAAAAATCTAAAATATTTATTAACAAAAAAAATTTAGAAGCAGTTTTGGTCCCTTATTTTTCCAAATTGACGATTTTGGTCCTAAAATTCTATTTTTCACGAAGTTGGTCTCTGCACCTAAATTTTTTACATTTTTGGTCCCCTCACTTTTCGCCTTTGGTTCCTCAATTTTGAGGTTTTTCGGAACTTTGTCCCTCACAAGACGATTTTAACTTTCCACGGACCATGAGTTTCAAAAAACTTCAATACTGAGGACCAAAAGTACAATTAAAAAAATATCAAGACCAAATTGGCAAAGATGGCATGTGTCATGAGAAACTAAATAGGAAACCAAAATTGTGAAATTAACAAATAGGCCGACCAACGGTGCAGTTAATCCCGATATTTTAATCCAAAATCAAGAGAGAACAGACCAACCCAACCCAGAACTTTGACACCTTTAAACAATTACCCAATCAATCTAACTCACCAATCTGAAAAAACATAAACATGTGATAAAACAAAACACACAACACAACACAACACAGTGTGATAATTACAAATAATTAAGCATTGTTGATCACAAAGCTAAGCTCACCCAGAGTAATAATCCTTTGGTATGTAGACATCACGAACAGGTCCAAATCGTTCGAACGGGACTCGAAGTTCATCAGGTCTACAATCTAGAGGAATGTTCCGAACCAAAAGGCTTCCATTGTTGCTTTCTCTGCGCCTACCTCCACCACCACCACCGCCACCTCCACCGCCACCTCCACCACCACCGTAACCCCTCCTACTAGGTCCCCTTCCACCGTATCCTCTCCGTGGAGGACTGTAGTAACCTGGACTGTTCCTCCTCATTCTTTACCCTAACCCTAATATCAAAATTAACAAACAATTATTGCAAACTATCGTAAAATTAAATGCGTATAAGGTTGTTTGCAGCATGTAAAACAAAAACATTAGAATCGTGAAAAAGATTGTGAGAATTAGGAATATTATTACCTTGATTGAGTGATCAGAGAGAAAGAAACTTCGTACGCAAAAGGAGAGAATAGAAAGTAAACAATCTGTTTTCTTTTTTTTCCCTCGGAGCGAGATCAACCTGTTTTAAACCCTAGACTTGATTTCGAGAGGCCAATCCAAACGCACCGTTTTAATTACTAATAGTAAATACACTAATTTCTGTCATAACAATTTGAAATATCAAGGCCCTCATTATATTTTTCTGATTTTTTTTTAACTCACTAAATTTCTTTTTAATAATAATCTACGTCTATACATTATTATATTAAAACCAAAAAAATATTATATTAGATTAAATATCAAGAACTATTTGAGTTTTTAACTGAAGCAATTACTAAAATAACATTGTCCTACACTTTTAGAGAATAAATAATAGTTTATCCATCTGAAATATCTAGTCCTCATCATATTTTTTAATTTTTTCAATAATAATAAAATTTATAATCTATATATGTATATTTATTATGTATAAAACCAACTTCAAAGTTAACTAACTTAACTATTAATTTTGGTGGGACTTTTTATGAATACATTTATCCTTAATAATTCAACTTTTTAATTTAAATTTAAATATAAATCAACACCAAAACTATTTTTTTTTTACAAATTTCCTTAACAATACAATTTTTAAAAAAAATTCAAATTCAAGATATAACATTAATATTGACACTGATATTTAGATAAATTTAAATTAATAACATAAATTTATAAAAATAAAACACTTTATACAATAAAATCTAATAATATATATATATATACAAAAAAAATATAATAGAAAATACAGATAGCCAAACACATTTTTACTCATCTTTCCGCCAGTAATAATAAAGATGGACATGAAAATTGTAAGTCAACCATTGTTAGTTTAAAATATTGGGTGAACTCATCCAAGCATTCTCAACCAATCTTACAAAAATCTTATATAATAATATCAAAATTTAAGATATCCTCTTTCATATATATCATACAACAAAGGAGGTTTATATCTAGCAGAATGGATTAATCTCCTACAATATTGCAAATTGTGGCTTGAATTTCAACAAAAAGATGTGTAGGAAAACAAATATATATATATATATATATATATATATATATTAAAATTGTACCATTAACTGTAGATTTAGGAGGTCATATGATTAATAAAAATATACTATACATATTGACGGTTGTTAATTTAATTTATTATGTTTTCAATCTATGATTTACTACAAACATTCCGATTGGTCGAGAGGAATTAGAATTTTTTATTTCTTGATTAGTGTTTTAAATTCGAATTTAAAAATGTGATTCAAAGGTAAAATTCCACTAAAGTGATCAACTAAATTTCTCAAAGGAAATTAATCATTAACAAGGCCAGTAGATACTATGAACTTATAACACAGTTAACAAAAGAAAATTCATGACCTAGTAATATAAATGAAAATTCATGACCTACAAATATGAATGATCAGCTTTTGTTCTGATCCAATATAAACCTCATAAAAATGGTAAGGTTTTGATTATGGACTAAAGGTGGACAATGATAAGGCCAACCCAGCAAATATTCAGGTCAAAAGCAGAACTTTAGATAAGCTTTTCAAAATTAATAACATTATATTTTGATCTTTATTATTCATTTTTAAAGCATATTGTGGTTGATATAAATTTCTGTTGCGTGTAGAAAGTGGCTGAGCTTGATTGATTTGGTTGAGTGGATAAAAATGGATAAGTAGCATACTAAAAGATTAAAGTTCGACATAATTAAAGTAATTTAGATTTGATTGATTTCTTTGGGTGGATCAAAATGGATAAGTAACACACTAAAAGATTAAAGTTAGACAGAATTATAGAATTTCAGATTTATAATATATAAAATGTGGGTTATAGCAACATGAATATAATATACTGGCACATTGGTTAAATATTTATGCTTAAATCAAGGCGTGTGTTCAATTCTAAGAAGAGATTAACATTATTTTGAAACTTTAAAGATTATACACATAATATGAGATTTCTAAAAAAAATGGGGACTAGGCAAAGGTATGATCACCTTAGCAAAGGTATAATAAACTCAACCACAAAGTTTGACTGTGACTCAAAATTAACTCTACATTTCTGAATAATGGATTTAAAGATAAATAGTTCTATTTGACCAAACAACATTAACCGACATTTGGGCATCTAACTCAAAATAATAACACAATGCAACTCAAGCTCTTTAGCCACCTCTTCCTTCTCCTCTTACCAATGAGCCAACCAATTTGTTCTAACAAAAAGAAAATCACCACTCTCTCCCATATGACACATACCAACTGTCGTAGTCCCATCGACGGAGAAACAGATATATCAATATTTAATTTTAAGAAACCTGTAGAGGCCTCATCCACACCTCTAATTCAACATGCAGTTGATCAATGATTTCCACTTAGCCTGAGATTTCAAACTTTGAGCAAGACATAAGCAGCCATTAAACTGACAATGTGCAATCAACCTGTAACTGCAAGATCCAGATTTGGTAGCTGGGGTTCCAGATTGTCAGAGTCTGTTGCCAAAGGAGTTTTCTGGAAATTGTTTCGTAGTTGCCCACAAGCTGCATTTGCGTCTAAGCCTCTGGTTTGGCGTACACTCACAGTTATTTTAGATGACTCCAAAGCATCGGAAAATGCTTGCACCTACCAAATGAGAAAGTTTGGATTGAATACTCCAAAGTTATTGAATAAATCAAGCCATGAAGTAAATCTTGTTTAGAATGAATGAAACATGAGAAAGTTATCATACTGCTTTCCTGTAAGGACGGCGATATTCGGAGCCTTCTATTGGATTAAAAGGTATCAGGTTGACATGATAACCACTTCCATATGCATGTAGTAATTTAGCAAGTTCTACCGCATGCTCTACTGCGTCATTGATTCCAGCTGCTCAAACATAATGCAAGAAAATTGGCAAGTACATTGTAAGAATTTCATTAACCTTACTGTACGAGGAGGAACAAGATTGTGTTGGAAATTTTCGGTACCTAAAAGGGCATATTCAAAGGAAACCCGTCTACTTGTTTCCTTGAAGTATTCCTTGCAGTCACTCATAAGTGCATCCAATGGATAGGACTTTGCACTTGGAACAATTGTCTCCCTTAGTTTCTGGTTAGGAGCATGTAGGCTGATGCAAGATACAAAAGAAAAATCATATATTTGAAAGAGAATTATATACATATACGTGTACGAAAGAATCCCCTAAAAAAGCGATCGAATGACATACTTTGCAGCCACAATTCCAGACCCAACACCGGAGTATCGAACAATGAACAAAGAAAGGCATGAGATAAAAGCATAATGACTATTCATTGTGATGATTACCTCACAGCTAAAGTGGATTGAAGTTTGTGAGAAGCTAGCTTCTTTATTGTATTTGGAACCCCCACGGTGGAGATAGTCATCATTCTTTGCCCAATTTGTATATCCTACAAGAAGCCCATCCAAAATCCAACATTAGCACACTTGTAAAACTTATTATATGTTCTCTATCACGATAAAATGAAATATAGAAGGTGAAATAATACCAGGCAAAACATTATGCTGATAAAATAATTTCTTTTGACGGAGCGAGCATATGTATGCATAAAACTGTATCACTTTGGTTCCAATAGAACTAAAATATATCACTTTTTACCTTATATCCTGTTCTGTTCTACTTTTAACATGTACCAAACATAGAACTTAACTCTTATGTTCTGTTCTGTCCTGTTCTAATTTCTAAAGAATTTCTCCAAAAAAATTCAAAATAATTTTTGACCCTCCTTCAGTAGAAAGAGAATCTAAAGTTACTAAGATGGAATCAAATTCAGTAACAACCGGTCTGTGTTAGATTAAAATGGTAGTGTTGACCATGTTAAGAGCATAAATGGAGGTTTAAACGCTCAAAATATCATAGAATACTGTTACAAATATAAGCAACCATTTGATAAGAAAATAATTCCACATATCATAGGCATTCATTCACCTTATTCAAGCAACGATGTGCCTCAAGTACTGCCTTCAGGTTTAACATTGGTTCACCCATTCCCATAAAGACAACATTTGTCACCCTGCGCTTGAAGACCTCCTCAATGGCCAAGACCTGTTCACAGATAATGTGGGAAATTTAACATCAAACTACTCTAATGTATGTATGAACACAAATTAGGTATGACACAAACCTGCTCAACAATTTCATGGCTCCGAAGATTCCTTGAAAATCCCCCCTTTCCAGTGGCACAAAATGAGCATCGCAGTGGGCAACCTACCTAAATATCAAAATAACAGATAACCATAACAAACAAAAATGGAAACATCAGCACATATTGTCACATAAAACAGAAATCAGTTTCCTAATCAACTATGCAAACATTACTGCAAAGAAGGAGAACAACAATTCATTGTTTGATTATTGAGGAGTAAGTCAAACACCTGTGATGAGACACATGCTGTCAGGCGAACTGAACCCTTATCATCTTCGACTGGAATACCAACAGTTTCAATCAATCTGTTGTCCTCCAACTTTAACAACAACTGCAAATTCAAATTCCAACAAAAAGAAATGCAAAAAATCAAGGAAACATCAACAATCGCATCCTTTAACATGCAAGTAAATATCCTACCCTACTTCTTTAAAATATAAGTAAAAAACCAAAAGAAAACAACTTGAACCATTGCCGAAAAAATCAGAACATGGTCCATGCAATCAAATAGAATTTGTTCGTAGACATCTCAAAATATAAGTGGTCACTAAAACAGCAATAAATCATTTTAAAAACTAAAAGCTACAACACACAACAATAAATGATAACCAGTGCCACACATGTTAAAGAAATTAAAAAGTTTTTCTTATTGAAGGTATTGAATGTTGTGATATCCCATAAAAATTAACAATTTCTTGACTTGTTAACCTAGTTAGCAGGAACATTAATTAAAAACAACAACAATAGGATTGCATGCTAAACTGTGATTATATCTTTTACCTTAACAGTTCCATCAGCTGCAACGACAGTGTTGAAAATCGGAGACCGCCCCACCTTCCATCCAGCTTCCTCAAGTTCATTCCTAAATGCCTGAGGCACTGCAATGCAAGAAAAATCAAAACAGCACAACATCAAAAAGTTAATACTTCCATTGTCAACTACCACACTCGATATTAACAGAAACATCACCAACAATATAATTTGAGAAATGGATACCGACATTGTTAAATACCCTACATTAATAAAAGCACGCAGTTACCCTCTATAATAGACCCCAGCCATTGATTTAGACAATTCAAATTACTAACTACATACTCATTTAATTACATAAAATAATCTCAACCATTTATTTTAATCAGAAAGTTGAGGTTAATAACTGCGAAAGTTACACAATTACTACACCAAATTCATTTTAGATTTACATATACCTGTGTGGCACATCAGACATGTCTTCAATATATAGTATTTGTGAAACATAGCTCTCAACTCACACAAACCTAACCAAAAAAAAAAAAACAAAGGTTAAAAGAAAAACAGTTACCTTGAATAAACTCCTGAATATCTCTGAGTTTTCTCTTGTAGATAAGATGATAAAGTTGCTTCCCCCTAAAACCTTGCTAAGAAAAATTAAACCAAATAAACAACAAATTATTATAAGAAATTAAAATATTTAATTTTAATTTTCAGTTGAATTCAATTATGCATAAATAAAGGGAATGGGAAAAGAAGAAGAAGAAATTTACTTGACCAAAGCTAAGGGAAAGTTGTTGGAGATCGTTCTCGGATAAGCCAAGGAGAACCTGAGAGTGAGAATTCGTGCGAGTGGAAGAAGAGGTTGCGAAGGAAACGGCAGCACGTGTGCGAGGAGAAGGGCGCACCACACGTGCGAGGGGCATAGAACAGTGCTGAAGAAGAGACATCATTACAGAAGATGAAGATGAAGAAGAAGATAACGAACCAAACCCCCCTTTCGCTTAAACCCTCCACCCACTACTATTCATGTTTAACTTTTTTTTCTTTTTTTCTTTTCTTCATGTAAATCGTTAAAATTATTAAATATCACATGCATTTTTAGGTTATTGAAATTTTTAAAATCTATAAATATCACCTGCAATGCAATGGGCATTTCCATTAAATAATTTAAAAAGTAAAAATCTAAAGTTTCTAGTTTTTATAGAAAAAAAATTAAAGTTTCTTTTAAAATACTTCTAAAAAATATGGGTTTAATTTATTATAAAAAATATATCTTTTTTCTTTACTTAATATGGGATAAATATTTTGTTTTCCTTTGGTCAAGTTTTTTGTCTTCTTTCCATCAAAAATTTAATTTTCATCTTTTTTCTTGAAAAAAAGTTGATATTCTAAAGTGAAGAATTATGGTTTTTTTTTCTTTCTTTGTAAAAACTAGTACTAGTATTAAAACTCTCTCATTCTTTTATAGTGATAAAACATATATTTATCTCTATATATAACATTTAACTTCTCTTGAAAAAAACTAAAGACAATTATAGATTGGTAGAAAAAATTGGAAAATATAAATTCATATTATTTTTTATAAATAGCAAATGTTACTCAATAGTTGTTGTTTTGTTAACGGGAGAAATTCAACCCATAAACTCTCTTTTATCATTTCAATCCTATGTCCTCTCTAAACCACCAATCCACTTTCTCATTCCTTAAATATTCCATATGATTAAATAATTAACTAAAAAACTAATTAATTTGATTTTGTCAAACATAGTAAGGTTAATATTTGTTAATCTTATCCAATTGATGTTAAGCTAAAAGTTAGCCACACTTCACAATCACAAGCATAATTTCTGTCCCTAATAAAAAAAGAAAAATAACTCCACCAACATTACATTGTTAAAACAAAATTCTTTAAAATTGTCACATGATAAAACTTTTTAAAAATGATATTTGAGTTGAAAAGGAAAGAAACATTGAAAGAAGAAATGAAAATTTTAATAATATTACTAATAATCTGTACAACAATCACAGATATCATAAGACACATAATTAAGTTCATCATGATATACAAACAACTCAAGATCAGAAACATATAGCTAGCTATATCATTCACTTTTCATTGTTTTGTTTCACTTTGTTTCCTTCTATGTTGTCTAGGACCATTGCTCCTTGAGCTATGAACACTCCTAATATTTCGATCTCGAGAGCTTCCCGCTCCTTCGATCGTATCATCGGAACCCTGAAGTTCCTCCAATGCCCTTACGACTTCGTCCATTTTCGGTCTGAATCTTGGTTCGACAGACAAGCATTGAACTGCAAGGTCAGCTACTTTCATTGCTTGCCGCAACGTGTATTGGCCTTCGATGCGAGCATCCATAACTTGGAAGATGCGGCGTTTGCTGTTTAGGTAAGGTTTGGCCCATTCAATTAAATTATGTTCCCCGGATGGCCTATTGTTGTCGAGTGTACGTTTTCCGGACATAATTTCAAGGAGCACAACGCCGAAGCTGTATACATCACTCTTTTTGGTCAAATGACCTTTGCAAAAATACAAAGTCGAAAGCAACATGTCAGAAATGAAGAGTCAAGTTCACACTATTGAATTTTCAAACAAGCTAACATAGTTTCTAGAGACTAAATATGGTTCATTTTACATTGGATGATGATAAGTCTCATTTAAGGAGAAAAAAAGTCAATGCGTGATACTATTCTAGAATGAAATATAAGCAAAAAAAATATCTGAAAAGTTCATGTATCTAGTCTTAATTTTTAACTAGATAAATCAACTTTTCAATGACCATTTTTGTTTATATTTCATTATGGAGGGAGTAATTTAGAAGACACGATTATGTCATGTGCGAAAGAAATATAATATCATGGTAGGACCAATACATAAGTACTTTAGTAAAGTTTCGTACCTGTGGCCATATATTCGGGGGCTGCATAGCCGTATGTTCCCATTACTCTCGTAGAGACGTGACTATTATCGCCTGCAGGCCCGTCCTTTGCCAAGCCAAAATCGGAAAGTTTTGCATTATATTTCTGTCATCAACAAAACGGAACGTTAGAAAAAGCCATTTGACAATTGAATCGTAAGAGCGATGATGATACTTGCTTACCGAGTCAAGTAATATATTTGAAGTTTTAAAGTCTCTATAAATCACTTTTGCTTCATCGCTATGAAGATATGCAAGACCCTTAGCAGCATCAAGAGCAATCTTCATTCGGATACTCCAAGAAAGCGGTTGAAAGTAAGAAGCTCCTGTTCCAAAAACATTATATAAATGAGAGTTTGTGGTATTAAATAGTGTCAAGCATAAGAGAAATTTGAAGGAACATCAATAACTTACTCCTAAATAAATGATTGTCTAAACTGCCCTTGGTCAAGAACTCGTATACCAAAAGCCGTTGGTCATCTTCGAAGCAGTAACCAATCAATTTCACAAGATTAGGATGATGCAGCTGTCCCAAGTAATTGATTTCTGTCTATAGCACAAGGCTAATTAGTTACATCTAAAGAAGAAATCATCTAAATGTAAACATAAACAAAAATCAATTACATTTTAGCCGATGAAGTTCTTTTTGGAATTTTCGCTAAGATGCAATTCTCATTCACGACATTAACAAAAATGTATCTAATTCTCGAGATTTAAGCGAGGTTCCAAGGAAATGACACTCACCAACCATTCACTATGTCCTTGCAAACCTTCTTGGTTAAGTCTCTTGACAGCAATGACGACTCCAGTCCCAGGTTTAACCGGTACGAGTGAGTGCTCGTCAATCCACCCTTTAAATACAGCTCCAAATCCACCTTCACCAACCACACTATCGGGACGGAAATTTCTTGTAGCAATTTTCAGCTCACTAAAAGTGAAGCTCTTCATATTTGAAGACTTCAAAATCTCGCCCTCAGTCCGAGGAGTTGGAGGCCCGGTAGTGGGAGTGGTGCGACCACTCAAGCCATTATCTTTGCTACCATCCTTTGAACTCAAACCTACACATGTCAAAAGAAAATCATGTATAAACATTCTAACACAATGCTTTGTTCTCTTTCTGTTAGAAACTATGCTCTTCTAACACATACTAGCACTATGCATAACATGGTGTTAAATTGCGGTCCGCAGATATTGTGAATTTTCAAGTCTCTGCAACAACATTGCAGCCGCATTTTCCCCAATATAAAAGTTTGCAATAGTGCAACCGCAATTTAAAACCATGATGCATGCATAAAACAATTTTTTTTGTACCAGTTATACACTAGATTTTTGTTGTTGTAAGAACTTAGAAGAGAATGAAAAGTTCAAACACTTAAAAATTAGATAAATAAGCTTAGTTCCAAAGCTTTCCAAGTGAAGTTCTTAAAACTCTGCTTCTCATCCAATATTTTTTTTCTTAACCATCAAATCAAAGAAAGATTTAAATTGAATATCTTAGAAAAATTCTCATACAAGGAGTGGATCTTACAAATTTCCAAAATAAACAATTTACACAATCTTGTACCAAAAAATCAATACCACATAACTCATCATCATCATCATAGCTACTAAACAATTCCATGATAATCAATTCCATCTTAGTGAATCATTCATTCTTCAAAAACCAAAAAATTCCCATAAATTGCTTCCTAGTTTCCACCAAAACCCAATTAATTAATCTAAATAAAACCACAAGGTGATCAATATAAAAAAGTTTAAACTTTTGAATACAAGGGGTAGAAGAAAAGAGTAAAAAGAACATTTTTTTAAATGAAAAGAACACATGCAACAATGATAGCATATATACCATTTCTTGGAGGGCTTTCAGCTTTGATTCTAGCACTTAAGCAACAACCCATGAAGACAAAAATAGCTGAAGAACACAGAAGCTAAAGAAGTTGAAGTTCTAAAAATTGAAGAGCTTAATGAAAGAAGTAGACAAAGGAAAAAAAAGAGGTAAAAGAACATATATGCAAGTGTGAAAGCAAGTGTATTTTCCACATGAAATGTTAGCTGTCAACTTATGACTCAAAACCGCCCAATATTCAATGCAATCTATTGCTTCTAGTTCCAAAGACTAGTATTTGTGAACTAACTGGGAATTAATAGTAAAAAAACACATATTAAATTTGTCAAATATTTTATTTTGATTAGTGTTGTTGAATGAAATAATAATAATTTTATCAAATTATTATTATTGATTATCGGTGAGAGTGACAATGATTTTATTAGGTTATTCCTATAATTTATTAGTGTATTCTTATTAGAATAAGGTAAAATAGAGAATAATAATGTATGAGTAATATAAAATTAGAAGATATAATTGAAATAAAGTAATCAAATATATATTATTAATAAAAAATAATAATTATTTTAAATAAATATTTTTTACAAATGTGGTAATTGTTTTGGAAGAGAGTGAAATAATAACTAGAGCGAATACAATTAAAAAGTAAATAAAATTATGTTGAAATTAAAAAGTAAATAAAATTATGTTGAAAATTACAATAATCTTTTTTTCTGAGACATACATTTTGTGTGTGTGTGAATGGAGATGTGGATCTAAGAAAGAAAGTTCTTGGTATTTGACTTTTTGAAAGAGAAGGACAAAACCAAAACGGGGTTGACCTTAATGACACCAATGGATTTATGGTTAGATTATGTGCAAGTGGAAACTATTATGTGTGAGCTGTTCTAATGCTTCCAACCCCCAACCTTTTTTTTTTTATTTGTTGCTTCTTGTGGATCATTGCTTTCAATCTTATCTTTCTCTTATTCTTGGTGGCCTTTTTTTTTTTTATTTATATAAATGTCACTTTATTATAAAACCATAACATATTTGTAAGGTATTAGCAGGGACCAAGTTAGAAGGGAGACCGGAGGTCATGGTTTTTTTTGTAAATTTTTTTAATATCAATATTTTATTATAATTGTTTATCTTATTTTTTTTAATAGTATATATATTATAATTTCTTGTATATATGTGCATTTAAAATTTTATTTTTTATTTATTAAATTATATTTTTGAACTTAGTCTCTCCATACTTAATTATTGACTTCGTCCTGAATAAGAGAAAAAGAACATTTTCTAATGCTGAATTAATTAGAGATATTTTTATAAATCAAAAATTGATGTATATTGAATTTTGTGAAGAATCTTATATTAAGAAACAAAGAAAAAAATGAAAAGAATCTTGTATTTTGTTTGAAAAATTTATATATCTTTAAAAATATTTTATATAATTTTTTCTAATTAAAAAAAAAGTACTCTCATCTTCTCAACAAAATAGAAAATCATTTATTCTTACACACACACTTTATACTAGTAGTATAGTAACTCCAGATCAATTTCAAATTACAACAACTAAGTGCAGAAAATCTAACCAGATGAATCAAAAGCTTTTATTGTCACTTCCCTTAAAACGACAACTTTGCATGGCCTGATCAACCATTCTCTTGATTATGTTATTAGGACCATTAATATGTTAGAGGGATTTTCTCCTCTAAAGTAAGAAGATCAATGTTATAATTATTTATTATTGATCGTGCATATGTGTAAAATAATAACAATTTATTTAATTAACAATTCATTTAATGATTAATAGTTGACATTATTATTCACTTTATTCATTTAA
>JBBPBP010009778.1:38998449-39044554 GCA_037974735.1 Cicer chorassanicum | reverse complement strand
TTTTTTTGGAGAAGAGAGAGAAGATTGTTTGTCCAAGTTTCAAACATTCAATGCCTCTAAGAAAGCCATACCATCTCCTTCTCATTTTAATGATATAATTTGAATTGTGTCTAACTTTTAAGAAAATTATTAGTTTTATTGATTTTAATGATTAAATAATTTTTATTTATTTAAATATTGATATTAATTGTAGTTAGTTAAACAATTTGATCAATTGAGACATAATAAATAACAGTATTTTAATGAAAAAAATAATTAATGTTATATTAATATCAAAAAAATAGTAAATAAAACATTTAAAATAAAATTAAAGAACAATAAGTTTTTTTTATTCTTAACGCATTATTTTTTTGTTGTTGATAAGATTTCGTAACCATCATGGTGGTAGTAGTCTTTTTATTTTATATAATGCTATGGTGGTAGTATGACTATGAAGTATGAACTACATGAAAATATCGTATGAATGCGACTTTAGTGCACTAGTACAATTTATTTTGCTAAATATCAGGAGACAATAGGTTGTCGTGAGAAGTTATAATTAGATATATGTCTTCTTCTTTAGGAAAAATAAAACATTTGAAAAAATTGACAATTTTTTTAAAAATATTTAATAATTTATTTATTTAAATTTTATGAGACATTTATGATAAATTACAATAACAACTAAACATTGTTTTTTAAATGAAACAAACTTACGTCATATCATTATTAATAATTATTATTATTATTATTATTATTATTATAATTAAACAAGATAAGTATTTTTAATCTTTTTATAAGTACAAAATATTCACCATTATTATTTTATGATAAACAATTCTACTATTTAATGATAAACAAATTATATGCTGCTGCAGTTTGATATGCAATGTTTGCTTGGCGTAGCCAGCGTCATGGAGGAATGATGTGGTGGAGAACTTTCTTTGTTTTAATACTCTAATTAGAGGGAGCAAGGTGATAAAGGTAACTCATTTAATTTGGCTAACTACAGTTTGGTGCATTGACTAGAAAGATCATATTGTTTAGGGCAATGTTTTTAATTTGAAGGACATTGTTGTCAAAACCAAAAGGTTGTCCTAGTTTTGGTTTATCAATACAGAGGGTAGGAATATAAATTTTTGTTTCTCATATTGGTGAATGAGTCTAGTTTCGTGCCTTAAAAGTGTGTAATCTCCTTTGTAGTATTTGGTGCTGCTTGTATCATGAGGTTGAAGTATTCTTTGTACTTTTGATTAATATAATTTTTTCTCGTAAAAAAACTTATAACTACTTGTTAACTACTTGTTAAGGTTGTCTTAATTTCTTATTACTCAATTAACCAATAACCATATGATAAAAAAAGGTAAAGTGGGCAATTTTTTTAAGGATATATGACTTTTTAGTGTCAACCCTAGAGATTAATGTTTTAATTTTGAATTTAGAACTTGCGTCGTGCTATTTATTTATAATACGAAACATTTTAATTATTATGTTTATTTAATATACTAAAGTGTTTGAGTGAAATTTGTTTTGATAAGACATCGAACGGAAGACTTGGTTGTGAGCTGCTATAGAACTTCAGTCTCAAACAATATGTAGCCGATTATTATTAAAGAGGACAATAATAATACAATTGAGACTATTATGTGTGCCAATTGATAACTCTATCTCACAAGTTATGAATATCAGATATGAAGTCACAACATTGATATACATTAGAATGAATGTATATTAGATTGACCCGCAATGAGAATACTATATGGTGTGTTACGTAAGTGTCATAAGTTATTTTCATAGTGATAATAGTGTATGTCACTCTTAGACCTGAAATCACTATGATCTCTAGATGAGGAGTTGATTGTTTTATTGTCGTCAAACATTATTTGTAACAGAACGATTATAAAGTCGATTAACTAAACAGTCAATGAGTCATGTTGAGGGACATAAGTGACTTATATGGAATTTGCCCCTCCCACACAATGAGAGTAATATTTATGGGTTCCAGGATAGAGTATGACTGTTAACACATAGTCATGCTTTGATAAGTCAGTATGGGATATTGATTGTTGTAAAGTATACCCGGGTATCAAGGAATGAGACATCAAACTATACAAAGGTAAGACACATTTTATGTCTTGAGTTCGATTTAGTTATTAGGACAAAAGGGAGATTATACACAGTATCATTATCACATAAATGTTACGTCAGATCACATGACATTCTCGTCACTTGGATAACAGTGGTGTGTAGCTAGATACTGCTCGCTGTGTATAATATTAAATAGATGATTTAATATTATTACCAATATTATAAGAACCTACATAGTCACACACAAGAACATATTAATTAGGAGTTAAAGCATAAACATGTAAGACTTATCAAGTGAAACGCTAAACACCATAAGCTACAATACTTAGATTAGTATAAGGGTCTATAAGTATAACTCTTATACATAATTTGGATTTTAATCAGAAAAAAGAAAAACTTTAGTTGTTCTCTTCATCAGCCTCATTTATCGGCTAGCGGTAAAACTGAGACTGCCCTCACTCGAGTTATGTTCGTATGGACTACGTATATTGTCAATAAAACAATGTTTGTGGTCATAACTAAAATCCGTGAAAGAAAAATTTAATTTTTATCTAATGTATTTATCTATTTTTACTTGCGATTATCCTTCCTAACTATCCATCAATAATCATTTAAATAGGAACTTTGAAAGAGAGCTTTAAGTATATTATCAAACAATAATAATAAAAGGTTTTGTTGAAGGACGGTGTCCTTAATTAAAATAAATGTCTGTGATGTATCAAAAGAACCAAAAATAATTAATAAAGACATACATGCATCATGCATGTGGGGAAAATGTTGTTCTTTAAAAAAATAATTCGAGGCATATATTATCATACTTAGTATTATACTATATTGGTCAGTTCCAGTCATAACTACTTCTCCGTAAAAATTATTATTTAAAAATTATTTAAAATTTTAATAACAATTGTCATCTATCTTTAAAATAGAAATTAACAGTTATATTTATTGTCATGTCTAATAATATAATCAATGATAATTTATATATATGATTTTTGTCAAATTGATGCCCATCAAGTATAAGTCAAGTCAATGTTGATAGTGTTCTTATCCAATTTTTAAATATCAATCCAATGTGAAACTTGTCTATATTATATTGGTAAAACTTGGCATTGGGTGAAAGAAGAAAATAAGCCATTTTTGGCAAAGGGGCTTGTTTGGGGTCAACCATGATAAGCAATAATAATTGCAACCACATACTAGTATATATACCACTAGTCTATCTACTACATTAATATACACTTGTTGGTGCTCAAATATGTACCCAAACTCTCATGTGATTTCCTGTCTCAATGTCAAAATCATGCGGGGCCAACCCTTCCACTACAAAATTGGTCTCTTTTGGACATTGAAATAGGCCTGCAAAATGTAAGCTAAGCATTCATAATCATTAATTAAATATTGGCAAGTACATTTATTAGAAAAATATGATGGGTTTTATGTTCTTGAAATATTAAATAATTTTCTTAAATTCAATTTTATCAAAAAATGTTTGAGCTTAAAATAAAAATAATTGTCTCTATATATTAATGATTTTTTTTTTATCAAACACTAAATCCTTCAAGGCTCTTTAATGTATTGCAGAAGCCACTACTAGTTTCAAAGCTAACTCAAAAAACAAATAAACTAAAAAATATACATGTTTTCACAAGTTTTATAGAAATATCACTTATTTCTCATAATTTTGAACATTCATTGTATATGTGAAAGAACTTCAAAGCGCGCACGCGTCTATATATATATATATATATTTATAATCAGTAAAAAGTAGGATTAAAAGTGTGTTATTTTGACGGATCAAAATTATAATTGATCTCTTTAAATAGTCAAGTAGGACTTTTCATAACAAAATGAAAAATGAAGTTGAAACTAACAATTGTTAATGTCAAATAATTTGTAAAACTTTGACAAACAATTATGATAAAAAAATCCTACTTGCAATTTTCCTACAAAGATTCTTTCAAGAAAAAATTGGAATGCACGTGCCTTTACTAGTCAAAATGATACAATTGCGTAAAATTAGAGGAAGTGCACACGAATGAAACACAATGCATGAATAATAAAAAAGTAACATTTACATTTCTGTTGACTAATATAAAAGACGCATGAGTAATAAAAAAGTAATATTTTTTTGACTAATATAAAAGAGCAATATTATCATATATTAAATTTTAATTCAATTTATAAATGTCGATATAATTAAATTAAACGTTTGTCTCAAATTCAAATTCGAAATCTCACGATTTTGTAAATTAATTACAATGATATTTATTATATTTTATAAGACAAAAAAAAATTATTCATCGTTTTTTCATTTTTTCGTTGAGGGTCAGCATATAATTATTTACACCTTAACATAAAATAATGATTAATTATTTACACCTTTTCATAAAATAATAATAATAATAATCATTATTTACACCACATAAATAAATATCTAAAAGAAAAATAGGTAACGACAATCCATATGTCGTAAACAATTATCTCACTCGGTTACAAGAACTAACGACTGTCAAAACCATTTGTTTCTTACTTTTATATAAGTAGCTATCAAAAACAAACTACATGATGATGCAAACAAATTGACAATATTTTTTAGTTTTAAAAAATAAAATTTTCTATATAAACTGAACATAAAAAAATGAAATCAATATAACGTAGTTATAATTATTGATAATGATTAAAATAAATATAGTTTTTTTTCTCAAATTAAAAAAAGAAAGACTCCTTATTTGGAAAATACGTATTTAAGGTGATATTGTAAAATGATCTTCGATTTTAATGTAAACTATGAGAAAAATTTCTACATATTTTTGGTGCTAAATAAGTTTAGGTCAGTTGGATCTCATTAGTTCATCAGAGTCAGAGAAAGCTCCAAAACTCATATAGCAAAGTTTCTTGAAGTACTTTCTACATTTTGCTAACATGGATTTACATATGTTGTGTTGTACAATGTGAGTGAATGGTTGTGTCTCATAATAGCCAAGCGATTATATGATCCACATTTCTAAATTGCATAAGCTTCATCATCTAACATCTCAACTACAGGAGCAAACTACAAAATGAACAAACCAATAAGGTGATTGATTAACACAAATTCACACAGAACAAAGAAACTTGTTGTACACACTGACCTCATCATTCTCCTCAAAGTACAAACCATCAACAGCACTGTTCTTTTGAAACTCCCACCCTAGATTGTTCTCTAACAGCTCCTTAAATTTCCTTGTCTGCCAAGAGAAAAATATTAGGACAATTCAACATTTTTTCTCTACAAAAAATACATTGCAGCTAGAAGCAAATGCAATAGTATCTATGAATATCTATTAGAATATGAAAATTTTAATAAATGTAAATAAAGCTCAACCAATCTAATCTGGAGTAGTTTTGCAATACAGCGCGATGTAATTTGAAAACAAAGTAGAACATTTATAAACACATTAAAAATAATACAATTTTGTTCAAACATTAGGATGAATCAAAAGTAGGACAAAATTTGTTTGTATATAATTAGGGATATCGAAGTGAATTCATATACCAGGTATCTCCGGGTGTGAGTACTTGAACCTCTATCAACCCTCACCCCATTAATAAGCGGTTAGGAAGAGAAAAAACTATTTATTTTACCTGAAGCTTAAAAGTAGAAAAAAATCCAAACTTATTCCGCAAAGGGTTTTTTATCCATTGGTATCCATGGATCATGGATGTAGGTGATCGAACTAGTGTTGACGCTACAATGCTATAGTGCTGCTATTTGACAGCACTTTGAACTAAATCACGTGCAGCGAAATAATAGTAGTTTGTTAAAATTCCGCTGTACTATAGCGACGCTATTGGACAACACTAAATCCAACTCGTGGAGAGTAGGGAGGGTGAATAACAATAAGAGAGATTCTTTTCCCACCTCCCAATGCTCTCTGGATTGACCAATCCGGAGGTGTATTTTAGAGGTTTTTGAGAACATAAGGGGGTGGAAAAAAACGCTACTTATCAATAATAGTATACTAGCATATGAAAACATAGGTCAAAGCTCATACCCATTTTAAAAGATCTCCATCAACAACTGACCCATCTAGCACCAAAGAAAAGAAGTCCTACAATTCCAAAACAACAAGCATTAGTTGAACTTGAACTCAGCAAATCAAATCAAATATCCATAATGAAAACAAGATCTAAATTCTAATCAGTGTTAATTAAAAAGGACAAAATTTTGAGCGACTAGTTCGCAACAATCAACTTTCTAACAATATGAACTGTACTTTTCAAGATCTTAAAATCCATAACTGATCAAACTAGGCGTCAATCTATTTTCTTTCAATGAGAAAAGCTAGGTAATAGATCAAAATTATGCATTTAAAATATCGAGTTCATATATATATACCTTGCAAAGATAGTGCAAAAAGCTATCAGTAGAAAGCCAAGAATCATCCAACAATGGTGATCTTGTATCATCCGTGCGATCTTTCTGTAGTCCATATTTTAGTTGATAATAGATGACTTTAATGAACTACAAGAATCCACAAAATATTAAGTATCAGTTTGGTGAGGCCAAAAGAACAGAAAACAAGAGGGAACCGTCGACCAATGCAAAGAGCCTATCAAATTAATGTATAAAAACGTTAACTGAATTTACATTACAAGTAATAAATCATGGCAAGCTGCTAACACATCTAACTTTTGGACAGTAATAATATACTTAGGATTATTTGCAGCACCAAAAGTATTTTGTAATTTTTTTTTTTGTTTGAAAGGAAATTGATGAATAATTTGATTGTGGCTTATTTTCTTAATCTGGATTCAGCTGCTTATTGTTTACAGACTAGTTCACAATTATTACAATGAAGGATGAAGTAATAGCAATCCATGTAATTCTAATAATGCCACTGTTTGCACCTAAAAGAAACAAACATTAAAAACATTGTTAAAGTTTACCTTGGTGAAAAGCTGAGTTCGTGTGTGGAAAGGCTGCAAAAGATTACATAAAGTCATGCAAATATAAACAAAATATATATCTATGAAATAGTACAACTTCAAGCTGATTTGAACCTATGTAATCAAATATCATGCATGCCATTGAACTGTAAGCAAATGTCATGGAACCACTTAATGCTCAATTGCTAATCACTACCACACAAGCATGTTTAACAATCATAGAAACTTAACACTAATGGTTCACTTCTAAGTAAATTGAAAAGCTAGTCCATTAGAATCAGAATGGTAATCATAATAGTTGTGTATGTTGTGTGAATCTTATATGTCCCTGAAAATTTTGATAAACAAGCAATACTTTAAAATCATCTAAATGACTCATTTTCAGCATTAGTAGTTCAATATCTATACTTTGTGTGGTGGAAAAAGCAAACAAGTATATGAAAAGAAACGAAAAAAAAATTTAAAGTCCAAGAAAAAGTCTAATAGTTTGTGCATGCATTATGCAAACGAGGTAAGACTGAAGAAATTATACTTACTGCTTCAGTGCAGCCAAACAGAAGGCTAACCAAGGATTTCCATTGGAGAAATGCTTCTAGCGACTGACCCATCTACAGTATTGCAAAATGTCATAGTGGATTTAACAAGAGTACACTAACAACTTTATAAAGAAATCGTGTTTTTTCCACCATACCAAAAAAGCAATAAACGCAAACTGCAGTTCTCCAAGGAGCAAGTCTTCAGAACCTCCATAATCTTTTGCCAGTAGAGTCTCTAGCAATTGTGTCTGAGAAGGCCAACATAAAACATTTGCACAAATCAGCAAAAAGCAACAGGCTAAACCATAAGGTAACATTACTGATTTCAACACTCTTTTATTCTCTTAATGACTTTTTGGAACCAAATATTCAGGGCATGTTTGTTACAGCATTTTTAATAAAAAAATCACATTTTTTAAAAAAACAATCCCTTTTAGGAGATGATTATCTGTTTGTTACAGTTTAAAAAAAAATTAAGAAACTGAAGAAAACAAAATTAAAAATTGCTCTTATAATGAGAAACTGTTTTGAATAACTTTTCATAAAAATAATATTTTATAGATGATTTCGTAAAAAAAGTGATTTTCATTATGATAAACAGACACAAAATAGATCCTTTTTTTTCCTTAAAAATCTCAAAAAAATCATTTCTAAATTACAATATGTCAAAAATCACTTATTTTTTAATCCGTAACGAATGGACCCTCAATGTATGCCTACCTTGTCAAGATTCAAAGAGGTAAGTTCATGTCCACTCATCCCCTTGCATTTTACAACACGTGGAATGGAGGTGTAATAACATCCTTTTCTCTGAAACTTGCCTCCAGATTTTGCAGAACTACCAACCTTCAGCTGCTTGTCTAGTGCTTCCTCCATTGATGTTTTAGGAGTGTTTCTAAACATATCATTTTCACATTCAACACTGATTTCTCCTCCGATGGGCTCTGCTCATAAATTAACAATAATAAAATATCAATAAACAATTTAATACGAAGGACACCTCACTCAAGCAAATAGCATACCAAGCCGCTCGATGATGCTCTTTGTAATGAAATTAGATAATCTCTTCCAATCTTCAAACTGGCTAAGATTGTAAGGCCCAAGTTGTCGGTCAAATTCCATATTTTTAACAACCTGGCTATATCTTTCGTCCTAAAGGAAAAGGAGAGAAAATAAATAATATATACCATAAATTGAAGACTAAAGGGCATGAAATTCAACACAGATTTTAAAATATAAGCATCTAAACCAAAGTTTCTTATTAAGCTCTAGATGAATCATGAATTTTCTAATGACTGATGCAAGTATGAACTAAATGGCAACTTTAAAATCCAAAGGACAGAGAGTGATAGAGAAATTATTATAAAAGAAATAACTCAAAGCAAAGAAATGGATGGAAAAAGAAAGAAGTTCCAAGTAAAAACATGTAGGGTAATACAATTTATACAAAAATCAGTATATCCTCATCATAGTATGATACTTATCATATTTCGCTTAACAATATCAAACACTATAATAAAAAGGAACAAAATCAATAAGGGTAAATTACATTGCATGAAAATAAGAAAAATTTAGATAAACGGAGATCCGAAAAAGTGATTGGTTGAACTGGTGAGGCAGATCAGGACAATGTTAACCTGCCTTAAAGTTTGCCTTTTTTAGTTGGTGTTAAATAAAATAAAAGCAGAAATTTCCTCACGTTATATGAAGGGAAAATAAACTAAAAGCACAAGTTTCCCAATACTATCTTACAAGTCCTAACTTGACTAACAGAATGTAAATTATATCAATCATGAGTCATGATGGTTTCACATCTTACACATGTACTGTTTTAGAAAATTTAAATAAATAGATACCTCTTCCTCAGATACTTTGACTAGCCTTTCCTCTTGTTGGTCCCACTTACGAACAATTACCTGCATGGCCAAAGAGATCAATATGCTCTTCAGTATACAAATTTTATTATTATTTTAAATACATTTACATTCTTAAAAGATGTTCAGACCACCAACAGGTTCAAACAAATGAGCATTGGTTAACTTTAACCAATCAATTTCAGATATTGTTTTAGCCATCATCAAGTTGGTTAATCCATTTGGTGCTCAAGGATTTCTTCCAGCCAAGCCCAGCAACTCATTGCACTGTTCAGCAACAACTTTGTTCTACACATCCTCTACAACTAAACTAAAGTTTCATAGAACATGGCCTTTTCGTCCTACGTTTTTTACATTAGCAGTTTTGAGGTGTCCATGTTGGAGTTTGTACTTCATAAGTAGAAATGAACTTCGGTATAGAGGTCATCCCTCTATCTGTTATCATCCAGCTATGGCGGTTTTGAGTCGGCCACTCGCTGCTATCTAAGATTATGAATTACAGTGGATTTGTACTTTAAAATTATTGAAAGATAGGATTCTGGTCATGGTAAGAGAACAAAAATTGCAACCTGGAAAGCAACAACTATGTGTTTCTAGTTACAATTTTATCATCATTTGGCAAGGAAAGAGTCATGGGACGACTTCTAGGCTTTTAGCTCTATTAACAGAAACTGACTTTTCCTTCTTTTTTATCTGTTAATGAAGAATAGTTCTAGATTGATATTCAAAACTAAATCAGTTATTAAATCTTTCACTTTTTCTGCATATCACAAACATTTCTGTTAGGCTGAACTTTAACAAATTCACATGAATTGATTTATCTAAGCTTATATCCAGACACAACAGTGAAAAATAACTACAAACAAAATTGCAATGAACACATTTTAATGCAAACTGTAAAACATAAAGGTTAAGGATGAATAGGGAGATATTCAGTTATTAATTTTCTGACCTCTGAAGGGCCAACATCAATAAAGAACCCAATAATCGGTGAAAACTCCTTTCCATCTCTGCAGGAACCAAAAAAGAAAATGAAAATAATGCATCACACAATCAAATTTTTTTATTTGAAATAAACCCTTGTTCTAGAAAGTAGAAACTGATGTAAAGAATGTTAAGATCCAAAGTTCTTTCACAAAAATAATATTCCATCACCATACAAATAAAAATTAAAAACCTACCACTCTTGTATGTTTGTTTGTCTTCTTATTTAATTATAGGAATCAAACTAAATCAGGCTTTTGGCACGAACTGAAGTGCAATAAAAACGCTCTCGCATGTATTGCATAACTCGCTATCCCTAACACACTCTTTCAAACACTCTCTGTTATGCAATGAAATTTATGTGGATCCCACCATTTTGGGAATGAGAATGCGAATGAGAGCCAAGTAATTTAGAGGAACACATTTGAGTTTATTCAAATACTAGAGCATAATAGGGAACATTGCTATCATCTTCTCATCTAGAAATAAAGGAAAGTGAGCAACGAAGCACATACACAAACACAAACACCAGACACTTACAAGTGTGGCACAAGTAGTAATTAGAGAAAATGAAATATTTGAAGGTAAACACATATATCGGTGTCAAGTCAAACATTGGACATGTCTTCAATATGCTAAACTCTAAACATCGGTAGTAATTTGAGAAAATGAAAATACTTGATACATAGGAATAGGAAGTGAATTGTGAGAAAGAATTAAGAAGAAAAATGAAACAAACCTTGTTGAAGAACTATAGTAGACAAAATGAGTGCCAGGAGGAATCATCTTAATACCCTTAAAAGCAGGTCCCACAGAGAACATCTATAAAAGAAAACAAAAAAGTAGAAAAATAACGTTATAACAATATTCAGATATCAAGGTTAAAAATTTCAGTCACTCAATATTCATTTATAACAATATTTTTGAAAGGAAATAAAAAACACAATAATAACATCTAGAATGAGAAGAGAAAGAAAGAAAATTGTATAGTACCTGAGTATCGATGGCAAGAAGGGTGTAGAGAGGAACATCGAGGAAGAGAAGAGTGACGCCATTTTTAACAAGCTCTAACGCTGTTTCAGAATTCATAGATAGAAGCAATTCAAAGATGAAGGGCGTGAGTGAGTGAGTGAGTGCTGCAAATGCTTCTTTAGAATGCTTGGGAAACTAGCAGCATCTTCTAGTAATTGTGTGCTGTGACTGTGTGTTTGTTATCAAATAAAATAAAATTATTTAGAGAGAGTAACAATTGGGAAAAACAAACAAATTTTTGGGTTTGGGATCTGTTGGTATAAACACATCTTTGGGTTAAATAAATTTTTGTTTGGTAAAAGATATTTTGGCCTCTCCTAAAAAATATTTTTCTTATTCATGATAAAAATAAATGGAATACAATTTGTCAAATTTTGTAATTGAATTTTTTTTCAGAATCATGATTGAATTATGTGATAGTAGACATATTGAAAAATCTCATGAAAATTACACGAGAAATCACTTTTATCAAACCTCAACTCCTCTTTTTAATCATACATTTTAAGAGTTTTCGTTTTCATTAATAGTTAAAAATATGTGTAGTTTCCTTTTTTTTTTTTTATTGAGGAATGAAATTATTCTCTTGTATTCATGTCTACCGTGAGAGAAACAAAAAGACAGCTAATTTTGTCTTTAGATCATCTTCTTTCACAAATCTTACATTTGACTAATACTAATGTTACTACTCCTGGTCTAATTGGACTTTCAACTTTTTCTTATTTAAACAAGTAAAATAAAATGAGTTTCTTTTTCACCTTTCTCTATGGAGAAGAAAGTGTTTTTTTTTTCACGGAGAAGAAAGTGTTTCTCGAGATTATTATGTTGATTATTGTTTTTAAATGTTCGTTTAATGAAATTAATATTTTTTGGATTATATTAACCAAAACTTTAAATGTGTATTTACCGAAGTTTTATAATGTAATAATATGGGCAGAAATGCACTAGATGTCCTTTAATTTAATTTAAAGTTACAAGCACATCATTTGGTACAAACTATTCATTTCACTTACCTTTATAACAATCCTAATTGATTGGTTCTTATGCTCAATCAAATGAAGAAAACGAAGTTCGGAATATAATTTCTTTTTACATCTAAAGTTGCTTATCATTTTGGAGGGCATTTAAAGACGTTCAAATGTCATCCATAAAATCTAACTCAATCTGCAAATGTCTCAATCTAAAAATTGGATTTTCATAGCCTGTGCTTTGCATACTAAAGAACAGCTACAAATATTTGATTACAAACTGAGCAAATATTGTTATAACTTTTCCCACGGACTAGACAAAAACAATTGAGTTTGCTCTCGAAATTATTTTGGCTATGGAAAAAACATCACAATGCTTTTAATATTAAAAATATATATATGCACAATTATGTCCAATATTCTAGAAATGGGTGGAATGATACTAAAAATAAATTTAGAGCCGATATTATTTATCTTATTTCCTACCTAATACATATTTGACTTTTATGTCATGATGATTAAAAAATATGAACTTGGCTTTCAATAGGGTGCAGTGCTATAATTCAACATTGTAGTTCCATTTTCTATAACTTGATCAAGAAACGGTATTCAGCTTCAAACCATATCACCATTTAGTTGTATATTTCAGCTTTGAATTTGATTTCTGGACTGCGAATATCATCCTGACTCTGAATTAATCTGATCTCTAAACTGGATGATTTGGGATCATGTCCAGCACTTTTGTAGTCATTAAGTGTTCTTTGCAAAAGTGCCTACATATATTTGTGATTATTAAATCATTCATTCACCAAAATGAATATCAAAATTATAAAATCACACAATCAATAACCTTGCATTACTAGCTAGACATAGAATCAGTCAAAGATAACTAATATTCCATATCATTGAAAGGAGAAAAAAAGAACAAAGATCAATGGCACACATCAAAAGCAAATACCTGCAAGCTTGACACAGCAAGTTCTGCAGCCTTCTCAAGGTTGTCCGGGTGTTTCTGGAATGAATATATGGTTAAAATTAGGCAATGACAAGGAATACTAATAAGTAAAAAAATTCAAGAAAAAAGTAAATTGACATTACATTGCTCCAACCTAGAAGAAGTGCAGTCATGAGATCTCCTGTTCCCTACCAGCATAAAAACAAAGAACATAATCAAACTTACAGTTATTGACTGTTTCGAGGTTGTTCTAAACAGAACAAGAATTGCAAACCTATTGAATAAGTTATAAGTCAAATTGGTAGATTTGAAAATTCAACGGAATTGTTTTTTTCCTTTGAAGAGTAACACTCTTTAAAACACACTTTCTAACACACTCTACTTGATAGGTTAAAATTTACATAGATTCCACCAAAACACGTGAGTCCCATATAAGTTTGGTAGGACCCATGTTTATTTTAACCAATCAAAGAGAATGTGTTAGAAAGTGTGCGTTAAAGAGTGTGTTGTTAGCATTATTCTTTGTTTTTTTGGATAACTAGTCAAATAAACTTCTTACTGCCTACCAAGCAGCAGGTTAAATGAAAAAATAGCAAGGCAATACGAAGTGTTTATATGTGAGCTGCATTTCTGTGCTTAAATTTGAGGTCAAGCCCTTGTATTTTATGCAATGTAAACAAAGAAACGATGCTTATATACACACTAATGAGTAGAAGTACATAAGCTCTGCCCTATTTAGGGAAATGATCAGACAGATATGTTAGTGATAGTCCATATGCATATAGATTATAAATGCCACACAAATAGACATTGGTTCAAGGGGAATTTTATCACTTTATGGCTCCAAATGCACGTTGCCACTCAATGTTTTTTGCTTGGATAGCATTGCAAAAACCAAACCATAAACTTATAGAAAATTCATACCGTAAAATAAGCTTGTATTTTGGGAATTGCAATCTTAAATTGTTTTGGAGGATGTCCCTGCACACAAAACGTAGTAAAAATTTATGTTACTATGATGAGTAGATAGTGATAAATATAAACAAATATAATTAAAATGTCTATGAAGAGAGTGAATAAGTATAGACTACACTGCAACACTTCATACTTCAATGTTTCTGTTATTATCATGTGTGCTGGCATATGTATGTTTATAGAAATCGTAGCTTGTGGACATCGGTATCTCTAGAAAACAAATAGTAATTTAATTTTTTGTTCAGATAAAATAATGTTAACACATTGAGTATACAAGATCAAAAAAAAATTTGGCAGTTTTATCAAACGAAGTTGAAAGTTGAAAAATATTTTCAATACACCTATTAATGTACCCAACTAAAAATACCTCATTAGTTCATGTTTTAATATTAATAAAGGATTCTTTTATTTATATTGTAATAACAAGTAAAGATTCCGTGTAAGATTGCACGGGTGCATAGAAAAATGGCAGAAAATAGAGCTGTGAAATTCCGCCACATGTCATTAGGGGGAAGAATAATAGATAGTTAGATTCCATGTGATATTTTCAAAAGTATATTGTGTACGCATTTTATCCACAAAACGTATATGCAAAAAGAGTATCGCATTGGTGTCCTGCTCACCAAACTCCCGAGGTGAGTATGCCAATCACCACCTGCACCGGCTTTTATTTTAGTCAATGTAGCAATCGTACGGCTCATCCACATAGTGCAACATTACCATAATGTGCACCATTTCAACTGTTCAAACCTAATTTGACTCTACACTAGCTGGTGTAGTCTGGTTTACCCTAGTTATCAAGCTTCTCAAATTATTATTAGCTAACCAAATTAGATTGGCCTGTTCACCAGTTTTTTGGTCAAATTGAGTCCAGTGAGTTCGGTTTTCATAAGTATGGAATTGTTGAAAATAGAAATTTTACATATCACCGTAAAAACTCAAGGAACAAAAAGACATATCACGTAAGTTAATTATGAAAATTTAATAATACTGGTTTACACCACTAACCATGTATCTAAAATTAGAAAAAAATATTACCATTGATAACAACATTATATGTGACATTTATCCCACCTTTTCCTTTAGATAGCTGCCGATGAGGAGAAGATTCCCGTCTACATTTATACTTGTAATTACAACCTGAGGATGGATATACATTAACAAAATAATTGTAAGAAACAGAGCATAAGCAAACTTTAACGATTATAGACTTGTTCATTGTGAATTGTGACATTAGGTTTAGACAGTTTCTTAGCATACTAAAAAAAATTACATTTAGAAAATATAATTTAAGACACAGACATGAGGTCAACTCTTCCTGGCACTGCCATATGTGTAATTCAAATTCAAGCTTTCGTGTTTGTGTGTAAATGTCTGTAAAATAGAGTGTACCACTTGAGGTCATTGCTATCTCCCATCCATATGTTGTACAAAGTTAAAATCCACGATTATCATGGAGCCAAGAATCCAAAAGAATTTTATTATCTGAATAAAATAGGTTGAGTTTAAAAAAAATTAAGTTATGCAAAAAGAAATTTACTATCTTTCTATTGTTTTAATCAAATAGGTAATTATGCAACATGCAAGAAAATGAAGTTCAACACATAATAAAACAGTTGAGTTAAAAAAAAAAAAGTCATCAATCAACATGTATCAAAAAAGAAAGTTGGAGCCTATAATCCAGAAAGATCAAATTTTTTTCCATATTGTGTTTTACTATTCAGCAAAAGAGTGCACATGGTCGAAGACATGCTGAAGCCTGAAGGGATAGAGTTCCAAGTTTTAACAGAGATATAATATTGAAATGTGTAAAATTGATGTACTGTTGATGTTGAATATTTCAGTTGTGAAGAATAACACCAGTTCAATTTTTTCCATGTACATTAAATATCAGTGTTTCCAATGGAATAAAGCAAGGCTTCAGTCAAATCATTAGGGTGCAATTGGAAGAAGATACATTTGGTGAATCGTAAGTACCAGTTCAAAATTCCTGAGTATTAGGTTTAAAATTTAATTGATTAGTCAGTTTAGCGTGAAATATTTGTGAGTAATTGATTACATTAGATGTCAATATGTCACTGCAAATATTAGAACGATAGAGATAAACAGTTTCATGACACAGATCAAAAGGGAGAATGAAAAAGAAATTTAGAACCAAGATATTTTAATCCCCATCCACCTACTGGGGGGAATTTTCCAACATATAAGATTTAAAGCAAACCTTTGAAGGTCCAACTGCATGAAGTAAGTTACAAGCTTCTCGACCATCTTCTTCAGACTGAATCCTGTGATATGAATCTTTTAGAGAAAATACATAGTGGACGTGTACAATAGACAGAAATCTGACGATCACAGCAGTGATAGGAAAATATAACAATATGTAAAGAACACAAATAGCTTCCACACTCAATATGTTGTAATTTATATATAGAAAATAATATTTCAATCACGTGTTGCCTTCTAAAGATGAGGATAATATGTGGCCTATACTCTATAGGTGTAATATTAGTTTCAAACTAACTAGTTGCATAACGACAAAAGCTCACAATAGCACACATGCAACATCCTGCTAAAAACAAAGACCTTTTTCTCTCTATGTAGGCTGTATCAAAAAACCCCAAATAAACACATCGCATACAACATGCATAAAACAAAGATGTCTCCGTATATGAGAAGGGGCCATTAATATTTATAAGCCCACGCCCCCTAAAAATATACAAGAGATAGACAGAGCATGTACTTCAAATAATTTCCTTGTATTTGAAGTACATTCATAACAATCTTTCAAATTGAAATCTTAGGTTAAATCTATTTTAAGCCTTATGAAATTGAAAATATGTTAATTTTTGTCCCTGTAAAATTTGTATATGTTACAGTCCCTACTCCTTATACTTAATAAAAATACACTTGAGGGACTAAAAGTGCTCATTTTTGTATTTTTTTAGGAATAAAAACATATGAAATTTTTGTAAGGACTAAAATCAATATATTTCCAATTTTATAGGGACTAAAAAGTAAAAACATATTTAACCCTACAATCTTTTATATCAAGAAAAATAAACAAAAGTAATATGCTGCCATCTGTACTGTAATATCCAAAAGAGAATGAAGCTATGCATTTACATGTCAGCATATAGTTTTCCTTATAATATATGCACAATCATACAATAGCAATTTCCTAACCGAAAAGCTTTTAAGCAATATTAATCATGGTATAATTACCCGAGTCCTGTCAGTAGTTCTGCTTCAAACTGGTTGGGAGTCAACATTGAAGCAATTGGAACAACCTGTTGAAATGTGTGTTACTGAGAGTCAAAATAAGTAAGGGTAACATTTAAATGGGTCAGGTGAAAGAAAAGTATGCTTGTGTCATCTCATAAATAGGAATCCAATAACCATGGACCAAAATCTAAATTTGGTTACGGATAAATAAATTTGAGCTACATATGATAACTTAGCCAAAGAAGTTCATATATTTTGAATTGTTACATCATGTATATTATTGCACATGCACACTTGTAAAAACATCTTTGTGGATCGGTCTTACCCTCTCACGGTATACTGTCACCAGCTCTTGTGGAACATAAAGCTTTCCTTCATCACCCAACACTGGATCACATACTGAAAAGGAAACAAAACACATATGTATAGGCAATTTTTCTTTCGATACAAGATTAAAAAAACTCAGTAAAGATTGACATCAAACATACAAAAAGTATAAAATCATATTCCCCAGGCTTCAATTGTCAATGCTGATGATAAAAATAACAACAAAAAATGAGGGTTGAAACTGAACTAAACTAGAACTGATGGTTTGGTTTAGTTCAAGCAGCTCTATAATTTCCGTAATTAAATTTTGTTCTTAAAATGTTCATATTCTGAACTAATAACTTCTAAGTTCGACCAAATCTATGGCTCAAATAGATTTTCATAAATCGCACCATATGTAAGCTCAGGGTTTATCGAGCGAAGCTTGGAGACAACGTCCAATACGGTGTTGAGAAAAGAAACTGAACCAATATAACCTGAAAATATGAGTTAGATCCAAAGTCAGAGTAATAATCAAAATAAAGAACCAATCTGAAACACAAAAACAGGCAGTTTGACGACAATATCCCAATAGTGCATGTAAGTATAGCACATAACATATAATTTCTAAAAAGGGTGGCCCGGTGCATGAGGCTCCGACCCTGTGGTGTCTGGGGAGAGTAAATGAACACAGCCTTACCCCCTAGCAAGTGGAGAGGCTATTTCCAAGATTTGAACATATAGTTTCAAATACTAAAGGATGTATAGTTGCAGGATGGTAACTTCAAAAGTTAAAACAATAATAAATAACAATATAATTTTGAAAGATATTTATACTTATTTTAAGGCTGTCAAACGCATACGTGCACAATTTTCAGTTCACTTCTGAGGGAAAGAAATAGAGTTCACAATTAAATTATACAGACAGGAAACTTTTTGACATATCATATACGATAGTACCTGTTAATAAGTGAGTGTAGTACAATAAGTCATTAGCTTCAAGGCCTTCAATTAGTTCCCATAGTTGCTCTCCATTTAAAACCTGACCCTTGAAAGATGGGTACCCTGCACAATCCTCAAATCTGTCATACAAAAATTTCACTGTCATTTAAAAAGAGGAAACCTTTCCAGATGACCTCACACACCATGTATCAGACCTCAGAGTCCCAATATTGGAAAATGAAGAAACAAAAGAAGCTTGCCTGTGAGACAGCCAAAGGAGTTTGAGAAGGAAATTTAGGATTCAATCTCTAACTACCAAGTACTAACATACTCCCACTTCTCATATTAAATGTCACTTACAAAATAGTTGTTTGTCTCACATTATTTGTTATTTCATTATATTAATGAAGCATTAACTACTTTTTTCTACCAACATACCTATGTGTATTGTATTTCAACTCATTAACTACTACACTACCTACTAATAAAGAGACTTAAGTAAATGAAGTTCATTTTATCATAGAAATTAGTATAATTACTAATATGAGACGGATAGAGTAACTTACTAACAAGTAACATTTGTCCATTAAAAAAATAGATGCTTGCCTGTGTGATTGGAAAACTGCACAGAATTAATTGGATCCACATCATAGCCCAAAAGTTGCAGAGGAAAAACAGCCGATTTGTTTCCAACATAACCCTGAGAGTAATAACAACAAATAAAGCAACAATGTCACCTTAAATACTAAACCATCAAAAAAGTGACCTGATTCTAGTAAAAGCATTGTGTGCGGCGAGGAAGTGTGACATTCCATCCAAATCACAGGTTAAGGCTTGGAGATTATTACAAGGTAGACTTGAAACAAGAGATAAGCTATTAAAAAGAGGAGTAATCTCTTCTAGTTATGAGGTATCTTGTATTTTCTGTTTTAGTGAAATTGAGACTTGTAATCATCTTTTTTCTCTTGATCTTTCTCTTATAATGTCTGGGATGCCATTAATAATTGGTTGGGGATACAAGCGGTGAATCATAGTGAAGGTGTTCAACATTTTTCCCATCATGGGAGTTCGGTTAGAGGTAGTTTACTGTTTGAAGAAAATTTGGTATTTAATTTGGGTGGTTGTGGTGTGGTGTTTGCGGTTATTAAGGAATAAAATCATATTTCAAGATGGTGTGGCAGATTGCGCTATGTTAGTATCATAGATAAAGTTAGTGTCTTGAAGTTGGTATGTAGGTAGAGCTGATTGATAGCTTAATCTTAGCTTTCCAGACGAGTGGAATTGTCCTATTGGATGCTTTTATAGGTTGTAATTTTGAATTTTAAAGTCTCACGTGCAAATTGCAATGAGTTGTATCATGTTGGAGTACCCTTATACTCATTTGCTTCTAATATCATCTTTTGTTATCAAAAAAATAATAATAATTAAACCAACTTAACCTCAACATTCATGACAATACATAACAAACAATAATATCATATATTAGATATAAACGTTAGTAATTAGTTCGAAAAGATACAAAAGCTATCAAATGAATACATGAAATGATCTTTGTATAAAGCTAGTGAAGACTTAACTAACTAACCAACTAGAAACTAACTTTTCGATTTAACTCTAACTAATAACTAATATTTATATCTAATAGCATAGTTGAATTGAACTTGAAAATGTGAATTCTATTACCAAGCTTAACCTATAGACTCAATCTGAATATTTATAGATTCAAAATGATAAATAAAGTGAAGTTAAAAAAAAAAAGGGGAAAAACCTGAACAGTGTGAGATTGAATGCTGAGTACTCGACCGGTCTCGGAGGGAAGAGCGAGGGAAAGAATCGGAGGCGCCATGTACGAATTCCTCGAGTTTCTCTTCGTTGAATCTGAAACAGGAAAAATTGAAGCTAAGTAGATGAGAATCGGGAAGCGAGTGGGCGTGTATCTAGCTTGGAATAGTATATACATTACATGATGCGAGTTTGAACACGTGGAGAGAGAAAGAGGTTAAGAATTAAGATCGAGGGATTTGGAGAGAGAGTGGAATTTTACCGGAAAATAACGAGTTTCTCGGGAAAATCTGGAAGCAGTTGAGTTTGTGTGAGGAGAAAGCGTGGAGTAATGTGGTGTTGTTGCAAAACGCCGGTTTGGGCAGTGAGAGATGAATCATGAATGAGAGAAATAATTTAGATATTTAATTTTATTTTATTATTATTTTTATTTATATTCATTCATATGTGTAAGATTGAAAATGTGGAGCGACTAAGATGTGATGTGGACCTCACCTTCTCTTCCTAAACCTATAGCCACCACACCTCCTCCTCTTCTTTTTCAGCTTGGAGAAGGGTGGTTTAAGGTTAGTTTTGATCCTAAATCATTATATCATTTTTTTTCTTCCACATTTATCTAAAATATTTTATATATATTTTCTTCTTTTTTTCTTCGTATTTTTATACAATTTGATATTTTAGTGTGATGTTTATTTTATTCGTTGTTTTAATAAGATTTTATATTAATTTTTTATCTTGTTATGATATTTATTTGATTTAGTTTGACAAATTTGTTTCGATCAAGTGCATATTTAATCAATAAGGTTGACGTTCTTAATATTAGGGGTGTACATGGGTTGGGTTGGGCGGGTTTTGACAAAACCCAAGACCCGACCCGATCGATTATCTTTGGGTTGGGTTAAGTTCTAAACCCGTAATTTTTTTATTAAACCCGAACCGACCCGACCCGATCAAGAACGGGTTGGGTTGGGTTGGGTTGGCGGGTCATACATAAATAATAACTTTTTTTTTTATTTTACAAGAAAACATATTGAATGAAAATATATTTAATACTTGTATGTCTCAAAACTATAAAATTTCAAACAAATTATGCAATTCTTTAAAAAACTCATCAACCTCTAACACAAAAAAATAAATCCAACAATTTTCAAATACATAAATAAATTCAACAACAGTAAATCAATAAAAATTAGGCCTAATAAAAAAATTGCAATTTTAATAATAAAAAATTGATAAAATAAATTTTAGTCCATGTACACATACCAATCTTCATGTAATTTGGTTAGATTAATTCATGTAACAAGAAAAAATGCACATATAGTATGTTATCTTCACATATTAGACTGAAACATACATCTCGACAACATAACTCGACAACCGCATCTCAACTCATAAAATACACCAATTATATAATCCAACATTAAAACAACCTAAAATTCAGGTGTCCCTATCAAATGCTTTTTCACATTGACAAGATAAACCTTGATTTAATCTATATTAATTTTTATTTAACAAATTATAGTATTATAAATAAAATAAGAAGTACTTTTAAAATATTAGAGAAAATTTTGGGGTGGCAGTGCCCAACTATGTCCCAACAAAGATTAGTCACTGGTTACACATAATCCACAAACCATTTTAGTTTACTTAATACCATTCATTTGTTTATAGTTACTATTTTCAAATAAAATACTATAAAAAAATGTTTAATATATTTAAATATAAAAAATTTAAACTAAATTCATCGTAAGCTTTTGCATAAGCATCAATTTTGCTCATAAATAGTATTTAACTCAAATAAATAGTATTCAACTAAAAAAATTTGTATTTAACGAATGTAAAAAATTTAAACTAAATTCATTATAAGCATAAACTTTCTGTTCATACCTTTATTAAGTAAAACTATAACAAAATATAACATTTAAATAAATAATATTTAACTCAAATTAAATTGCTCATTTGAAAGAGACAATTCAAAAATTAGATATGAATTTTATGAGTAGGCATATACGAGATTACAATGTCAAAACAAATTAAACGAGTTCAGTGTTTAGCCTAGACGCATAAACACCTTGCATCAACATTCATATAAAAATCACTAGTTACTAATATATTATTATAACTAATTCGTATAAAATCAGTTATGAGCACCTGTAGAACAAAAGAAGAAGTGCGACTTCAAAAAGTCTTGAAGAAGGTATAGGCAAAAAGTGAATGAAAGCAGTTGAAAGTCTAAATAAAAAGAAGAGTAATGAAACCCTATTGTACTAGCCAAACAATTTTTTTAAAAAAATAATAACTAGTTACCGGGTCGGGTCTACGGGTCGACGGGTTCAAATTGTTAAACCCATTACCCGACCCAAATATAAGCGGGTTTCAACGGGTTGGGTTGGGTCGGACCCGAAAGCGATCGGGTACGGGTAAAAATCGGGTTGGGTGATCGGGTTGACGGGTCAACCCGCGCCCATGTTCACCCCTACTTAATATTACATATTCGAAAACATGTGTATTTCAAATACTTAGATTTAGTTATATTTGTAGAATTTGTCATATTTTTATGCGATTTGTTGATATTATCGTTAATATAGGTGCTTAGATTTAGTTATATCATTAATGACAAATTTGTTGTTATTTCAAATACTTAGAGTTAGTTATATTTGTTAGATTTAGTTATATTTGTTTTTAAAATAATTTTTTTACTTTTTTATTCTTTAAGAGGTAATTTAAAAGCCCATGTTAGCCTAACTATTTTTTTTTTATGCAATCGAAATTAATACTAAAAAGACAAGCAACGTGATTTGTTTGATTTTCAATTAGAAAAGTCTAAACATGTGATGCGAAGTTGCGAAAAACAACTATAAGGAAATGATTTTATTTTTTTTTTTGTTTCAAAGAAATGATTTTTTATGCTAGTGTTTTAGGGTTTTTTAACATAATAAATTAACACATGCATACTACGTGAGATTCTAGATCTTACCTAAACGCGTTGAATTAAGATGGTGATTTGATTTCATTAAAATAAAGAAGAATATTTTGTGTGTGAAGGAAAGAAACGGAAAAAATAAAATAAAAATTAGACAAGTGTGTGTGGATGAAGAATATAAAATACATGTAAGGCAAAATCAATAGTCATGATATAATGTGATTCATTGATACTATTCTTGAATCCTTGTGCTTACAAGTAATTAATCTCGATTTTTGTTGCCCGTGACACTGCCAAAATTTGATATGCCAAGATTATTAAGAGAGTTGTCATCTACATTCACTCTAATGCACTACTACTCTCTTGAAGATATGTGGATGACTTGTTTGGTCAACTAACTACCCACCAATCTCATGTCAAATAAAATCTCAATACTTTATTTTTAGTCATTATTTACATAAATTTAAGTCTTTAAAAAAATTTCTTTTCACTTTTTCTCTCTAATTTTAAATCAAATAGTATGTATCCTCTAAATTTTTTTAATAATATTTTGTAGTAATATTTATAACATATTTAACAACTTCCATATAAAAAGTTAGAATTTTGTAACAAATGATCAATTAAATATGAATTTTTAAACTTCTTGCGTACAAAAATTCATATTTAATTTATCACTAATTAAAAAAAATTAAATTTTGTAGTGAAAATTTATCATAATGTCCTAAGCATTAATTTAAAAATCCAAAAACTACACATTAATTGGTATAAATCAAAGACTAAAAATGAAATGAAATTTTTTTATAAAAATTAAAAGCAAAATAGTAAATTTTAAAAAGACTAAAAATTTATTTAACTAAAAAATTCTGTATCGCGATGTGAGTCATTAAAGATAAATTTTTAAATTGAAATCAATTATCCTTCTACCATTGCTAATAAATCCTCCCAACGAGCAAAATCCAAACTTGGCTCATCCAAATAAATAAGTTGAGACTTTCCAATTTTAGTAGCAAGATGTTGTTTGTGAACTTACAATTCCTATTATATTTTCACAAGAAATCACATGAAAAATTGATAAAAAGATATAATGACATTAGAAATTTAAAAGGAAAACATTAAACTAATACAAGGTTAAATAACTCAATAAAAAAGTAATTAAACTAAAAATTAATATATCTGTATTGCTACTTATAAACATGTTTTGAGAGAAACTATGGGGACTAGATTCCTTACTAGTAGTGGGAGATGCAGTTTAAATTAATGTTTGTAAATCAACTTTTGTGTAACAATTTTCCAATGAAGAAAGCTTCATGCTAGGCTCAAGAGTCGCTCCTAAGCATTACATTATAATCATCACAATACTTCTCAAACTATCATCGTCTCTTCAGCCATATTTTATAATAGTGACTTTATCTTTCACACTCTCAATCAAAACATTGAATTTTCTAAACCTGCAAAAAATAAAAGTGGAAAGTAGGATATGATGTTCATGAGATGAAGTTCATGGTTTCATAAAAAGGCAATGAGAATACACATATTTTTTTCTCAGTTTTTCCATTCTTCAGTTGTCTGGACAAAACTTATAATTATCATAGTTAAATTTGATATTTGTAAACAAGTGTTGATATTTAACAGCACAATTAAGCATCAAATAAGTTGAGTTTCAATTATTGGGGAAACATCTATGTCAAGTCAATTAAATTTGCAATATATCAAATGTATTCAATGCATTCATTAAATCATTTTCATTTTATCCTCAATATTCACAATTAAGGTCCAACGTCAACCACTCCAACTTAAAAGTGGATTAAACTGATTGGTATGATAAATTCAACCTATTTTGCCACCCCTAACTTTTTGTAATGAAGTTATGTTTATCAATTATACAAATTATCCTTCTATCATAGGTTTAAGAGAACGTGCCACTCTTGAGACGCAAATCCTCAATTTTTCAATATTTATGATATATTGTCATACTCGAAAGCAAGAGTCTCATTTTTTGGAGACTTTTGGAGGTATGGGTGATGAGGATTGCACATACTACTTAGGATCCATCCAACATGCAAAGAATCCATGAAATAAACTTCAAATTGCAAAATATAGCCTCAAATCAAGCTTCATTGATGTTATTTAAAAAACAAAGGGATCAAAGGTTGGAAAATTAAAAGAAACAAATAAAGATGAAATATACGTGTAGATTGATATAATTTGTAAGGATTTAACTCAAATCCTGCAATGACCAATTTAAATATCGCTGTTGATGTGAGAATCTCGTTGGTAGATAATATGTAAGTGTTAATACTTATGTAATTTCTCTTAATCTTGAGGTTTTTCGTATCCTCAGTGAGCCTCTAAGAGTCAACTCACCGTTTTTTTTTATGAAAAAAATATATAGTGGTTTTTATTAAAAACCAAATACTCATTACAAGCGGAAATATCAATAAAAAATCGAGAATGAACATTAAAAATGATGGTTTTAGTTAACATATGAATAACTATATTAGTTTTTCTTCTAACTAACTCAACCTTAAATTTTAAACAACATATCGAAAGAAGCCTGTAAACTTAATAGTCAAAGAAACAAATTCAATGATATCCTCGTGAGAATGCTTTAAGCAATCTTACACCCCGATTTGGCATCCATCTAAAAAAAATTTCAAGCTAAGCTCCCACATCAATTCAATTGTCTCCTTTAGCCTATAACCTTCTCCAAGTCTAACATCAAGAATCATTTGCGTTTAAAAGGTCTTTGCTCCCATAAACAAACAATACTCATCCTATAAGACAAAGACTAATATTCATAGGAAATAAACATCTATGTTAAACTTCACATAATTCAGTGGCGGTCGAACACATCTATACCACATCTCACGAACAAGTTGATTTGTTTTCACCATAACCTGAAACCGTTAGGACAAAGACAAAATGCCCATGGAAGATGAAAGTAGAAGAGCTATCATTGACCACATTCCAACGTTTCAACGTTTTGATTTTTGTTTTGCCAAAGACTCCGTAACGTCATGACCATACTTGTTGATCATATAAGGAAAGTTTCTCCAATAACAAAAAAGAACAATTCACAAAGGGAGTTTGCGTTCAAAAATTTGTTCAATCAAGTCTCAAAGATAAATCTTGTATCCAACAATCCACACTTATTTTACTAAGCAACAATACACGATACCAAGTTTTAATATCAACCGTGCACCAAAGACAACTTGAAAAACAAAAACACCCAAAACACTAAAAATAATTTAAACCTAAAAAAAAAGTTTTAGTCATACATACATGAATGATCTTCAATTATAACATCAGAACGCTAAATCGTTAAAATGAACGCAAAACCAAATACTGATACTAATTAATAAACAAGTGGTTAGGTGAGTTTATCAAATTTAAACCCATAATATTTATTTTAAAACTACTTTAGTATCCCTTAGTTCACATCTATGAGAACTAGAGAGAAATCAATCTGAAGTTAGAGAGAGAAACTAATAATAAGTTAGAGAGATGAAGCAAGATCGGCCATGGTGTAACAGTCTCTCCATCATCAACTAAGAAAAAGAAAAGAAATAAAAGCAAGAAGAATGAAGCGAAAGAAATGGTCAGAACTAGAAGAACAAACCCTACTATCAAAATACTCCGACCTTCTCCGTTCAGGCACATTAACAAAACTCAAAACCCGCGAGAAGAAATTCAAACCTATCGCCGATCACCTCAACGCCATACACCACCTTCACGACCCAACCACTTTCCCTTTCAAGTGGTCTTGGCGTGACGTCTCCATCAAAGTCCAAAATATGCGCCATCAGTACATCGGCGTTAAACACAAGATCCGCCTCTCCCCTCATCATTTCAATTGGAATGACGGTCTTAATCACTGGGAGAATTTCCTCAATTATAAACAAGTTTTCGGCGATGTTCAAATCGATCCTAAACCGAAACCTAATCATAATCATAATACTAACAATATTAATAATAATAGTAATTCTGTTTCTTGTGATTTAGGGTTTGGAATTGATGATGATGATTCTGATGATTGCGATGATGAGGATGATGATGATAGTGATGATGACGATGAGGATGATGATGATGATGATGTTGGTGAAGATGAATTGAAGAGATTAGGATTGGGGATTTTGAAATTGAGAGAGGCTATGGTGAAGAGGGAAGATAGGAGGAGGGAGAGGGAGTTTATGAAGGAGAAAAAGGAGTGGAAAAAGATGGAATTAGGGTTTAAGAGAGGGGAATGTTGTTGTAGTGAGAGGGAATTGGAATTGGAGGAGAGGGAATTGAAGAAGGAAGTTGAGAAGAGGGTGAGGTTAGAGAAGGAGCTTGAGGAGGAAAAGAGGAGGAGGAAGAAAGTGGAGGAGAAGATGGAGAAGGAAGAGATGGAGTGGAGGGAGAGGATGGTTGCTATGCAGGTTGAACATGAGAAGCAGATGATGCAGATGCACGCCGAGGCTTGTCATAATCAAATGCAGATACTTGGTGTTATGGCTAGAATACTTTGTCAGTTTTTTGGTTCTGGGAATGATGGATTGGGTGGCGGTGGTGGTTTGGGGACGTTGCCTCCTCAGGTTTTGCATCATGGTGGTGGTTTAGGGAATGTGAAACCCGATGCCAATTCACCTTCGGAATTTATGTAGAAATATGTTATTTCATTTGAATTCATGAATACACTCTGTGTTCTTTTTAGTTATGTTTAAAGTTTATGTAGAAATATGTTGAAATGTTGTTTTCATGGATCATGCAAATTTCATTTCTGTTCTTGTATTAGTTAGATGATTACGGAATTCAGCTATTGTATCATTTTTTTATACTTTTGAAGGAAATGTCAGATTTCGCGGAAGATGGAGAAGGGGAAACTTGCTGCATGGCCCCAACATGAAACAGCTGAGCATGTTTAACATTTTTCTAAGCTTTAAGAATAATATTGCTATTGGATCTGTAGCCTGCTGAGAAGATGTAAAAAGTAATCTATTAGTACTTGTAATTTGAAAATAAATAGAAGTAAAAATTTCAATTATTTATTTAGCTGTTTCTGGTTTTCAGCTGTTAATTGCATTGGTTAGTGTCTAAGTTGATTTATGTTATCCTTTTATTTTATAGCTGGTGAATATGGTACTGTATAGATTGTATTAGAGTTGCGACTGGGTTCAGGATGTGTGTCGAAGCCTGCTCAGGATATGCTAGAAAAGAATAGAGGAGTAACTGAGTAAGCGCATTGACCATAATTGATAATACAGAAACCCATGAATTCAATACTGTACATTTTGAAATCCTTAATCAGCTGGTGAGTCATAATAAGATGTGAATGCAAAAATATGTCTTTCTGATTCAACTAATAATGCTTGTATCAGTGCCAACTTCCTCATTTTGGTACGGAGGAAAGCTGTTTCTTTTGTTTAACTTCTATAACTGTTTTTCTTCTTTTAGTCATTGTTTTAGCTTAAAATTAGGGCTTAGGCTTACTTTAGCCTAAATGCTAGCTCACGAGGCAAATATTGCTCATGCCTTATAAGGAATAATTTAGGCGTATCTCTAGTCGATGTGGGATCTCAACAATAATGCATACGCTTCAATTTATATGCTGTCACCATATAATACAGGTAGATGCATGACATAATTTTGATCCTTTCTTTAGTCAAAATTGGGCACAACTTCTAGGCTTAATCGCTAGGCTAACATTAAGTTGTTTAATTAGTCTTAACAATTGAGTTTAACTTGCTTACATGATGATGTTGTTATTATTTTTATTATATTATTATTGAATTTCTCCCAAGAAAAGTTGTCAAGCTTACCCATCAGTTACTACCATAACTTTGAAATACTTTTTGTTTGATCCAATGAGAAGGTTTTCAAAATCCCACTTGGTCTATTTTGAAGTTTACTGGGCTCGGTTTGATTCTGCAAATTAGAGTTTCAGGTTAGGATTGAGTCACACTTTGGGAAGAAAAAGAGTGAGGTTTGAGAAGAAAAATGGAAAGTCTGAATCACCACAGCCAGACTAGTTGAGTCTATCAAAGAACAAAGAAAATGGACCATCTTGAGCTCTATTTTTCTTGCTTTATGTAAGCTTGGTCAGGCTGTGGAAGTGCAAGGTATGATGATATGCGGTAACCTTTATTCTTATCATTTTTCAGCTGAACTCCAATTGTTTTATTTGCCGTTGCTTTTGATGCTTAACAGTGGATTAAATTTGTTTGATATATAAGTATTAACATCTTAAGAAATTAAGCAATTCAAGTAATGTTGTTAAAAAGGATTTTATTGTTCAATCCTATGGTTTCTATGGAGGTTTACAATCATGGTCTCACACAAATGATTGTGAGTTTGGTGGGCTCATTGTGGGATTGCCCAGGAAGATTGTGAAATCGGTCACAATTGCCACATGTTCATGAGCTGGGCGATTGACCCATGACTGGAGCCCAAGTGCAGACCTAAATGTTATTGACATCGTTCCATCACTTGACTCTAAATCTCTGTTCCGCTTTGTCATCAATCTCTGCTTGTTGTCTCTGTTCTTTGTTGATCTTTGGCTTCAATCTCTTCTGGGTGAGTGTTTCGACTTATCTGTTCAGCTTCAATCTTTTGATGTTTGTCTCACGGTTCTTGATTCAGCCTCCTTAACAAATCTCATTTTTGCCTCTCTCATTGTAGACTTGGTTCTTTGTTCCTTTGTGTGTGACCTTGTAATGCATTTTAATGAAAGTTTGATAAAATGTTCAGAATACCAATTAAAAAAGTTATCAATACTTAGGCTATGTTTGGATATTTATTAGAAAGTGAAATGGAATGGAGAGAATTGGGTCACAATGAAGCAAAATGGAATGGATGAAATAATGTTAGCATTCTACTGGCTGGATATTTGTATGTCAATTATTCAGGGTATGATGAATGTTTCATGTATGTAAAACTGGCATTTTTGCCAATAATGTTATTTTTCATTTTCAGATTGTCTTCTTTGTGACTGTATCAGGTAAATATTGTGTTCTCATTTGATGATTTCATAGTTAGTTCAGTGACATCTATTCAAACTTTCAATTATCTGATTTTGTATGTATACTAATTTGGACATCTATTCAACCTTTTAAAAATCTGTTTCTTTATTCTTTGACTTGTGAAGCATCCCTATAATTATGATATCTATACCATCCTATAAATGGTAGTATGTAAACGCTAGATGACCTTGAACTTTGGCTGATGGTAGTAGCATAGGTTAACTGTTTGGGCTTGATCACAATTAAGGTTAACGGAGATAGCAATGTTTTGTTTGTGTTACTGAGCTGGGGAATATTGATTCAACAAAGAAATCTCTATCACCACTTTAATTTGGATGACGCATTTGATAATCCCATATTGAAGGGATTGGACATATTAATTCAATGAACTATTTTTTTTTTTTTAATAATGTAGAGTTTAGGTGAGATGGGCCTCAAGAATACATAGGAGTAAGAAAGTTTTCTAATGCTCAATGAGCACTTTACATCAACTTATAAACCGAATACTTAACAATTGGTTTGACATTAATTGACTAATAAACTATTTTTCTAATGAATATTAATATAGAATCACGATATAATTTTATTTAGTTTATATTTTTAGTCAATTCGAGTTTGTTTTATTTAGGCCTAATCTTAATGAAACTTATATATTATTGTTTTTCAGTTGAATTGAGGTTTAACAAAATGTTCCAATCTGATTCATCAACATTTCTAATTTTCTAGTTGGAAGTTAGCCTCTCCTTTTTTGCTGAAAGAAGTTAGACTCTTTCACAACTCATTGTCTCCATCCGTTTATAAACACATATAGTCGGAAGTTAGATATTCTCATTAAACTCATATTATAAATTTATATGTGATTGATCGGTGTACCAGAAATTCAAAACATGAATGTACTGTGAATTCCCGTGGAATTTATTCTAAGGCTACGATCACTAGGAGGAAAGTGTCCAGGAAAGAAATAATAGGCCATTAATTGTTTTTGATTTATTTTTGACGGGGATTGGTTGTTGTTTCTGTTTTATAGTTTCCATTGTGTTGTTAATTTTAATTATAAAAATAATAAAATGATTTTATGTTTTGGATTTTCTATAGTTAGTACAAGAAATAGTGAAATTCGTTGTGAAGAAATTTTTATTATAAAACAGAATAAAAATAAAATGACACGGTTTTTTTTTTCCAGTTAAACATCAAAATATAATCAAAATGCTTTATGAAAAAAAAAAAAATCCTTACTTTTACTTTTAGAAAATGGGATGGAATTAGAACAAAATTTGAACTGGACTTGTTTATCATGATCGTTTAATTTTCAACCATTAACTTATTATGTTAGTACATTCTTTAAAAGTATTGTATTCTTAACATGGTATGTATAAATTTGATGTGGTTAATGGTATATATGTATAGTCTACCCATTTATTTAATTTTTTTGTTTTATTTGGGATTTGAGACATGTTGGCCGTCAACACTTCATCCATACTGGGCTGCAAGTCTGTTAGTACAATGTTGAATGGAGAATTTCTCCTAAAGCTGTCTTGTTCTATAGTTGACCGGTTGAAGAGGCTGTGATTCATGTGAATCTGTCAACACTAGCATGCTCATGAAAAATGCTACTATTTGATATCAGTATTATTGATGTACACTTGAACTGAGTAAAGAAAGACTGTTAGATGTTATCAACCAACCAGTCCAAATAGGATATTACTAGCTCACAAATTCAAAATAGTCTTTTGTTTGGATAAAGAGAGAAAATTATAGTAGTCTTCCTAAGCTATATAGGATTTGGTTGTTCATTTATTTTCCTCATGTTGCTAAGTCTTTGTAGCCATATAAATGAGTAAACTATTATTTTAGTTTTTAAAAGTGCAAGACGCTCTTAATGTATTTTTTTACTCAACAATAACTCAAATTAGTCATCGAATTATTAAAGTAGTTACTGAAAGATGCAATTTACTATCATAAAAGTTCTTGAAAAATACAACTTATTGTCAAAATGACGTTTGACCGTTATAATTTCAAGGCCTAAACTCACTGAATTTTTAATGACTCATTACTAATTTGAGTTTTAACTGATTTAGAAGCTAAAGTGATATTGCCCTACACTTTCGAGGACTAAAATTATGAATTACTCTCATTTAAATTTAAATATATGAACATAATTTCTGACGAGTTGACTATACTTATGTAAAAAGTTCACTATAGTCATGTGGATTACATATATAGTAGCAATTAAAAGTGAAAATTAAATTAATTGTAATTTGTAATAGAAGTGGTCCAGTCCATTACTGTTGCATTGCAGATGAAGTTAGTCCCTATCATTTTTCCAACATTTCGTTTTCAGCATTTTCTTCCCTTTTTTGCCCTCAATAACAATTGAGAGAATTCCAACTTTTTTTTGCTGTTGTAGAAGCTTAATTATCAGAATCAAATAGCTGCAGCAAGTGGCAAGTTGAAATTGAGATGGCCTTCCATACTGCATGCATGGAAACTGCATCCCTTTCATATTAACAATTAATGTCATTGCATGGTCCTAAATATTACTTCACTGCCTTAATCCTTGTATGCTAAATTGTTTATACATTTATGATTCTTTAATTTTGCAATTAAAGACTAGGGAAATGTAATAAGAAAGATGAAATTGCAAATAGTGTTTGTTGCACCGCTAGCTAACATATTTGTATGCATAGAACACATTTTTAATTGAGACCATTTTAAATAAAAGTATCACTTTTTTTTATAGATAAATATAAATCTAATAAAAAATACATGTATTCAATGGTGTTTGAATGAGATGGTTTAAGTTTCTTTCTATTATATCAAGATCTTGAGTACAAATTCAACTATAGAAATACACTAGTGTTAAAACTCTAATTTGAAAAAAAAAAATTGCCGCCCACTACAGTCTTACGCGCGGAGCATATCCAATTTTTTTCTTTAAAAATACATATCCGTGTATATAACTTATTTGTCATATTTATTTTAATTTTGTTAGTTGCTAGCTGTAGTTGAAAAGGCCTGTCTTGCAACTTGCGAACATGTGTTTAATTCTACAGGACTATTTTTTCACATGCTCCTTTGTACTATACCAACTTTACTGCTTACTATTTAAGAAGTTTCTTGTTAAAATTGTACTAATAGAAAAACCGTTTATTAATAAAAAATGATTTTACGCCAATGTTATTATTCAATAGTTTTGTTAATTCTACTAAAACTCTACCCTGTTTTCTTTTTCCTTCTCCTCTTCTATCCTTTTTTTATGAATCTGCATCACAGTTTTAAATTGCACTACAATTCTGATCGCAACATATTTTAAATTTTGAAGTTTTTGCAACGACATTACAACCGTAATTTGAGCCTAATCAACCGCATTCTTCTGCAGTAATATTATAAAGGTTTGCAGACATAAAGTCACGATGTCTATTATCATTGTATCAATCAAAACAGAATTTGACTTAGAAACCATAACCTCTAATTCATATTTTTTTTTTTGGTAAACTAATTACATAATGTTCTATGTGCAACTGCATAGACTAATCTTTTGAAATCCCTTAAATTCATTTAACCAAGTTTACTCCAACAAATGTTTTATCATTTAGTCAGGAATTAAAATATCAACTAAATAACTAAGATTCAAACATCTATCATTTGTGTCATACTCTTATTATATATATATATATACTATCCATATTTATACCTCATACTTGAAAAAGACATTTACTTAACAGTAAGCGATGAAACACTTGTAACACAAAAAAAAAGTCAAATACCCTTATCCTATACCAAAAATTACAAACAAACATATACATATACTCCTACTACACCAACTACACAACCCAAAACCACCAGTCCAAGTCAACTCATCATATATCTCCCTCCTTTACCAATATATATCTAACACTTATCTTGTCACATTTGTCATGGTAACCACTCACACGTACTCTTTCTCTACAAATACATTTTTTATCTTTTTGTGTTCCTTTAGCATCCATATAACCCCCCAAATAATTAAAAATGAGAAAACCTTGTTGTGACAAAGAAAACATCAACAAAGGTTCTTGGTCTAAGCAAGAAGATCAAAAGCTAATTGATTATATACGAGTTCATGGTGAAGGCTGTTGGGGTTCCATTCCCAAGGCTGCCGGTTAGTTCATTTTATCTCATGTTCTCATACTATATACAACAATGAATACACCGTAAGGTGCAAAATAAAATGATATCAAGTTTATAGCGCAGAACCATTAAATTAAAAGAGAGAAAATAATTCTTTAGTAGATTATACTGTGCAAATTATGCATAAGATCTATACACAAAATAAACATATTATAATGTGTGATATGTGTGTATCATTAGGGTTGCAACGTTGTGGCAAGAGTTGTAGGCTAAGATGGTTAAACTACTTACGACCAGACATAAAACGTGGAATTTTTGCACAAGATGAAGAAGACCTCATCATCAAGCTCCATGCCCTCCTTGGAAATCGGTACTCTACTCTCCTTCACAATATTTCATTTAGCTATCATCGTTAAACAAATGTTAATGAGTGTCTAAAAACACTGGTCAAGAGTTAAAAATAAGTAGTAAATTAATCATTATTTCAGTCTTGAATTTTGACCGATACTTATAGACAGTCGTTAAAAATAAAATTTTCAAACACATAATCCTTATGGGTCAGTCTATTTTGTCTTTAAAATTGTTTTGAAATGATTACTGTAGATATTATTTTTAAAATTAATTTATAAATTTTAGAATTAAATTGTCCAATTATTACAATTTCATGTAACGAATTAAGCTAGTGATTTTACACAAGTGAAAAATATATTTTAATGAAAATGCAATTTTAATTTGTATGTTATAGCTAGTTATCAATTATATCATATTTTGGTAATGAATTTAAGTTATATAGTTGAATATGTATATATTAGGTGGGCACTGATTGCTGGAAGATTGCCTGGTCGTACAGATAATGAAGTGAAGAACTATTGGAATTCTCACATTCGTAGAAAATTAATAAAAATGGGAATTGATCCAAATAATCACAAGCTACACCAAGGTTTTCCTCGTCCTTGTCATGTTTTTGGTGCCGGTACATCATCATGTGATGAGTCCATGAACAAAGACCATAAACTCTCCTTCACTAAAGAATTTGAAGATCAAGAAACAACAATCATTATTAATAATTCTTCATCCTCTTTGAATCTTGACCTAACCATTGCTTTACCTTCACCAAATAGGGTTGTTGTTGTGGAAGACAAAGCTATACCTAATTGTGATGAGTCTAGGAAGACTAGGGATATGGATATTGATCTTAACTGTTAATATATATCCATCATTTCTTGGTGTCCGGTACTATTATAACTAATTTAGCAAATTAATAAAATAATGAATTACATGGCATGGTTTTAATGTGTAGTGGGATTTAGTATGTTATATACTCATTTCTAATTTTTAATTATTATATTCAATTTTCCATTAAAAAAAAGTATGATTTGCAAGTCATTACTAAAAAATGGTTGAATACCCAAAGGTATATGTTGGAACATATATATATATATATATATATATATATATATATATATATATATATATATTTCATGTATATAGAGCTTATGACAAAGATAAGAATTTAAAGACTTCAAATTAGTTTATGTTCATTTCAAGAAGAGTTATTTATGCATGTCTTTGTAGAATCATGTAGATGTAACGCATACATTCATGCATGTCCCTCAAGCTCGTCCTTTAAATAATATATTGATAGTATATTGAAAAAAGTAGTATGCTGAAAATTATAACGAATTTTTTAATGAATAGTGCTCGGATGAGAGAGTACTTGTCTCTTGCACTTTAGCTCATGGTATTGATCTATACAAATCCATTCATGACAATCCAAAGGGAGTACTGTGAAAATATTTATTTATTTTAATTTAAATTTGTTTTAGTTTTACAATCTAACAAAGGGTAAGATGTTGGATCTTGTGTTGGGATATGCTGCAATTTTAAATAAGAAGAAGATAAAAATAATGATGATAAATGTTGCATTAATAAAATCTAAAGAGTGTATCACACTAAGTTTTATGTTCAATTTGCACATATCAATCTAAGAATACTTTGGAATCATTGACATAAATTACACACTCACATCAAACATATCGATTAATGATATTTTACAAAATAAAGTTTCTTCAATTGCTCTAATGCACTAGAGAAAAACAGAAATAACTTAAAAATATTTTTGACAAAAATTTAACACATATAAACATGATTTTTTGCCTTCTGATCTCTAACCCAAAAGCATTATGATTTCGTACCATAAAAATTATGAATAAAAACTTCAAAATCTATCCACAGTAGGATTCGAACATGTGGCCAATTGAGCCAATTATTAATTGTGTTAATCCAATTAATAAATTGTTAATAGCATTTAACCATTCCATCCTTCCAAATTTATATTTTAGAAATTACTCTCACAATCCTTCACCATTTTCAAAATATATCTAAATTTATTATTTAGGAAATCTCATGGTTTGAGATAAAAATATCTTACGATTTAAACCATTATTTAGTAAGCTATGTTTTCACTCATCCTCGAATAGATTGGTAGACAACTTTTGAACCAAGTATTCATTAGCAAGTGTGCTTAACTTACACAAGAAATATCGGTACCATTGATCAAATTATAAAAATACCATATATGACGAGTCTGTGTGTCTCATATCCTTTCCATGATAATGTATGAACTCTTTGAAGCGGTCCACTTCATTCTCATATAAGTGGACTATATCTGCACCCATAATTATGCATTCCAGCAAATATATGATACATGTCCAATAAGAGGAAATCTCATCCTGCCACTTTTATTTTAGGGACAAGTACTTATACCTCGTATGATGTATTTATCATCAAGTGCTTCAATCACTCTAATGATTTTATCATTGACCTTAAGACTTAATTGATGTTACTCAAGTGTGAGTTAATCGTTTCCATAGTTTGTGATCAATTAGATATGGACTTGTCTAACATCCCTAATGATGTCCTCAACGTCATCAATCATATATGAAGAATTGCAAAGAATTGTCAATCCTTTCGTCAAATAATTGAAAATTTCATTTCAACTTTAATTAACTTTAAATATTCATTTATTCACATAATTATGTCTTTTCTTTTTATATATTCTTTATAGTCTTGACCAACTATCACCAAACTATGCGTCTATGACACTCTTGTCACTTAGTCATATCACATATACAAACGTTTATGTTATTTTACTATATTTAATAAGCAATTCAATTTAAAGTTCTAATTTTCTTTTAATATACCCAAGTCCAAGATATAATACATTGAATGCATTAAATATTTATTTCAATAAGCCAACAACAATCACAATCATAAAAGTTTTTCATAATTAAATATCATAAGATGGGTGAAGGCGCAAACACGGGAAAGGGGTGTTGAATTGTGTTTGACAAAGTTGATAACTTTTTGATAATTTATTAAAAAACTTGTTTGGTTTTGGTGACTTACTTGGAGTAGAAGTAATCGGAGTCAGAGGTAGCAACAATGAAAACATAAATAATTTGACACATAGATTTGTCCTGGTTTACCACTAACTTGACTACATTCAATCCCCTCATTCACAAGGCTTTAATCCACTAATTCAAATACATTGAAGTACAAAGCACCTAACCCTCCAAGCCAATCTTCCCAAACAACCTAACAACCCCAAACTTTTGAGGAACTAACTACCTTGACCCTACAAGACAAATCTTCTCCTAATAACCTGACAACCCCAAATTAAAGAAAGAACTAAACCACTATCGGGTTGGATACAAAAGATTGGAACTTTAAATGTTTGCTTCTAACAAAGCTGATAATAATAATAACTCTCACATTTTAAGAAAAAAACACTTACAAAATATTTCTGAATTGAACAAGTGTTTCTCTCTAAGAACTCTAAAAAATAACTTTGGAATTTTGAGCTTTGAGTTCTTCTCCTCTTTTTTGATTTTCGATGATCTTCTTCTTCTTCTTCTTCTTCTTCTTCAGCCTTGGGTATCTATTTAGAGATAAAATTAGGGCATCAATTTAGTCTTTGTTTAATTCTAAATTGTATCTTCATTCCTAGCTTGGTCAACAATGATCTTATTCAAAAATAGTTATGAACAAGATCTTTTTTGAAAACATGTTTTTTAGTCAATTCTTTATTTCTGAATCCAATCTGAACAATTCTAATAGATTGATTTTGTTCGTATTTTGTTCAGATTGACTTTGTAAATTCTTCAGATTGATTATGTTCGTATTTTGTTCAGATCGAGTTTGTAAATTCAATAAACTGATTTTGTTCATATTTTGTTCTAGATAAATCTTGATCAAATTTTCTACAAATCTTGACTATATCTTCTTTTCAACTTGGTCAAAGATTTTTTTCAATTATAAATCTGAATCAAATCTTATTTTAGATTTTATTCAATTATAAATTTGAATCAAATTTTATTTTAGATTTTCTTCAAAAACATGAATCTTCTTTCATACTCTTTGAAGTCAAATATATTATTCTCATAAAATACTTTTGTTATCATCAAAACTCTAAGTATAAAACTAACTTGATTTCAACAATGGGTCCAAGCATGTAAGTTATGCACTCCTTAACAAATAAAAATTCATTTTCAGTTCTATTAAAGAAACAATTTATTCTTAGTTATCTTATAACTAGTACATGTATCATAAATTTTACTCGTTAAATTCAAGTTTTACATTTAAGTATGTCATGTCATATGGTAAATCTAAATAAGTATCACAATAGAAAATGAGTAAGAAATCAAAATCATTAATATATTCTATAATTTTCCTCCTTAGAATTTATCAACTTACAATAATTCAAAATATATACCCAAATTATTTTTAATATCAAGTCAAACAAAAAACAATTACTTTTATATTATCACGCACATGTATTATGGATCATCCATTCTAAATAAAAATAAAATTTCTTGCATGAACCAATTAAAACACCACTTGATATTTATTATGATTTACTTACACTATTTTTTATAATAAACTAGTACACAAACATGCATCATAAGTCAAACATTTAATGCTGATAAAATCACATACTTGTTAGTATTAAAACATGAACTCGCCGTAGCATTAAAATTATGGCTAGTTCATAAAGTCATAAAAATTTAGAACCAAATAAATTTCATGATCTATTGCCATAGTAATTAACATCTACGTCAATTTTATTTCTAAAATTTAAAGGTTCAACACAATTTATTTTTAAAACATTGTAATTCCAATTTTTGCGTTTCCTTTTCTCAACAATTTCAAAATATAAGATTTGAAACCAAAATATCAAATAAGATTCAAGCCCATACAATGCCACTAATAAAATTAGGACATAAACTAGTTTTCAAATTTCAAACAAACAAAGTTCATACATATATAAACCAGAATAAAATTGTCATCAATTATATATGCTAGCAAGTCAGCAACAAGACATGCAACAAGACAAATATACTATTTTTAACTTAATAATGAAATTGCATGAATATCAAACAAATCAAATCAAAAGCCATGAAATTGCATTAATATAAATTGGTTGTGTACCTTTAAGCCATGAACAAATCAAAATCCATATAAGTGTTTCATCTCCTTCAATGATGCAACCTTTAATTAATCAGAAATAAATCGAAAATCAAATCCAAAAATTGTTGGATCTTGTGTTGGAGGTATGCTGCTATCTTAAATAAGAAGAAGATGCAAATGATGATGATGAATGTTGCACTAATAAATTCCATAACGTGTATCTCACTAAGCTTTAGGTTCAATTAGCTACCATCAATCTATGTATATTGGATACAAACGGATTAACCAGCGAATCTTCTTCATGATACTTTGAAATCCTTGACATGAATTACACATTCACATCAAGCATATCGATCAATCATATGTTATAGAATAAAGTTTTCTCAATTACTCTTGTGAACTAGAGAAAAATCGGAATGACTTATAAATATTTTTGACAAAAATTTGACCCATATAAATATGATTTTTGCATTCTATTTTCTGACTATACAATATCTCTATTTATAAAAAAAACTCGTGTATTTTGATGAAGAGAAACACTTATTGATAAATAGTTTTTAGAATGACCACTGCAAACATGTATATATCATTACAGTTCAATCTTAACAACTATTGATAAATAATATTTACATTTTATAGATAGACACTTCCACTTGAGCCAATTAATAAATTGTATTAATCCGACCTTGTTAATTGCATTTAACATTTCATCTTTTCAAATTTATATTTTGAACAATTACTCACATAAAATATTTTTAAAAAGTGAACAATTGTACGTATTTCACGAAACAATAATAATGTAAAAAATATATTTTAACTATTTTTTGAAATACATCCTCTCAATGTTTCACTTAATTTGAGATGAAAATAATTATTCACTTTAATGGTCTTTTATTTATTTTGTAACAAAGTAAAATTAACATAAATTTTAAAAATTAAAAATATAAAAATAGTTTTATAAAGTAAAAAAGTATAATAATACTCAATTCATAAAGGTATTATATATATATATATATCCTTTAATAATATAAAATAATTAAAGTCAACAACCGTGTTGTTGGTTGTCTTGCTTAAAATAGGATAGAATGGAATATATTCCAACTCATTTAATTAATTGTAACTCATTTTTTCATTTCCTCCGATCTAAGGGAGTGAGATAAAATCCGTCTTTGTTCTAAATTTCAGTATTTCATGATCATAAAATATTAAAATAATAATTTTATTTAGTTTTATGGAAATTCACTCCCGTCTATCAACTATAATTTTAAGTGGAAATAGATTCATATTCCTAATAATATATTGTGGTTTGATCTCGTGGATTGAAAAAATGTGCTTGGGATAGAAAAGTTTGCACGTTGATTCTTTTTAATAAATCTTTTTTTTATTGTAGTTGATCTTTTTTTTATTGTAGTTGACCAATATGAAATCCATTGCACTTCAATTATTAATGCGAGTTAAATTGGTCGAACTAAAAATACTTAGAGCATCGTGGTGAACTCAATATGAATTTGGAGTCCACTGTGGCCCATCATCTCCAAACAACTTATTTATTTTTTACTTCAACGCTGAACTCAACGTGCTTTTATTAAATAGGGTCTACTGTACCACAAACAAAACTATATTCCCACAACTTTAATTTATACATTAATATTTTAATTATATTTAATTTTATTACAACTTAAAATATTAATTTAAATATTTCAATTAATATTATTATACATTATTTTAATTTAAATTTAAAATAAAATTGAATTTGAAATTTTTATAACAATAATAAAAATTAAATGTTAAAATACATGACATAAATAATTAAAAATGATAACGGCCATAAATTTATTATTATTAATCAAATAATAAAAAAGGTAACGGGTATAAATTTATTATTATTAATAAATAAATAAATAAATAAAAGGTAACGGTTATATGAAAGTACCGTTCTTTGATGAGAGAACCGTGATTACAGCTTGACACAACTCCAACGGTGAACTCCAAAAAAAACTCACTTTTACGTCACTCCACGCTGGCGGACGAACTTATTTTACTCCCGTTGGAGATGCTCTTATTCATTTTAACTTCATTTTTTAATGTCTTTTCTATACTAAAATGTGGGTGTTGGAACGTTAAGTATGTAAGTTGCTAAAGATTACAGACTCAATTATACGGTATATACCTTATAAGAGAATCCTGCAAATCTTCAAGAAGTTTTGTCATCTTTGGATGCAGGTTTATGGTAAGAAGCTATAAACGGTGAGATGGATTCTCTAGAGTCTAACATGACTTGGCATTTAGTTGACAACTTCTATATGAAATACCTCAGAGAAGCGAGTGTAATCCTATGAATAAAGATTACTAGGTCAAAAAAGGGAATTTCTTTGTATCAGTCTCGCTATGTTGAAAAGATCCTAAAGAAAAATAAATAATTTGACTATAAACCTGTTTGCACACCATTTGATCCAAGTGTGAAACTTTTCAAGAACACTGGTGAAGATGTTAGGCAAACTGAATATGCGAGCATCATTGGCAACCTTAGGTATGCCACTGTTGTACAAGACTCGACATTGCCTACGTCGTGGGACTGTTGTGCAGGTTTACTAGTAGACCTAGTATGAAACGTTTGCACGCTAACGAAAGAGTCATGAGATACCTAAAAAGGACCATGAGTCTTGAATTACATTATCAAAGATTTTCTGTCGTCTTTGAAGGATACAGTGATGCTGATTGGAACACCTTATTAGATGACTCCAAAGCAACCAATGGCTATATTTTTAGTATAGTCGGTGGTGTTGTATCTTGGAAATCAAAGAAACAGACGATACTTGCTCAATCCACTATGGAGTCTGAAAAGACAGCACTAGCTGCTGCAAGTGAAGAAGAAGAACTGGTTGAGATGCTTGCTAATTTAGATCCCTTTATGGGACAAACCTATATCAGTTGTGTTGATCTACTGTGGTAGTACCACAGCTATTGAAAAGATTAAGAACTGTTATTACATCAGTAAGAGACGAAAAATACGTCGTAAGTACCGTACTGTTAGAGAATTATTTTCTAAAGGAGTTGTTATATTGGATCATGTACGCAGTGATGAGAATTTAGCAAATTCTTTGACGAAAGGGTTAGCTAGAGAGAAAGTCCTAAATACATCCAAAAGGATGAGACTAATGCCTATAGAGTCACTCATGATGGTAACCCGACCTAAAAGACTGAAGATCCCAAAACTTAGGTTCAATGGGTAATAACAAGTCGTGAAGTGATATGAGATGAACATGCTATTAGGTCTTAGAGAAGCAGGATTCTTGAAGTGATGAACTGATGAGGTGATAAAAACTCTTAATTAGATCTATACTTTATGTGGATTGGAGTACTTAGCTACACAAGTACTCTTGATAGACTCACCTATGTGAATATGGAAGTGGGGCCACTACCTATGGTACTTTGAGGCAGAATTCATAGAGCGTTCAATATACTGGGATAGACGTGTAGGGCCATTAATACACAAGCTTTTAAGAGTACAGCTTATGAAAAGGTTGTGTGTGGGTTTGATGTTAGAGATAGAGTTCAAGACTACGAGTCACTCTTGTTGAATCTGAATCTTACTTACTATGTAAAGGTTCAAGTAAGGAGACATCTCTGTTTATGCACGATCTTATAGAAGCGTTTGACGCTATTTCAGAAACACTTTTTTAAATTCAAGTTGGGGACTATGGGAATATAAAGTATGTTAGTGTGTAAATTTAAAAATTGTTGAAGTCCCACACTAGACAAATCTCATATATTGAGCAGTTTTCAACTCTATAAATACTAAAGTTCTACATTTGATAGAAAACATATGTGAGTTTGCTTCCATCATTATATAATGAGTTTCAAACTCTTGCGAAAAGTACACTAAAGTTGGATGCATTTCCCAACCTTCCCTTTTCTTCCTTTTCTATTATGCTCTATATATTTCTGAACTACATCTCCCTTTTCTTTTTGTCCCTTTGATATTTTAGAGCGGTTTTGTACCGTAGTCCCTTCAATTTTTAGAGTGGTTGTTATGTCGTAGTTCTGTCGATTTTTGAGTAGTCCTAATACCACTATCCATTTAGAGTGTTTTTTGCGCCGTAGTCTTTTAGAACGGTTTTTTGTGTCGTAGTTCTTTTGATTTATGAGTGGTCATAGTACCATATTACGAGTAACTTTAATCGTCATATTGAGAGTGGTTTTAACCGCCATATTGAGAGTATAATTCTAGAACGGTTTTCTATGTTTGTCTGAGCTATTTTATCTTGGAGACTTCGTGGTTGATAATCTGTCTTGCACAATTTGAACAGTATCGCGAAACGTTTTAAAGAGAGTAATATAATACGCGATTCAACTCAATAATATCTTCAGTGATATAAGTCAATTTTGAAACAGTTTTTGAAATTTAAAAAGCTAACATTGAGTAAAACAGCCTCTTCCATATTAACTGCTTTAAATCCCAACTACTATCACATATATGAATGGCACCTTTACCTTATCCATCAATGGTATAAAGTAATTTGATCTAAAACCTTACATTGCATCCACCCACTCTCCTAAGTATCCCCACTACCTGTAAATCCCATAGAATGACAAATAATCTGTTTGGAATAGGATGGTCAGTTTTGGTTAAGATGCCAAAAGACAAGTGGGACAATGAATTTTCAACAACGTAAGTACGGACTGTCCAAAACAACTACTACAAGTGTTTAGCAGTACAAATTAATACATTCATCTTTCATACTCATATGCACATGTTGGAGACCAATGACCATCTACCATTCCATATATATATTTAAATATAAATAAAAGTATGTCAATTAATAAATTGATGTAATTGATCAAAATTTAAAGTGTATACTCTTCCGGTTTGATATATAAACAAAATAGTTTATTTTGTATTATTTAAGAAAAATAGTTAATATTATTTTAGATTTTCAAAGTAATCCAAAATGTATAAGCATATTTTACATTGTCCTTTATGAAAAAATATTCCAAGAGAATAAAATATTAGTATTTAACTAAAAGATATTTTAAGAATACTAACAGTATAAATGATACGATTAATTCACTTTTGTGTATTTTTATATTAGGAATCCAAGAGATTAAGGAGTATGTGTTACTACACGTAAAAATCATTTTTAGATGTGCAAAATTCATTACGAGAATAGTTTTATAGTTGTGATAATTAAAGATGCTGAGAATCATAGTTGAATTTAAGAAAAAAGAATTTAAAAAGAAAATTAAAATAATTATTTAAATAATTATTATACAATTAAAATATAATGTACTTTTATATAATTTTTATATAATGCTTGTAACTAATTTGTTCACCTAACCATAAATATTTTTTAACTATCTCTAACAAAAGATGTTGCATATTATTTGCTCAAAGGTTTTATTACACATGTGGAGATACGAAAACCATAGTGTTTGGCGGTGTATATGGAGAATTTTTTTAACAATTTTACAACAATAGTTTTAAACAGTAGGCACTAATAACTGTTCTCGTAAGTGTGGCATTGGGAACCTTTGTAATATTGAAAAATATAGTCAATTTATTCAACTCAACATGTAGTTCTTTGATGTATTAAATTAATTGATATTCTTTTATATGGAACTAAGTTCATAAACTTAAAAGTCTAATTTTCTAAATCTTCCAATTTTGAGGATCAAATGTTGATTTACTCGTAACTAATTAGTATATTTGAACAATTGAATACTTTATAAATAAAATGGTTAATTTTATATTCAGTCTTTTACCTTTATTTAAAGTTTTATTTTAGTTTTCTATATTTTAAAAGTTTAAATTGTCTCTTACGTTAAGTTTAAGTTAGTCCATTTTGTTAAGTTTTGATTTAACACAATGAAAATTTGTGACATTTTTAACATGACAATTAATATCTTGACTTAATTTCATTTAGTCCTCGACATTTCAAAAGTTTCAAATTGATCTCTTACGTTAATATAACAATATTGAAAAATTTGTCTTGTCTCTTTTTTTTTATTTTAATTTTTTTTTTCATAGTTAAA
>JBBPBP010009778.1:38975303-38986029 GCA_037974735.1 Cicer chorassanicum | reverse complement strand
GATGTATTTATTGTAAATAGTTTAATTGTTTATATTGAAAAATAGATAGTTATTATAGATTTAAGGGGAGCGCTAACAAGTACCTAAGATAGAAATGAATTGAAATTGTGTATTAAGCTTTTAAAATGTCAAAATTTATTTTATTTAATATAGAATTTGTACTTTTGTATCCTTAACATGCATTTGTTAGCATGACTTTAGTTTTGAACGAATTTGATTCTTTAAAGTGTTATCGAGTACTACTTTGTTATTTATAATAAAAATTAAAAAAAATGATCACCTCATAAAAATTAACATAACTTTTCCGGAATGTATAAAATATACATATAAATTAGTCGATTTAAATAAAATTTGAGACTTTTGAAAACAATTAGGTTATAAGTTTAAAAAAAAAAACTTGCAATCCACATTTTGGCGCCAAGTTGCCAATTGATCATCCTACAACATTATTGGGTAATAGTATACACTTTGTCCTGATGTGGGCCAAATTTAACTTTACCTTAAAATTGTATAAAATTGCCAATTAACTTGATTTGCATAACCTTGGATCTTAACATTCATTAACAACGAGGGCAAGTTTCTCAACAAGATACGTCTATTATTCTACTCAAATTATCCATTTTATACTTATATCTCACATTCTATTTAAACTATTCATTTTCTTCTCAATTGTGATATTAAATGGAAGAAAAAAAAATTAAAATCTTTATTTCAATCAAATTTTCCGTAAGAAATAGTTGAGTGAAAAGTTAAAATTTCCCAATTCTAAAATTTTAAAATTTATAATTATAGAAATTCAAAAATGTTATATATAGAAGATTACCAAATTAAAATTTCCATAAAAATGTTATGTATAGAAGATTACCAAATTAAAAAATATAGAATTTCGTAAAATTTAAAATTAATAAAACACATGTTAATTTTTAATAATATATTATTTACTTTAATTGCAATGGCTAAATGAAGTAAACAAAATGATAGGGCAATACCTCCTCCAAGAGTTGAAAGAACAATACCATATACATTTGTATCGTTATTTTTAGATTATATTTTAATTATAATAGAAAAAATATCAAAAGAAGAGCCGATTGAATTGACCAATTAGCTCGCCTTTTGAGGCAGAACGAGTCAGTTCGACCTGTTTTACAATTTTAGAAATATAGAAAAAGAAATTATATGTAGACAATTAAAGCCAAGAGTGTGAAGAAATATGAATAAATATTTGTGTGAGACCAATAAATTACCAAAATCTATTCCAAGCTGCCGCAGAAGCTAGGAAATCAAATCTAGACGTACGGCATAATTGCTTTGATTAATGGAACCCAAACAACTTGATAAAAAGTAAAAATCACGTCTGATATTGGCAGCTTACGTTTAATTAAAATTAATTTTTATCTCAATGACGACTATGAGATAAATAAATAATTGAAATATTGAAATAACAAAATTTGACCACAAAGTCCAAATTTTTATTTCCAAAGAGTCAATCTCGTAAAGCAACTGCATTGGTAACAAAATTTGACCACAAAGTCCAATTTTTTTTTTACTCACTATCTAGTGTCTGTCATTAAGTACAATTAGAATAAAAAATCCAACAAAGTATTTATGTTTGGATTTAATTTCTATATACAGTTACTAAAATCAACAAATCATAAATAATCTATATAGTTTAGCTACTCTTATTTAAAACTATTTTTATTATTTTATTACATCTAAAAAGTTACTACCTATTCATTAGAAACTAAATTGTAATTAAAATTGGAAGATTTAAGTTGTTGTTCATAATTTTGATGGAGGAGAAATTGTTGATAAAAAGAAGAAGAAATATTCTCTCTTTCATTATAGCTAATACTAATTAACTATAATGATTTCAAATTTCAACTACTTTTTATCGTATTTATTTATGTATATATTCTCAAAATCTTTACTAATATTTTAATAATTGGTCGAAACGTCTGCTGAGATATTGTTTATTAGTTTGAATAAAACTAAGATATAGCATATTTTAGAATCCGGTCTTAAAACCGTTTTTCTGTCATATTTAAATCTCACATTAAATATTAAACAAATGAAACTTGTATTATTATCATTAATGGAAGATAAAAAATGATAATATGATCTCATAAACTATATATTTAATGTATTCAACAAGGTATGTATGTCGAAGTTTATAAACAAATAAATTTGTGCGTGAAGAACATATATGACAATATATAAATCAACAAAATGAAATTTACATGTCATCCAAATTCGATTAAATTAATGTCATCCAAAGGTCCACTTTGAACCTACGTAATAGAAAAACTTGTTTGATTATTCTCAACTCTTATATTATAAATGTCATTTGTTCCACTAAATCCGGTGAAGAGAAGTATTTGAATCACTCACAGTTACTTCTGAACCAATAAATACAATAGATTGATTACATAACTACTCTATAGTTGAAAATATTATAAAGTAAAAACATTTAAAACTAAAAAGTACAAGAGAAACTTATGTGATTAATAGGACGGTCTCTAAAGATTAGATTATTAAAAAATAATTTGTCTTGGATGAGATCTTCTTTGGTTGTCCTTCTAATAAGAACAATTTTTGTCGGACATCGGTCCTTTTCAAGCTCAAACATTGTCTTAGTCGATGAATTCTTCACACTAGTTTTTCTAATTTCATTTTGAAAATTAGATTTTCTCTACAATTAAATAAAACGAAAGAAAACTATCATTAGAAGAAAACTAAAATCTAATATTTTTTGTCATTAGAATTAAATGCATACATGTAACTTAGAATTTATTAGCAAAGGATGATCAAATGGTAGTTCCTTATTAATATTAATACAATCAACAATATATTCATATTTTGTCTATAGAAACCGAAATCAAACAAAATCAAAATTAGTAAACCATAGAGTAAGTAAGATTAAGTTCTAAAAATGAAGCATAATCAAACAAAATGAAACATATAGTGATATATAAGAAGGGCATGAAATACATTGGCTTATTAATAAGTTTTAGTTCTCTCTCTGTCCAAATCTTCTTTCTTTGTGCTTTGCATGCCATCAAATTGATGGCCAATAAGTAATTTCATATTTTAAATGTCTATTTCTTATTATCATCGTGATTAATTTCTTCCGTTTATTTTATATATATATATATATATATATAGTTAAATGTAACATTTTAATGAGCTAACTAAAGAAATTAACCACTCGATGTAATTGAGATTTATTCAATGGATTGATCTTATCCAACATATATACACCGATTATGGATCGAACCACTAATTAGTTATAGAAACCAAACAAGATTTATTCAATGGATTGAACTTATCCAACATATATACACCGACTATGGATCGAACCACTAATTAGTTATAGAAATCAAACATCTATCATTTATATCGTACAATGTTGTTATCATCTATCATATTTTTAAATATTTGATAAAATTTATTTTTTAATTAAATAAACAAACCCAATACTATATTAATTAAATGAGTTGTGTCCAAACCTTATAGGCTCTATATTAATGATTTGTAAAATTATTAAACACAATTGATGAAATACGATTGTATGTTTCTGTAAAATACTTTTAGTGTATAATTATTAAACACTTACGAATATGTTCAAACCTTTTTAAAGATACACAATTGATAGTGCTTGAGGGAAAAGAAATTAAACACAATTGATGTTCTATTATTATATTTACACCGATTGCAGGACACTATAAAAATTGCAGGCGTTGAGGTTCAGGAGAAGGGATCATTGAACCATTTCATAATGATGAGAATTGATTAAGTGAGTGATGATCTAAATAAGTCTAAAGTAAAATATTAAATTATAAAATGGTTGAGCAAGACCTTCTAACTAATTGGAAAGTTAATTAAGTCAGTGATGTTCTAAATTTATAAGTTCTATTGATCATTTAGAAGCTTTCAATCTAAATAGTTGAATTTTTTTTATGTAATTAAATATTGTATTTTATACTAATAAAAATTTTAGGTTCAATAAGAGGAAAATATAATTATGTAATTAAAAAATTTGTAACAATAAAATAATATATATATATATATATATATGTACATAAAAATAGTGTTATGAAATTATAGTTACATGTCCAATAACTTTGATTTGGGGTGGAGTTTTAACTTGAGCATTCTACGTATAAACTTTTCTTGTGAAGTGTATTGAGATGAGGATGTGATTTGAGCTTATACTTATCTATAACATCTATTAAAAAATTACATATTAATAGAGGTATTTTTTTTGTCAAAACTAGTTATTGATTTGGGAGATTGATGGATAAAGTTATTGGGATATTATAAATAAGAGTATTATAAATATTGGTCCTTTTGTATTACTCAATTAATAAGTGGGAGCAAAAGTTTTTCCAATTGTAGCTAATAACAATGGCAAATTCATAACTGGTAGATGTATATGCCTTCAAAAAAATTCATATGGATGAAGCTTCATAATTTATTGAGTAGGGATGATGGTGGCACTTTTAAACTTTTTAAGAATAAAAGTTAAGTGCATTTAATTTTTTTAATATCATATAAAAAAATTCAATTACATATATTTACCTCTGATCCTATCTCACAACACTAATCAAGTAATGCAAAAATATATCTAAAACAATGTTGAATGGAATAATTCACTTTAATTTATATTTGAAAACATCAAATATATCTTGGGATTGGTATGGTATCTTGATCACGTGATCAATCTAGTGAAAACATTGTCTAATTATGTGAATAAATATTTTAGTTCCCTTCTTAAACTTCATTATATGACAAAGTATATACAGGAAATATCACAACTGTTTATATAAAACTGAAGTTGAAATTTAACAGTTCGAAATTGAAACATATCAGAGCATGCGAATAAGTTTTTAAGATTTAACTTATTAAAGTTTTTAAGATTTAACTTATAGATCGTCAAAATTTAATTTTTTTAAAGTCATAATCAGTTTAGTTAGTTAAAATTGAATTGTTAGATCGTCAAAAATATAATTTAAATTTTTTTAAGTCATATGTAAGAAAGGTATTAGCCGTCGTTCGAAAACAATACCTCTAACGACGAAATGTACAAAAATAATGTTAACTTTAAAAATATTTATTTTACTCTCAAATATAGAAAACAAACAAAAGATGAATATATATTATGTATTTATAAAATTGATATTTGTTTAGAGGGGAAAATTAAAAAAATTGTTAGAGTGAATATGCAAATTGGTTCTTGAGATTGTAAATATCGGTCACATTAGTCCATATATTTTAATTTGTTAATGAAATTTTGTTATCTTAGACATAAAATTGGGAATAATTTTGATTGTACATGGACTAATTGTGAACAAATTAGTCTATGAAAAATTTAAATTTCATCACCAAATTAGTCCATGTTGTGACAACATTGATATAAGATCAATATGGAGGGGTCAAATATTCAATTAATATGTCATATCATAATATCTGAATTTAGTATAAATCAACATAACTTAAACACAAGATTGTGATTCTCTTTTATTTTGTAGATTGAGTTCTATGTGATTTCTTAGTTAATTTGAATTAATAGTGTTGCAAAAGAATTAGTATCACTTGAAATTGGGTGCGCTAGCACACGAGTTGAACACTTTGAATTAGTGATAAATTTGAATCTGATGGTAAACTATCATTTTGATCCTCAATTTAACAAAACGTTATCGTTTTAATTTCTGACTCAGCAAAAAACTCATATAAATCCATGACTTAACCAAATATTCAAGTGAGTAGTCACTTGTCAAACACAAAACACATTAAAAACTACTCAAAGTATTCATGTTAATGTCATTGAACATTAAAATGAAGATATCCAACAGGAAAAACATAAACCAAAGTTCTTCTCTACTTAGCAAATTTATGATATCCAACACAAATAATTATTTTCTATATAAAAATAGAGTGAAATAACCTTATTTTTTGGGTACAATAATGAAAAATTATGCTACATTAATCCCAGTCCCTCTCGCATTGTTCCGCGTTTAAATAGATGGATTTGCAAACCTTAATAGAAAATAATATTTTAAATAAAAAATCTAAAAAAATTATATTATAAAAAAATGCTATTTTAAAAAAACTAAAAATAAATTGTTGATAATTTTACATTGCATCACCTAGAAGGCTAGAACGATAATCTTAAACGACCGGTTAATGTGTTTACATTGCATCAATATACCTCAGTTTTCAGAAACTAAATTTGTCGGAATATCAATTACATTTTCAAAATCGATTTTTCACGCTCATCGCTCAAGGTTATTTTATTAGAAATATTTTTTTTGATTTTTTGATAAAATATATTTAAGTTAATAAAATTGATATATTTAATTTATAGATGTAATGTAAAAAAAAATCAAGGATACTATATATGAAGTAAAAATTATTAATTTTGTATTTTTTAAAAAATTCGTAAACAAAATGTAATTAATTTTTTAACTTCATAGAAAATATCGAACTATCTAAGTACGTACAACAGGGGATCCTTTCACAAATAAGCATTATCCACATAATTGTGTAGATCTCCTAATATCAGCTAATATGGTTGCAATATTATAAAGTTTAGATTAAGGTAGGATTAATTATACTTATATGTAAAATGTACAATAATGAATTAATGACTTGAAAGTTGTCCCAAATAATAGATGATATTTTAATTGACTTAAACATTTGTGTAAATAATATATTTTAATTTAGTACCTGTTTTGAGTAAAAAAAAAATTAATATTTCATTGAATTGATTTTTTTAAGGTTATTTATTGATTTAAGCTTATCAAGTTTGAGAGAGTTTGTATCAATTGTTGAAATATTTTATTAATATTTTAATTAATTATTATATTCTAATATTATTATGTGAATATATATTTTTATTTAATTATAATAATTATTTAATTAATTGATATAAGTTCAATATAAAAGGATGTCACCGTCCATTTTGAAATAGAACTCTAATTGACAAACTTATATATAGGCTATAGTCCCAATATACCTAACACACCGCATATCGCATCTTCTCCCTGTCTGAAGGGTTCTTAAGGCATAAAGAGTCTGAGTTGAAGAAGAACCACAAGCAAGCGAGTGCTCGTCATTTGTCTATATGTTTCAGGATCGATGCTTAAAGACTATTCAAGATTACCACAAAGGGATGATTAGCTATGAATCAAAGTATTCCTAAAACCTAATTTTTTTCGATAAACCAATATGTCATAGATCCTAAAGTAATCAAGATTTTATGTTTCTTCTTGATGTTTATCACATGCTCATTTGACTATTAAGTTTCCGTAATATATTATACATAAAAGTATGCATTGTATCACAAATTAATAAATTAATTTCAACAATAACCACTACAAGAAAATCAAGCTTTTGTGGCGGCTGAAAGCCCTCACAAAGGGAGGAAAGCGGCCACAACAGGCACATTTGTGACTGCCTTAGGCAACCACAAATAAGCCAGTCACAAAGGTTTGTGGCATCCAAAACGGTCACAAAAGCTAGTTTTTTTGGTTACCAAAACGACCCCAAAAGGTTTCCATTGTGGCGGCCTTTACCCTCATAAAAGTGTGATTTTGTGGCTGAAAAAACTCTCACAATGGACTAAAGTTTTAGTAGGATTTTGTGGCGGCTTAAGCCCTTACAATGCTCCAACGTTGTTATTTTGTGAGGGATTAGGCCACCACAAAATCCTGCTGAAATTTTAGTCTATTGTGAGAGTTTTTTCAACCACAAATAACAACCAATTTGAATTTTAGTATTTGTGAGAGCTTTTTCGGTCAGTAATTTGTGAGGCTTTTTTTCGGCCACAAAATATTTTTTAAGTTGGCTACAAAATGAGTGTTTTCTTGTAGTGAACTTATTACATGTCTATAAACTCTCAAATATAACTTATGAAAACTATTTATAATTGAGAAAAATGGAAATACACTTACAGAATTTTAAATTCTCATCCTATCACAATCGTATATTCCGCTAAACTATTTACTTTTATCCCACTTAAGTGATATAACATAAAAAAATAAATCATTTCAATTGATTGTCATTATAAAGCTGTTTCATACTACAATGAATGTCTATTGTACTCTTTATAATTATATACAAACATATTATCCATAAATATTACACTTACTAATACTTATATTATAAATACTTAATTAAATTATTTATTCGGAAATAACCTTGATTTTATCTCAACGTGAGCTATTTGCTGTCAAAGTGACCTTGCAATGATAGTTCTAACTTTGGCAAATGAGTCCTTCTTTTTTGTTATTCAAGGAAAATGAGTTCTAAACATAAAGTTATCACATCTCAATTTTATTTGACATCTCTAATAGACTTCTTGCAAGACGCGGTGATATTCAATTTATTCTAAAGGTTCGTCTAGTTGATAGGATAAGAGAAATTATTTTTACTTACACAAATTAAGAGACGTGTTTAAAGAAACAAGATAATATATAACTTATATATAAGAGATTGTATCTTGTCTGAATTAAGTATTTGATGAACTAACATGATAAATTAATCACAAACATTATCTTGTTATGTCCCACTAGTTAAAATTATTATCCTCAATAAAAAATATGTTAGAAATAAAACAAAAAGTAAAAAAATTATCACTTAGTTGTTATATTTATTCGTATTATTTTGACATTTTCTATCTCTACTTCAACTTCAAATAAAACATCTTTTACAATAAAAATTATAAGAGACGACTCATAAATAATATTGATGATAAATTTCTTATAAATAATTTAGTTATTGACATTGAAAAGATATTGATAATTATTATAGATCTAATAATAAATAAATTTGAACCTTTAAAGCGTCGTTGATCTATTTTTCTAAATAATTATTGTCGATTTTATTTTCTTTATTTCAGTTTTATTTTATCTTTTATACAATTAAAATTTAATTTTTTTTTCATTCACCAACTAAATTTAATATACTAGTTTAAGAATATATTTAATTTTTTTGTTATATATTTAACTCTTTTTTTAAAATTAAACTATTTTCGTGACATATATATAGTTGTAGACGTTTATCAGTCCACCGAAAAGAAGGGTAAGTTGTAATCAATGGACTCACAAAGAACAATCGATCGTAAGTGGTCAACCAAAAGTATAAAATATCACAATCTCAAGTTAATTACTGGTACCAACTTATAGTAATATCTCCTTTAAGAAAATAAAACAATTTCTAGAATCTACTATTGGTATTTCTTTTTTAAGTAGAGTTAGTAAATCCATAAAATTGGTATTTCTTTTTTAAGTAGAGTTAGTAAATCCATAAAATTGGTGATTGGAGTTATTTTTTATTTGGTCAAATGAGTATTTGGTATTTCAAAGTCAGCATCTTGTGTGGATTGTGAAAGAAGACCTGTGCTTGACTACTATTACAAAATCTAAAGAAAATTAATTAATCACACAATTCTAGGTTCAGCTCCCTATTCCTCCCCCAGTCTCACTCATTCCAATCAACGAAAAAATGTCTCATTTAAATTCCAATTTCTCCAATCTTTAAGCTAAAATATGATTTATTCCCGTTAATTATTGTGTTTAAGTTTGAGTAGTTAAATTTCACATTAATATGAATAAATTAAATATCACATATGTAAGATATATAACTTATATACTCGTTGTTTTAAAATTTTGAGTGGAGATATGCTGTCAAAATCTTTTGTTTCTATACTCCCCAACATCAATAATTTGATTGAAAATGTAACATATTTAACTTTTTTACCTAGTCAACTTTAATTTTCTAATTGAAGTTAATTTGACTAGTGTACCTAACAAAAACTGTGCATTCAAATGCCCTAAAACAGAAAACAAAATTAATGAAATGAAAAATTTAGGATCAGATTAAGAGAAATTTTGTGTGACATTAATAAGGACAAAAAGTTTGAGCGATTTCTTGTAATCTACACACAGCAATAGGTTTTGGATGGTATATCAATGACAATGTTAATTATATGATTTTCTTTGTTTTTATGCACTTTATAAGTTCATCACATTTCCCAGCTGTTTCCTCTTGTTAAGAACACGTGATGATTCTATAATTCACTTTAATTGACTAGTAAATTATTTATAACCACTACTTTTAGATACTGGGAAGTTACATGAACTTTGGAGTTTCTCTAATAAATCATGTTGTACTTCTGGAAAATTTGTCTTTGTTTCATGAGATTAAAGGTGTGTTACTAATTTTTTTTCTATAAGATTCAAAATAATGTATTTTTATTAAATTTGTTTAATGGTTGATTTTTGGTTGATGGTTGATTGAGGGTGACCTTCAAAGTCTCAGAGCAATTATAAAAAAATGTACTATTTTCCTATTTAAATGGACCTGTCACTAATAAAAGTATTAAAAAACATAGAAACATATCACCACAGGAGTAATTATGCGACATACTATAAAAAGATTTTGGGCCTAGATGATTCATTCTAGACCTTTCTAGATATTAATAATGAATAAATAAGTGATGTATAGGTTAGAGGAAGAAATATCTCTTTCTTCACTCTTCTAATTTCTTTACTCTTTAAATTCTGTTTGATTATACTGTAATAAAAACTGATTTTGTCTATTATAAAAAATAAAAATTAAAAATAAGTTGAATTTGAAATAATTTATATTTGGTTTATTTATGTAAAAATAAGTTAAATATTAATAATTTAAGAGAAAAATCAATTATAGAAAAAAATTACATTGA
>JBBPBP010009778.1:38943012-38970033 GCA_037974735.1 Cicer chorassanicum | reverse complement strand
TATTTTCTCTCATACCAAACAACTAAGAAAGTTTTTCATGTTCTATCAGTGGTAGATGAATCTGTTAGTAGATGGGGTCATTTTCACCACATTAAAAATTTGACTTGCCCAATAACTTACAACAAAGGTAATCAAAATCAGCTCGAATATTGAATCGATATACACATTAGTTCAAAGTTGAATTAATTATAATTGAAGTTGAATTAATTATAATTGAAGTTGAATTAATAATAATTAAATATATATTTAATTAAAATAAAGATATATCTGTATTTCTGTTAATTAAATACCAAACACACGTGAATATACTAATGAATTATTTTGTGAGTAAAAATATCACTTGCGTTTTAAAGAACTCCAAAGTTTACTTGACCACTATTTTAGGTCATGGGGAAAAGAAATTGGTAAAACTCATTCATAAACAATTTTTACAAAAGAATAGCTATCTCCTTTCAAAAGCCAAAATTTACCTAAGTAGATTAATATCTAAAAATGGTTTCAAACTCTAACATGACTTTTATTTGTCCTTAAAAGAAGAATTTACCGAGCATCTTCTTCTAATTTATAAGAGGGTGATATAATCGATCGATATAGTTTGACTAAAATAACACAAAATATTATGTATTTTAAATCTCAATTTTTTTTATTAAATCGACGTCCATTAAATCAATGTCTGAATAATAAAGATGAAAAAAATAATAAACTTCAACTCTTTAAAAAACATCGATCATCATTAATATTTTAGATTATGTTCGAATATCGATCCGCATAAACCACTATTATAGAAACATCGAGACATTTTTGTTGGGAAGTAATACACACAAAATTAAAAATCCTATTATCAATTTCCTGAAAAACAAAAAGTTGATAAAAAACTTTGAAGTTTGAATCTAACCCTTCAAATCAAACTTCAAAACAAATCTCTTACCCTTAAGTTTAAAAATTTCTACTAATTTTCTCCATCAAGAGGGCGACACTTTTCTCCCATCAAAATATTCTTCCTCCAAAGGACTTCTCCTTCATCTTGGTTACCACAATCTCTAGTTCCCTTTTCCAATTCTCCTTCTGATTCCACTTTTCTCCATGATATCATCTTCATCATTGAAATTGCTCTACTACTAAGTTTTCTATTTAGCTTCGAAATTAGCTTGATTTCCTTGGAATCCTCTGTTTTTGTGTGGAGCTTCTTCATGTTCTTAGTACCACAAATAAAGGTGATGATGGAAAATATAGAGAAAACAACAAGCACAAGAAATATAAGTGTTGTGTTGATAATGGATGATGAAGATAGAAGAAGATTGTGCACATGAGAGGTAAGAAGAGGCCTCGCCATGTTAAGAAATTTAAGTACTTAGTCTTAGAGGGTATTATATGTGAGGGAGAATTACATATGCTACATATACAAGATTTACAAAATTTGTAGCTCGTATATAGTCAATTATTTACTTTATAAAATAGAATAAATAATATTCCATCTGCTTCTATTTAGTTGTTATTTTAGAATTTTTAATGTATATTAAGATAATTAATAATTTTTTAATTTTGATAAAATTATTGATATTTTTATAATACTCTTAATAATTTATTATCTCATTTTATTTATTTTTCCCTTTAAATTAAATATTTAAAGATATTATTGATAAGACAATAATTAATATTGTATTACATTAGACTTTAAAAACGAAGAATAAATATGAACAATTTTTCTTCTGCATATGCGATGATTAAAAGAAATTGAGAGAGTATTATTTATCAATGAATAAAAATGGTTATTATTATATATGCGTACATAAATCAAGTGAGTTGTGTTCAAGTGGTTAATAAATTTCAGTCATTGATTAATTGTTTGAAAGAATTTAAGTTTAAATCTTAACTGAAACAATATTTTATTTTAGAGTTAAGTACAATTTTAGTTATCTTATTTTCACAAATTCGTAAAATTGGTCCTTCTATTTTAAAATCTAATAATTTTGATCTCTTTCTTATATTTTTTAACTAAAAAAAATGATAATGTGACGTATTTTAAAAGACCTGATATGTGATACGATGATATTGAATGATTAATTTTTTTAAAATTGCAATAAAATCCTCTAAAAGTTTCAGTTTCAACTTATGAAATTATTAATTTTTATAATTTAATTAATAATATATAAATAATTATTGCATTTAAATGATTTTACGTTATGAAATGGTATGTCACGTCATTAAAAATATCTCAAACTACCATTTTTCAGTTAAAATATCTGAAGAAGTTACAAAAATTGTCAACTTTACTAATTTTCCGAATTGATAAAAACAGAAGACTAAAGTTTAATTTAAATATTTATTTTATTTTATTAGCTTCTTGATCCAACTTATAATTATCAAGAATATTTTCTTTAAAGTTCAGTTGATAAAGAGAAAAATAATATATACATACATAACTACTTTTTTTTACTTGGTAAAGAGAAAAAATAAATATTTACATACACAACTACTTTTTTTACTCAACATACATAGCTACTTTTTATTATGAAAGTAATACATAAGTAACTACTTATAAGTTACAACGTGTTAAAGAACATTAAATTTTCTTGTGTATTATGTACTAGCCAAATACAGTGTTGCGTGTGTTAAAAGGAGTCAGTAAAGTGAAAGTCTTCCATTCGCTGCTTGCTTAGTCTAGATAGGATTAAAAGTTATCAGCCCCTTTTCTACGTCCTTTTTTCCACACTTAAATTAATGTAATAATTTTAACAAAGTATATGTCAATATTATTTTCTTTCAAAATTAATGTGTTTCGGTGTGGTTTCATTAATTTGCTATGCCTACTTAAAACATGCATATGCATGATTCATATGCTCAAAAAGTTAATACTTTTCGGTGTGGTTTCATTAATATCCAGTAGAATTTTGGAATGAGATTTAATTGCAAGTTCTCGGTTCTCTCTAGATTCTCCAACAAAATATGTAATAAAAGTAAAGTGTTTATAATTTAAAGAAAAATCATATCCAACAAAACGTACCACTCTTACTAGGCAAATATCAAAATCTATCTGTTAATCCATTGGTGTAGGACAAAGTGGATGCAAACTAGACATCATATCCAAATAGAGACAAAGCAAATGGGTATGACTTGTCTAAAGGATTTACTTGACTTAGTTAGACTGGTAAGACTTCGGTCGTCGTCTTTGTCTACATTTCGATTCCATTTATCTTATGTCATATTGATACTTCATAGTTACTTTTTATATTTTCTTCCTCTATTTTATAATCAGTGTGGTTTAAAGTTTTTTTTTTACATATATAAAAAATTTTTACATATATAAAATACCTATTAAAAACAAGTGGAAATATATCTTAGATGGCTCTTCATTTAAGAAATAAAATACCTATTTGAAAAATTTGAGAGATTATAATCGTTGAGTTTTGGTTGAAACTGAAGAAATTGAAATAGTCTTATATTGTTTGAAATTGTAAAATAAAAGGAAGTTCAATCCTATATATGATGAGGACATAGAAAGTATAATCAAGGAAGGAAGCATAGATGATATTCATGGTCTTGCAACTCCAATAACAATAGCAAGGTCAAAGAAGGTAAAAGATGCTCAAAATAACTTGATAGCCACTTTATTTGAAGCAAGTCCAACTCATGAAGAATTGAAGTCCAAGATGGTGAATTGTTTAATCCAAATTGATGAAGTTAAGGAATGAAGGTTGCATTTATGTGTTATCAAATTTTAATATTAGTTTTAATTAAAGTAGTAGACTGAGTTAATAATAACCTTTGGTTCTAATTGTAAAAATTTGAGTTGGACCAAATTTAGAGAAATTGTAAGGTGTTGCCACTATAAAAGGCAAACCCCTAGCTTATGCAAAAGGAGATTTTGAACATATTGTTATTTTGTGAGGCTTTGTTCTCTAGAGTTCTTGAAGGAATTCACTTGTTAATCCTTGTGGCATTCTTTTCGGTTTATCAATCCCTAGATTGTGGGCCATTTTGTTCTCGGTTTGTTTGCTGAATTATAATTTTAAGTTTCCTTTACTTTAAACTCTAATACACAAATTTTGTCAATTTATGTGTTCAGTAACTTGCGATCAAATCTCGCGTTTTACATTGTCTAATTCGGTGATTCAACAGCCTAAGTTGCGTTTAAGAACGTCTTCTTTTGCCTAATTTTGGAATCGCCCGATTCTGAATTCTGTAGCTCCAGTTATCGTGTTCTCCAGCAAACCGTGATTTTGACTCCAATTTGTAAGTTTTCAACCTAGAACGATCATTAAAGTGATTCAATACAAAGATGATCATATCAATATATATGACTCTAGTTCTTTATTATAAATTGCATCAGTCAAAAACACTTTAAACTTGTATTTGATTCTTTTCTTTTTTCTTTTACTCTTGTGTTAGAGTGTTGTGATATATAGTTAAAATATTTGCTTTGGAGAGTGTAAGTGTAATGGGGCTAGAGAGAATTTAAGAGAAGTCTATGTGTTGTAACAAGTTTCACATAGTGTTATTCTCTAATTTGAAGTTTCTACAATATTTTAATTTCTTTATTTGTTTCTTTTCCCAACAATAACTTGACTTGTCCTTACAAATTTCAGGATCAAAATGTTATGTCACTCTTTTTGAGGACTTGAAAGGCTAAAATAATATGGAAAATATTTGGTAGAACTTAAACAACCATTTGATACCATGATAGATAAAAATATAGATTGTAATGTGATAAATGTGATTTGTTGGTGATGCGTGTATATGAAAATTAAGAGTGTTCAAATATAAGAGTTGCAAAAAAATATTGGTGAAAATTGAACTTTGCAAATCTATTTTCTTCTAATAGTTGAAGATGAGATATTTCTTTCGTTCATTAGGTCATATACATATGATTAAAGATGATTTGGCAAGTATTTTTTTTTTACCTTTTTCTAAGTTCGTGGAAGAATTACCTAGAAGTTTAGTCTTAAGAGTTTGAAGAAGAATCATCTAAATTCAAAGCTCTATTCGGCCACACAATAAAAGTTATTCAGTGTTACATATCTCTAAACTATTAAGTAATTTTGTGGTCTCAAATTAACTTTCATTCTTGGAAAAAAGTCACATATGAGGCTCATCTCATTATTTATTTTCACTTAATTTATAATCTCACATCTATTTTGATATCTAACAAAAATTGAACTTGTGAGATATTTTTTTATAATTTATTCGATCTAATAATTTCTTTTATGTTAAATCTCATTTTAGCTTGGATCGGCTCTATTACCAAAGAGAGTTTATTGGTGGAGGATGAGGCGACGCATGATAATAAATGTTTCAAGGTCTACCATGAAAATAACTTGTCATAACATAACATGATGTAAATTTAAGAACAATTATTTTAGGAACTAACTTTGACGATTTGTTTGTACTATGTTTGCCGAATATTCAATGATTTTCTCTTACAATTTTGCATTCCTTCCACTGGATACTTGTGATATTTGTTGATATGAGTCTTGATGTATTTGTCTTCGGTCTTTTCCAATAATAATAGTTTTTATAAAAATACTTTTTAAATTTGAGAATGTCTATTTAAAAATCCTGATTTTGGACTACTTTGACCAAGTTTGTTTAAGTGTTATTTTAAAATCCACTAACCGGTTCATGCCTCAGGTAACTCCAATTTTTTCTCACTAACCGTTTCATTATTTTTATTATCTAATTTGATTATACCTTTAAACAGTCACCGTATAAGCTTATAAATTCTCCCTCAATTACCATATTTACCATGCATATAATATTATTTTTCTTTCCCTCTCTTAATATTCTTTATGTGTTCTTCTTCTGTTATCTTTTCGTTCTTATTCTTTTGTTACCATCACTTTATTGATGACAAACTTATTCTATATTGGGGATATGCCCACATCATATAGATAAATCCTTAAGGAAAGTCTTCATTTATTTCTTTTTTTCTATGTTGCAAATTCACTCTTTTTTTTGCACATGGTCTTCATTGTTCGTTGGTTGTTGTTGTTGACCAGAAATTTGAATTACAACACAGATTCATTGACCCAATAGAACTAATTGTCGTATAAATAATTAAAAAATAAAAATTTAATTGCAGTTTTGGTCTCTTTATTATTATTAATTTACAGAATTGGTCTTTTTATTTTAAAAGTTGACAGTTTTGGTCATTCTCTCATATTTTTAAATGTTTTAAATGTTGTGACATATAATTCTATGATATAAAATCATTTAAATGCATTTTATTTTAATTTCATAGGTGTTAATCATTCTACGTCATCATATCTTATGTCACGTTAATTAAAATATTCCACATTATCATTTTTTAGTAAAAAGATTAAAGGAAATAGTCAAAACTGTCGACTTTTAAAATAGAACACTAATTCTGCAAATTAATAATAATAAAGAAACTAAAACTACAATTAAAACAAAAATACATGAAAAATAATTTCATATTGCATTGGTTGTTCCCTTGTTAATAGTTTTATAAGGTACACAACATAAAGAATGTTGGGAAAAACACCATAATTGTGAGATACAATTTTTTATGACTAAATAATGGTGAGATACTTATGTAATAAGTGCAAGCTATATTAAATAAAGATATCGAATAACTCACTTAAGGGGAAGAAGAATAATGCCAACTTTTACGCTTTATCTTGATTCTTCTACTAAACACATTACAAAACTATAAATGGATACAACATTAACATTCTCATTGCTCATCCACCAAATGAACAAATTAAATAAAATTTCCTCATAAATTTTATTGGTTACTTAATGAGTGATATTTGCTTTGGCATAGTACTATTCGTGCAATATAAGTAAGCCAAGAAGAGCATAAAAAAGTCCCATTCACATACAAGCTCTTATATCTATTATACGTACCTTGCATCAAAAGTAATCAAATTCCAAGCACTACTCAAACAATGTTGTCTCCAAAACATAGTTTTAGCTCTCAAAATTTTGCCATAATGTTTCTTATTTTTTTCATCATAGTTAATGTGTCATTGGCTTCTAAGCCATTAGACATTGAAATCAAATGTGGATCATGTCCTTGTGGAAACCCTTGTAGTGAGCAATTTTCGCCGCCACAACCTCCTCTTACACCACCACCAACAGAATCGCTACCACTACCCGAGTATTCCTCGCCACAAATTAGTAATCCACCACCGCCACCACCACCATCATCTCCACCTCCACCTCCACCTCTACGGAAATCGCCACCACCACCAACACCACCTCCGCCGAGATTCATATATGTATCGGGTGAGCCGACGGAAGTATACTATTATTACTCTGCTTCTCAAAACAGAGCTGTAGGGTTGTGGGCTTTGGCATGTTTGGGAGCAATGTCAGTCACTTTTATATTTGGTTGACTTTATCAAGCTCATCTAAATCACCAAGAAATTAACAACGGTTTGATTTTTTTTTTTTTTGGTTTCTTGTTCTTGTTCAGGCTTTGGTACATTATTTCATTGTAATTCCCATTGTTTTTTTGTCTCTCCTTATATAAAGCTTCTTGGGGAATTAATTAAACTAGTATACACAATGCATAACAATTCATTATGCATTCATAAGCTTTTATCTAGCTTATCCCACTATTCAATACATTTTGCTAAATAGAGTCTAAATTTGGAATTTTTGTTTTTTTTAAATAACTTAGGTTAGTAATTAGTTGTTAATATTTTTAAATGAGGAGTTGAACGCACAACATTTTTATCACTTTGACTCTCCCAAACCATCTACTCCCTAATTCGAAATTTTATTTACATAGGACTTTCACATTATTGTAACAATTGTTATATTTAGTTTTTTTGTCCTCATCCACCAATTTCTAAAAGAAAATACCCTCATAATTAGTATTTCAGCTATAAATCAAATAAAGTATAGTAAAACATTATTTTAATTAGAGTTCAAACTCATACTTCCGGTCGATTCAACCTTAATTGAAATTCGTTAATCTTCTATCACTCTTGATTTGTTATATTTAGTTTCTTAATCACATTTTCTCTAAACTATAACTTTTCTATATCATCAACTAATTAACACAAAATATAATTCAAGTCATTTAAGCAAAATTATGTGATATTCTTATGATTCATAAGTTACGTGACAAAAGATGAAATTATCCCAGGGTAGCCCATTTTTAGAAACAGCACAAGGTGCAAATGTAAACATCAAATTAGAGGTAAAAATGTAAATTATGCGAATAAAAAAAAAGTTTAATTACTAATCATTTCACCTTGCATCACCCCAATTACTGGTGAGGCAGGGTAAGACAAGTTAAATGAATCAACCCAAAAAATTAATCTAATTTTCCATCTCGAAAAGCAATTAATCATGTCTATTATTAAACTAACTAATACTACCATACTAGAATGCAGTCATATTTTTATTTTATTACACTAAAAAATCAAACACTAAAGAAAAAATAATTCAAAACTATTTATAATAAAACCAAAGCAATCTACTTCAAAATAAAGAAAATAGTTGAACTCCCCAAAAATCAAACTACAATGATGTTCATCAATTGTGACTCTGAAGGTGACTTTTCTATGGATCTAAGAAAGTTATAAGCAATTGCTCCAGCCAGTGGCGGATCTTGAACAAATATATTGGGGTGGCCGAAATTTGAAAATTTTAATATATAAATAAAAATTATAATATTGTATTGAATATAAGAATTTTAAGTTGTAAATTTACAAAATAAAATATATTGGAGAGAGAGTAAATCAAATTTTAATTTATATTTTTAATAATTAAATTTTAGTTGGAATTTAGGTTGAAAAATTTATTTTAGTCTATAATTATAGTAGTTGTTTTTGTAATTTTTTTATAAATTATTCCCTCCGATATTTTTATAATAGACATCTGGATTATATTTTGGTCTACAAAAAATTTGTGTATTTAGTTCATCTTAAATATTTTGGAGACACTATTCTGATATTAAAAATTGAATCTAATAAAAAAAATACAATTTTAATAATTAAAAAAGTTGGTAAAATAAATTTTAGTTCATATACATGTACCAATATACATGATGTAATGAGGATCATGCCATTTGATTAGGTTAATTCGTGCACATATAGCATGTGATCTTAACATATTAGACTCAAATATACATCTCCACAAAGATAGTCCAACAACCACAATTTAACTCGTAAAAACAAATTCTACTCGTAACATACAATAGATCCCAAAATTACATCAACATACACCACAATACCTATATTAATTAACATATTTATTAATGTATGTCATGTCTAGTCGAAATTTGTCACAATTAATAAATATTCATTTTTTAATTTTTTTAACATAAATATTTTTTTATATAAAATTTAACTACTTTTATGTATAATTGTATTTTTTTTTTAAGATTATTATGAGAAATAAAATGTATCATATAAATAAATAAAATAAATATAATAGTATTTTTTAAAAATTATTAAAAAATTTGGGGTGGCCGTGGCCACCCTATGTCCTAACAAAGCTCCGCCACTGGCTCAAGCTATGGCTCCAACAATTGGACCAACAATGTATATCCATAATCCTTTGTAAATATGTTTCACAAGTGCTGGCCCAATACTTATTGCTGGATTCATTGAAGCCCCTGATACAGGCCTGCAAGAAAATCTAAATTTAATTTTTTATAATCATAAATTATTAGTCATCCTTAGTGGATAATTCTAATTAGTCATGCATAAAATTATTAATGTTTAAATAAATACATTAACCGATAATTAAATTACCCAGCAATAAAAAGATTCAACATTATAGTCATTCCAACTGCAACACCTCCCATGTCATTCACTCAGCTTATTAGAATCTTAATTTTATAAAAATCAACATAAAAAATTAAATGCATTAGTCAAAATCAAACTTCTTTCAATCTAATCACCGAGAATATTAATCTTCAAAATCAAACTTCTTTCAATCTAATCACCGAGAATATTAATCTTGCTAGTGTTACATAAACAATTTTAAATTGTAGTATATCTTAATTGTTGTAAATTTCTAATATTAAAATTTTATAATTTGCGTGCGCAAATGTACCGCATCACAATCACATTGTATTTGTCAATATTTTCCTACAATATTAAATATTACAGCATAATATTGTAATTATTAACTACAATTTAAAATCATTGCGTTAATTCAACAATTAAGATTTACGAGATATAAAGACCACAAAAGATTTAAACTCATGACATACTTCCACACACACACAAACACATTTTTTCTAATCACGTATATAAATAAAAGATAAAATATATTTCCTAATCACATATATAAATAAAAGATAAGATATATTTTATTTAAAATTGAAGTTAATGTATGTTGATTATATTTGTGATCAAACGAAGTATATAATTTGATATGAACTATGAAGATATTATGTATGAAAGCTCACCGCTCTATCATCAGTGGAAACTGCTGAAACGACAAACATTAGAAGAAAACTGATGATGATTTCAACAACTAAAGATTGACCATTTGATCCACTTGGTACCGTTACAAAATAAGTTTTTGGTGTGATATCAAACATTAGAGATAATGTGCCACTTGCAAGTGTGGACCCCAGCAACTGAGCAAAAATGTATAGTGGAGTCTACATATGTAGAAAAATTATCATTCTTCTAGCGCACAAATTTACAATATATCATCAAATTATCCTTATAAACTCTAGAGCATTGTTCACATATAATTCTAAGTATTCAAATCTTTATATTAAGATCTATCAATGCTTTTTTGTTTGTTCATATTTATAGCTTTTATCTATACACTTCACATCTTAAAAAATAAATTCCGTTTGGTTTATAATTAGAAAAAGGGTCACGATAATTCAAGTGGATACTGTTTAGTTACTTTCTTATCTGAATTGTTGGTAGAATGTTGAATTGTAAGTATTATATTATTATTACAATAGTTTTATGATTTTCAAAGACACATGTTACCAAAATAATATAGTTATTGTTAGTATTGCATGCATAAATTTCAAAGTTTGCATTACACTAAATTTTAAGTTTGATTCGCTCCACCAATCTATGTATATTAAATATAAAAATATCGTCGAATTCCTTTTTAAAATACTTTAGAAACCTTGAAGAGAACTTGCATAATCTCTTCAAACCTATATTTCAATAGTAGTTTACAAAAATATGTTTCCTATACTCGCTCTCATGCAGAAACATTTTCAAAGAGTTATTTATTTTCACTAAATGGTATGAACTTCTTTATAAATAAAAACACTTCATATCCATATTGTGACACGAATTTTGCAATTATACAAAGCAAATTCTCTCCGATTTTTATATTCTAAAAATCATTTTTTCTCTTCTCTAATGCATAAGAGCAAGTATAGAAAACATTTTCGTAAACTACTATTGAAAGATATGTTTGAAGAGATTGTGCAGTTCTCTTCAAGATTTTCAATATATCTTGAAGGGGATTTGCTTGTATTTATGTTTGCATTCAATATACATAAATTAGTGGAGGAGAATTGAACCTAAAACTTAATACATGCAATACTAATAATTACCATATTCTTTATTATCACACCTCGTTACTTTTAAAAACTAATTATTGACTCATAAGTGGAAACAAAATCAAAATTAAAGGCATCTTTTCAATTTTGAAACTAAAAAATGTAAAAATTAATTAAAAATTAAAAATGATTATTATTCTAAAAAATAAATGAAACTACCTCTTTAATTGAGATCCTACGAAAGAGGGCCCAAGTGATGGTAACTGCAGGGTTGAAGTGGCCTCCAGAGATATGACCAACAGAGTAACACATAACCATTACAATTAGTCCCCAAGTGATACAAATCCCTGGAAATGTGACTGAGCCATAGATTTTATTCACTACTACAGCACCACACCCAGCAAACACCAAAAAATATGTCCCAATTATTTCTGCAATCACCTAGTCAAAATCAAGAGAAAATAAATTAATCAATTCACATGTGTCTTATTTTATTTTGCTCATAAATTTCGTGTCAAAATTAATGTGAATTGTAACTCTAAGAGATTGATCTAATGGAACATGACTGATTCTTCTTCTAATATGTTGTAGGAACTTTCATTTGTCCTTTTTAGAGTGTGGTCAATATAATTTATTCTTTCGAGTGTTTGTTGTCTTGAGTTAGGCGCAATTATGCAATTAAGTGGCTTGAGATCTTCTCTATTTTTTTTCAAGAAATAGATAATTTTTTTATTATAATTTTGTGTGTATTGATTGACACACATGTCTTTGATAATTTCAAAAGTGTTTTCGAATTTGATTTTGTAAATTGTATACATAAGTTAAAACATTAAAAATATTGACTTTAATCATAACAAAAGTATCAATCTGCTTATATGAGAAATATGTAAGTCGAAACACCTATTGTATTCTTTTATTAAAAAAATTTATTGTTTTTCAAAAAAAAGGATTAATCACATTGCATGTAAATTTTATTTTATAATAATAAACATTTAAGATAATCAAATTGCAATTTAGATCTTATCCATTTCTGAAAAAAGAATGAATTTGAGAAATAGAAAACTTCATTACGAAATTCTTCTGTGTATAAAAAACAATAAATACTCAATTTATATTCCAAATTTTATAAATGTGTGTCTATATATAAACAAAATTATAGTAGATGATCGAACTATTCATTTCTCAAGAGAAATAAAGAAGGTATCTATAAAGTAATGGGATTATAAATAACCAATCTTTATGAGACAAGTGACCAAGTGATCCCTTATACATACCTTTTGTATCAATGTTGTAGTATGGTTTGATGAACAACAAAATTGCATGATGGAAGGGTTGCCTTCATCCACACTTGATGCTGTTTCATCGTCTAATTGGATATTGCCTTCACGTTTGTTGGCCATTGATGCAAATTTTCTCTAGTGACTAGAAGTTAGAGAGATAGGCACATTATATTATTGTGAACTTTTTTTATTTTGAAAGAATATTATTGGGATTGGGAAGTTATAACAAATATCATCCTAGATTTTGGATAGGACAGTTTTTAGAAAACTACCTAGTATGGAACAATTAGTCAAACAAAAGAATAACTACCTTGTGATTTTTTCAGTCAAAAAAAATGCGATTTTATTTTTTGGGATGTAGAGAAAATAACAGATACATTGATGAAGTCAAGATTTTAGTACTAGTTGAGATAACTAGAAAGATCTTTGTTTTGAAAATGTAAATAATCCCAAACCCAATTATTCAGTGCAACGTTATTTTTAAAATTTAATAATTTTTTTATAGGCTTTTTTCCATAATAACTTAAAAATTCTCCTTTTGAAAATTTAATTGTAGTGCCATTAATATCTCGAAACTCACCTCAGTTTTTATTCTTGTTTTTGGGTTAAAACACATTTAGTTCTTAAATTTTTTTTTAGCTTCCATTTAGAAATTTTAGTATATTTTTTAGTTACAGTTTAATTTCTTAACTGATAAAGTTTTATGTCTGTTTTGTTAATGTTGTAAAAAAAATAAAAATTTAAAAACTGTTTAAAATAAGAAACTGTTTTTAATATTTTATTAAAAAAATCATTTTTATACATTATTTATTTAATAAAATAATATTTACTATTTAAATTATGATACATCAATATCACTTTTTTTTAATATCTATAACAAACATACCAATAAACTTGAAAAACCTATCAATATTACCTAAGGTCTCGTCTAAAAATTAAAAGCTATAACATTTTAATCCGCCATTTTCGTCTAATATATATGTCATTGCACTAAATACGTGTCACAAACTTAAGGGACAATATAGTCCCAGACATATCATAACATAACTAGATTTGAATCCCTAAATTATGTCTTCTTTCAAAAGACCCATCATATAATTTACATGTAATTTAAAGAACCAGAGGATATATTTTACCTTATTTTTATTTTTTGTGACATAATATAACTAGATTTCAAAATATTTATCAAGAGCATAAATAAATATATATTCAACTTTTTATCTATTACCATCAATGATTTATTTGACTAGTAGTCAAACACCATAACACCAATCCATCAACCTCGCCAACGAATTTCACTGAGAAAAATATTGCATTTGATGTCCCCCAAATAAAAAAAATCATTGCACTAAAAGCAACAAAAAAAATAGTCCTCCTCCTCATTGGATTTGCCTAATAGTTAGAAATCCACATTAAAGTCATTCAAACTCTTAGACGAAGACCAAACAGATTCATCTTCTAACTCATTATTATAATTTTTATTTATGATATTAGAACGTATAATGACAGTAAATAAATATGTAATTCTGTAGGAGATCTAAATCATGGCCAATCAGCATAAAAATTAAGGGCCTAAACAAATAAAAAATAAAAATAATTTTTGTGATAAACATAAAAACTTGGAGGTCCATTAAAGAAGAACATGGACGGCTTTATACTTTTTTTTTAAGGGACTGCCTTATACTTGAACCGGCCATTGCGCCAATCCCTCAAATAACTACACTTGATATAAAAAAAAAAAATCCTATCATTTAGAAACTCTTATTTTTATGCAAGTGTGAAAATGAGGTGACAATTAATATAAAAATCTTTGACTTCTTCTTTTGAACTGAATGATGTGGAATTGATAGTAGTTTTGTTGAGAGTAATGGTGGTCACTCTTGGTTTTGGGATTGAACTGAATGTGAACAAATTTAATATAAAAATCATTTACTTCTTATTTTAAACTAGACTTGATAGTTTTTGTTGTTGTTGAGAGTAACCATCGTTGCTCCAAACTCCTTGAAGGGAGTGGTGTACTTGCATATATTCTGATGATCAAGAAAATTTGTTTAAGAGAATAAGAGGTTGTTTAGGTTAGAATTTTAGTGTACTTTTACAGTCTCAAGTGTCTTTGTTTTATACTGGATTTCTATCGCGTTTCTAGAAATTTTTTGTTATAATCAACATGGAGGAGGATCTGTGATTCTCGGATCACCCTCCCTCTAATGTATGACACATGTCCTTTTAACCATGGAATGATAATTGTCATCTGGTGGGTGTAATCAAAGTTAGATTGTCATCAAGTGGCTTAAGATGTGAACATAGGTGAGTTATCATGGTCCGTCATCCCAGGGTCTCCTTTTCGATCATCTGATGGCTAGGATTAAGGGTCTAGGTGAGTTACCATTGCAACGACTTTAGATCCCTTCATAGAAAGGAATAGACCCTAATGTTGAGAAACTTTTGTCCCATTATTAGTCGGATCAGATCGATTCAAAATGACCCAATTTCTTTGATGGATTTGGCCTATGACATCCTAAGTCCGGCCCAAAACACTTTTCAATTATGTTCTTTAAGAAGATGACATAATTATGTTATATTCTATCACAAACTATATTATCCTTAAATTTAGTGTCACATATTTACGGTGACACAATTGACGCATATAGTTTAAAATGAAGAATATAATTTTATACAAGAGTTTTTTTTTTATACAAACTAAGTAAAAACTGATGGTCTAAACAAAACAACTAAAAAATATATAAATATCATGAGTATTGTTGAAATAGTATTGATTGAAGCAAGATAAAAAATTAAAATTTAAAAGGATATATTTTTCCGTTGATTACATAAGTGCACAATACTAATTTATACATCATTACCAAACATTTTATACCTATACATGTATGAATTGATATTTCAAATGTAAAATACTAATTTATTAATAGTTACTAGTCACTCGAACTTACATTTTTAACTACGTATTATCTTCTTTTTTTAAAAAAAAATCTCTCTTTTACATTTGAGAAAAAATTTAGATGCTAGCTCCAATAATCATTTAAAAGAAACTTCAGAAGCTCAACTCAAACTAGTAATAGACACATCACTTGTGGTGCATAGAAAAGCCCTCTGTTGTAAATGTCTCAAACTCTTTTCCATACTAACTTGAACCATCTCAGCCAAAATCTTCTTAGCTTTACCACATTGATGATCATCACCATCAATCTTAGCTATAATATCACAAACTATATGATCAACAGTGTCACATTTTGTATTAACATCATAATCTCTTGGTAGATGCAAAAGGGTACATGCTTTTGTCCTAGACTTCATTGTTCCTTGAACAGTAAGTTCAAGAAGTCCTGGAATAACACCTTCCCTCAAAATTGGTTCCTTGTACTTTAATCTATCACTTTGGCACATTTTCAACAATGTTCCAACAGCATGTTCCTTACTTTGTTGTGTTCCATTTTCAAGAACTTCAACAATCGAAAGAACGCCGCCTTGTTCGGACGATAAGGAGACTCTTCCTTTTTCATAATCAACCAAAGATGATTGGTTTGTTTGTTGTTGAGGCTGATAGAGTAAGCAATGATGCAGTTGCATACTCTTGAAGATTTTTATTTTGTGAATAGAGAAAATTAACTATTGGTTCTAATGCACCTGCTTGCACAATGTTAATTTTGTTCCTGCTTGATAAAAAAAGAGGTCAATTTTTTTTAAGTGGTATAGTGAAAAAAAGCTAATAAATGTTATTAGTTAAACTATGTATAATGCATATAGAAAGTTAAATAGCATTGATTCTGAAGTATCTAGTACACAAACAAAGAAAATAAGATAAGGAATAAAGCAATGAAAATCATGGTTTAATATTTTTCAACTAGATAACATACTCTAATCAGCAGCGTTATTGGATTAGCTTTATTCAGAAGTAGGACTAATCATAGCATGCTATAAAGGGAAGACAATACCAAGAAGAACAAAAAAACATATTTAAGCCAGACTAATATTTTATTTAGTTCCATGATTTAAACTCTTAAGATTTGTTAGAGAATATATCATATATTTTTTGCAGTCATATTTAAAATTGAACCGAATACGATGGTTCAATCGGTTGAACTGTGAACTAGTATTGTATATAGTTTGGTTATTTAAGTAGTTCTATTGCATATGCATCCGATTCAAACAATTTAAAGTAGTTGAACAATAACCTAAAAATCTCACTGATTCAATATTCGGTTGAATTTTTAAAACAATATTAAATAAAGTTGATTATAACTTATTTATCAAGCTGACAATCTATCTATAATTATTAAATAATTCAAAAAACTTTTTTTTCTTGTGCAAAAATGAGAGACAGAAGAAAAATTTGAGTATAAAACAAGTATATCGTGTGTGGTTACTTTTCTCTTATTAAAAGCATTTGGTATAAAATGAAGCAAAGGAACCAAACAAAGTCTAATTATAGATTAGGCTTATATGACTTCATGGAAAATGGAGAGGTCAAGATTTTCAAACTGAAAATTATTGGCCCAACAATAATTTGAAAAAATTGAAAGTTAGGTTTTTTTTATTTACACTTTGGCCTAAATACCAATTTTACAACTTGAAAGTGACATGAAAGAGACTTCATCAAATAACAATCAACAAAATCAAACTAATTAAATCTTGAATTTCGCTTCTATTTTTCATCTTTTTAAGCATAGTCTTAATGAGAAGAAGAGTACATAAAATTGGAAAATAAATCCATTAGGTGGTTGAACACTACATTGAATTGATGTAGGGACATGAACCATCTTCTAAGATTAGCCTATAAAATAAAAGTCAAATGAGATGACAACATCCAGAATTCTCTCTCATTTATAGGTTTTAATTGATCGTTGATTAATTGGTTTGCTTCCTATTTTGATATTGATTTATATGGTTTATTTAAATAAAAAAATTATATTTTATTTTAATAACATAATAAATTTATTTTTAAAATTTCCTTTTTAACATCTTTTACATAAAAGGATTTTAATACCAAATATAAAGGTAACCGTGGTTGCAGCAAAGTTATGGAATTACAACAATCTCATTTGCTAAGAAAAAAATTATATTAGTCAAAATCCTAGTTTGAACCAAATAAAACGGTAAAAATGTACATTTAGTCATTTAAATTTAGTTTTATTTTTGCTTAGATCTTTAAAAAAAAATTTGCCGATTTGATCGTTTAAGTTACACTCATTTATATAATTAGCTTTTAAAATATATTAAATTACACATGCAGTCCTTAAGTTTAAATAGTTTTTCAAATTACTCTTATGAAATATTAAGATCCAATTGAAATAATGCAACAAGTTGATTGTTCAAACTATTTTGCATGTAAAGAAAGTTAAAGACATCGATCATGTGGATAGACTTTTATTATTTTATTTTTAATATTATACGTAGGTTTAAATTATTATAGAAAAAAATCAATAAATATATATCATTTATAAGATTTGATGAATGTTTTTAGAAGAATTAGTATGAGAGACATACTTTTGTAGTATTTGGTAGAGTTTCAAATGATCAGAAGCTTTCAATTGAATTAATTGTCGTCGAAATTGACATAAAAGACTAACAATACAAATAAAATGTAACTTAAAAGATCAAATCAAAATAAAATAAATTTAAATAACCTAAACGAAAATTGAGTTAAATTTAAATAACTATAAATATATTTTTCTCAAATAAAAACAACCATCCAAATGAGGAGCTTCAACGGTTTAAGCATCCAACTATTAATTGATAAAGAGTAAGCAAATGAATCCAAGCTAGTGTAGGAAACCATGATATCCCGGCATCTTAGAACATGTACATATTCATTGTGAAAGCAAAATAAAATCAAAAGCATGAAAATTTAAAAATTTGACAGAAATGTGAATCAAACAAAAAAAAAAAACATCGACATAAATGTGAATCAAACAAAAAAACATCGACATATCTCGTACTATAAAAAATGTTCCTACATCTCAATTGGAGGAAAAAAAATGATAATTCTGTATTTTTTACAAAAAGGACTCATCTTAAATTATTTTCCTAGTGTTATGAACATAAAATTCTCAAATCAAATATCAACTATTTTTTTCTCTGAACACTAGCAGTATTGTTATTATAATCATTGAATATATTAAAATTAACACTTTTAATATTTCTTTTGTTAATAATTTTATGAAGTAGTTAATTTGAACACATTTAATATGAGATTTAATTTGATTAACTAAAAACATATTTAAAGATTAAAATAATAAACAAAAAACATAATTAGATATAATTTTGTAATTTTAATATATTAAAAAATTATTATTGTGATTGCACGTTTATGAATGGACGGTTAACTCAATGATTCAGATACATATGGTATTATATTTAGTAAATCAAAATACTTGAATTATAAAATTTTCTATTTAAAATTCAATAGCAAAAAAAAAAAAAAAACTTGAAAGAGTTGAAAGGAAAACAGAGTGGGAGTAGCGAGCGTACGTTTCGTCTTGGACGGCGAGGTTAAGCAAAGCAAGAAGAGCGGATTGGTGGGACTCGGGTGAGTCGACTCGGAGCATTGAGACAAGTGGAGCAACAGCTTGACGGAGCTGACGGCGGCAACGGCTGAATGTTTTGGTGAGGCGGCGGATATCCTTAGCGGCTTGGATCCTGAAATCCTGATCGTCCAGCTGTAGCAGCTCCAAGGCTTTCCTTACGGCTACTGTTGTTGTCTCTCTATCATTGTCCTCCAACGTAGTAGGAGAAATCTCCATTGCTCGAACCTAAGAGAGTGGAGTGAGAAAAACAGAGGTTGTTTGTTAGAGGCGTTAAGCAACGGTTATATTAGAAAGTTGAGACAAAGATGGAGGGAGCGAGCGGTTGTTAGTTGAGATTTGAGTGTATATTTGAGTAAACAAACTATCCTCTTATAAAATATGAGATTATGAACATTATTTATTATCGGTTAAATTTTTATATTTAACAATTTATTATCAATTTAAGTTGGATTTTTAATTTGATCTCTGTATTTAATTATTTACTATCTAACTGAATGATATGATTGACAAGGTTGAAAATATTTTTGAAATGAGGGACCTATTTAAGATTGTTTTACAATGTGATAAACCAAATTAGTAGTTTATATATTTTTAGTAAGTTGTCAAAATCACAACTCATTGTAAATTTATTTTTAAAAGCTATTACATTTCGTAGCTTTTATAAAGTTATGGTATATCATTTTGGCAAATTTATTGGAAACAAACGCTAGAAAAATTTCTTAGTAGTATTATATAGTTTAAATATTTCTTTCGTTAAATGTGTAGTTTATGGCTTAATTTCAATCAAAATTATAAAATTATTAATAAGTACATTTTTTATTTTTCAGCTTAAACAATTTTTTCCCCAACTCTATTATTCTTTGTGGTGATACAACCAAGTCTTTTCTGGTTTTTCTTCTAATGTTTATTGACTCTTAGATTATCCTAGCTAGTCCCTTCTCGACTTAACCCAGTCTTGTAATATCATTCTCATCGCCCCTAAATCGAGTTGGAAGCAGGTCCATGGATCGGTGGAACTCATTACAAAAAGAGTAAGAAGAAAGAGTCACTACACCAGAGGTTGAAAAAGTTGAAGTGCAAGTTTTCAACCGGACTTTGGTTGGGAAACTTTGGATGGACAACCATTTCAACATTAGGGTTTTCAAGGGTACTATGGTAAATGTGTGGCACCTAAAGAACACAATAGAGATATTAATTCACGAAATTGATCCCCTTATTATAATTAATAGGCTTAATTGCAGTTTTAGTCTTATTTTTACAAATTCACGAAATTAATCCCCTTATTTTTAAGCCTGACAATTTTGGTACATCATTTTGATTTTTTAACTAAAAAATGACTATGTGACAAGTTTTAAATAACATGACATATGACACGATGATGTAGAATGATAGACACCCATAAATTTGTAATAAAACCCTCTTAAAACTTAATTGTCAACTTCTGAAAATTTTCATTTTTGTAATTTAATTAATGACTTATGAATAATTAAAGCATCTAGATGGTTCTATATCATGAAATCAAACGTCACATCATTTTAAATATGTCAAATCGTCATTTTTTAGTTCAAAATATATGAGGAATAGACAAAAACTATCACCTTTTAAAACAAAGAAACCAATTCCCTGAATTGATGAAAATAGAGAAACAAAAACTGCAATTAAAATCATTTTTTATAGAGAAGATAACTATTTATAACATATAAAAAATATTAAATAAAATAATATTGTACATGTATATAAAAATTTAAAAATGGTAATTTTTTTATTAGCGAAGTGGGTTTGGGTGCATATCAACATCTTCAAACATGCCTTATCCCGAGTTTTAATTTTGAGAAAAAATCACATCTACAACTAATAAAGTGGATTTTCCCATCAAAATTGGGACCGGTTCAAGTGGTTACTCGCAGGTGCAGGTTGAGTTTTCATACTTAGGTTTCTCATCCTAAAGAGATTGTTGAAGAGAGTGATCAAATAAAGAATAAGGAAATCGAGAATATGGTTGAATCTCTCGAGGCAAATATCCAATTAAAGCCCTTTGAGATTGGGAAAATTAATCCACCAAAGGTTTTGAAAAGTAGAATAGTTGGACTCGTCAACCAGGAATCAAAAAAGTCAAAACTTCCCAAACTAAGCCTTTCCTTGAGAAATAATTAAGCAACAAACAGCTAATTGAGGTCACAATCTCATAAGGAAACATTGAATAAATCCTTGGCGGTGAAAAAAGAGAAAGAAAAATGTGGTTAAGGAAGAAGTATGTTGGATAAATCCTTGTCCGTAAGATAATAAGGTGGTGTTGGATAACCTTCACCACCAGCTTCGACAAAGATACTAAGTTGGAACTGGATTGGGGAATGCTCGAGCAATTTGAGCCTATTTAAGAATCACCATCTTGAAAATCCCCACCTAGTTTTTCTAATGTAAACTAGGTTAAAAGTATGTGACATGGACAAAATCAGAAATTCAATGTGGCATCAGTTTAAGCTAGTTTGTTCCTTGTTCAAGTTTAGGAAAAGAGAGATCTTGTGGGATTGCCTTGATATGGAATGATGGAATTGATGTCTCTATTTTACATCATGGACAAAATAAAAGATGAGGAAGGCATAACCCCTTGTTTCATATAAAAAGAAGACGAGCTAATTAAAGACATTGCAACATGTCCAAATGGGATATGGCTATTCTTGGGAGACCTCGATGACGTTCTTATGGATTCAGAGACAAAAAAGGGAATACGAGAATACATGATCAACTTATCACAAGAACAATGTGGTTGGTGATTATGAACTAAATGATCTAGGTTTCGTGGGCCATCCTTTCACTTGGACTATTTGAAAAGTGAGGAAAGATAATATTCAATGTCGTATTGATAGAGCATTGACAATGGATGATTTAAAACTGCTTTGCTCCCATTGTAGTCAATCACCTCCAAAGGTACATGTCGAACCATTATGTGTTGAAAATAATGTTGCAAGCCTCAAGTCTAACCATAGACACAAAGAAAACTTATGTCTTCATATTTGAGAAGTGTTGGTCAAATGATGTTAAATGTGAGGATCTAATGCGTCAATCACTGAAAATGAGTCAACCCCTTTGTGTGAATAGATTGGAAACACTAAAAGCACTTAAGAATTTTTATTTTACTAACAATCCTTTTTTAATAAAAAAATTAGCGAACACAAGACAAAAAAAAAATTCACCAACATCCTTCAACTAACTATTTACCAATCTATCTTCTCCCTTTTTTTGTGTGCTTGTTTTATTTTAAAAATATCAATTAAGTTGTTGTATGTTAGGTTTGACGATATTCCATTAAGAAATATATTTGTCCAACCCATATTAAGTCTGGTTCAACATCTAATGAGCATTTTAGCACTAACTTGAAGTTGCAATCGTCATTTATCAAACACAAGACTATCACTCATTTGACTCGAATCCAACATAGTTAAAACTAATTTCACCAACTTTTATAATCATACCATCAAATATGGATATCACATCATATCTTGAACATTGTACAAACTATATTCAAAATTAGTGTTAATTTGATTTGGTGGTAGAGAAAATAGTAATATAAAAATCAAAACTCTATTCAAATATGGTGTTGGATGTCCAATTTTGGTGTCTAAATATTTTTTCTCCTTCGTAATAAATCTACCAAATTTACAAATTCTATAATTCATTACAAGACAGCCTACTATTTGAATTAGGCTTTTCAAATATTGAGTCTGACTTACTTTAAAAATAGTTAGCCTGAGTTTGGTATATTAGTTGTCATAGACTCATTTTTATGGTTTGGTCTGACCTTTATGATCAAAGTCCAACAAGACTTGAAAGTCTATTTAAAAGTCTACTTAATGATTCTTTGCGAAAAACTTGGTGTACAATTGTTCTAAATAGCTTAAGTTCTATTTTCATATCTAACACGACCTTTTATAAAATCTAAGATTATATAATATCCTATTTAAATTCTATTTTACCATAATTTTATCTAAATTAGGACTGCAAATAGCTCTAACATAGTAAGCAAATCTCCTTCCACAATGACACTGCGGAATTCCATTTCTAAAGTGATTTGAAGATATAGTCTACCTCACCATCTCTTATAATGGTATCGACACCCCCATTCATTTTGTGCAGGACCACAAAATTTAAATTAATCTTAAACATAATCCTCGAGAGGAGAGACCAACTCGCTAATAGGAGAGTCTACATGACAATGACGATTAGCAGCTCTAGGTTGAGTGTTTAGTATATTACCTTGCAATCTTCCATGAATTACAAGCTTTATGTTCGATTTTGTCCACACCTATAAACTTTCCTTCATAACAAAATTTATTTATAGAAAACCAAATGCCGAAACAGATAGATAAGATCCAGTCAATAACATCAATAGGAGAAGTGGAAATAATATTTTCAAGTCAAGTAAGGAAATGAGGGAAAATAGAATCAAATTGGACTCTTATATGGAGTGAAGTCAAACGTGTTGAGTCCAATAACATTTTCTAAAGACATAATTAATGTCTTCCTATTTCAAATTATATTTGGCGCATAAGGTATCAATCCAAACACCTCTTTTGACAAGGTTCTTTTTTACCGGTGGGGCCATTGTGCAACATCCTTCAAGCAAGTTTAACATATTTAGGCATTGTTTTAAGATTCAACAATTTGGTTCAAATCGGAGAATGCACAATGAGAAAAGTTTGAGTAGCTTTTGATTCCTCCTAAGATTTAAAAGAATGTTACACTTATGACAAAAAAAATCATTTTTTATTCAACCCCCATTTCAACTGATCTATGTGTCTCAATATAAGGACGACAAACTTGAGGATTTGCATGGATTAGGGAATGAAGGTAACATTCACTAACTAGTATTCCATTTGCCAAAGTCTAATTTGATAGACTTGAGACAACTCAGAGTTACGAGAATTTGGAAACCAAACCTGTCACCATTTTGAAGAGGCAACCAATTGTCTTCCCATATATTTACAAAGTGACCTGAAGCTACTCAACAGAGAAAACCTCAAATCCATCATGCTTCATGAATGATTCTCCTAGTATAGCTCAGAAGGTGACCCAAACTAGGTTAAAGAATATTGACCTTGAGGAAAATAGCACACTTTAAGGCTTGTTCTAAGCAAATAATCTAAAATATCTAAGACATGCAGTCCTTGTGTTAACAAGGAGAGCGAGATTAAAGAAGCGTTATAATTCAGTCCCCTTATACTCTTTGGTTGACAACATTTACTCCAATATATGGAGTGAATTTTCTATTTATCCTTTTGAACATAGCCCCACGAAAATTGCTTGATTATAGACTTAAAGAGCTCGTATAGGCTATCTGGTAAGAGGAAACAACTCATGATGTAACGGGGAATCAATTGTCCCACTGATTTTATGAGCATTTCCTTTTTTCCGACGGAAGAAATTTCTCCTCCCAATCTTTAAGCTTCTTTCAAACACAATATTAAATAAAATAAAACACCTATTGCTTCGATCCTTTGACAAAAGAAGTAAGACCAATATATTTTTATGGAGTGTCAACAACTGTTAGGGTATCCATATTTGGAAATCGATTTTTATGTCTAAACACATATTTTGGCTAAAATAGATTTCTAATTTGTCCAAGTTGATGAATTGACTTAAAGAATATCATTAGAGTTGGAGAATATTTTTGAAATGATCTCCATCAGTCTTGGTGACCCTATAAAAAAAATATGACTATCATCTTAAAAAAAGTTGAGAAACAATAGAAGCTCCCTGAGCAATCTTGATGTCATGAATTTCATCATTTGATCGAACATTTGATATAAGACCTAAAAACATCTATGCACATAAAATAAGCAATAAAAAAGATAAATGATCTTTTTGTCTTAGACCCCTCTCTAGGAAGAAGACTAACATGAAACACCATTGAAGAGAATTGAGAACAAGACAAATAAAGATACATCTTATAATAAGAGAGATTCATTGATGCAAAAATTTCACCTTATATAAAACTGCTTTACAAAAAATATCATTAAACATAATATATAATATATACTTTTGACATATCCAATTTTAAACTAAAGAATATACTATTCTATTATTTTCTATTATTTTAAAGTAAAATTTAATGATTATCCACTATCACTATACTTTTTATATATATATATACCTAATTATATCTCAAAATGATAATACTATATTAAGTTTTTACATAAAATATCTTCATAGTCGAACTGAAATGTGTTTGGATAGTTGGGTAATTTTTTTAGATAGATTGGCTAAATTTGTTTACAATGTCAATTCATATTCATTAATATCTCCAAAATGCATCTAGAAATTAATTTTATAACTATGCACTGATTATGCAATATTTTTTTTCTATCTAAATGTCCAAATCATATTTTACTGTAATATTATATTATAATATTATTTTTAAGATAGCAACATAAATATTTATATGATAAAATATACTTAGTCGTTTGATTCGAACTCTTTTATATTGTCAATTTTTAGAATTTTTTTTAATAAGTTATTTTATTGTAATTAAATATGAATATTCATTACATTTAAACTATTTTGTTAAAAAAGTATTTTAATAACACAGTCAAAAAATATTTTAATAATGATGAGTGGTTATGAGTAAAATATCTTTTAACTCCAGTCGATCTGGTTTGGAGGAATTTTGCATAACCACTAGGCTCTTGGATTTCTCATGTTTTATGGATATCACTACTTGCCTCTTGGCTGAGTTATATGCTATCTTATCTTAAATGCTCTCTTATTTTCCAAAATAAACCGCTATTTTATTTATGTAAGATGTTGTCACTTTTGGTCCTAATTCAGGCAAAAGTTCAAATCAATCTTTAAATGATTAAAATAGTTTTTAAAAAATACAATTTATTATCATAAATGTATTTGAAATATATAATTTATTGTCAAAATAGTATTATAACATCAAAAACTAAATTGACTGACTTATTATTAATTCGAGGAGCTAACTTAAATTTTTGACTCAGTCAGGATTACAATGACAACACCTTACACTTTCATAGACTAAAACAATGGTTTATCCTTCCCAAAAATCTAGAAAATACTCTCAAGTCCTTATTATATCAGATTCTACTACGAGTTTCGATTTAGTCATATCTTTTGTGAAGAGAATTATAAATTTGAACTCGCATATCAACTAATCATATATCTTTGCGGCTGTCATTTGATATACTCACTAATCAGGGATAAAATAGTTTTAGATATATATACATTCTTTTGAAATTTTATTTAAAAAACTTTCTTTCATAATTTAGTGTTTTCGTAGTTAATTTCCATGATCAAAATAATGTAATAAAAATTTAAATATTTTAATTTATCATTTAATTTTTGTTGACAAAATTTAATTTTAAGAATTAATTAACGACATAAATTCAAAATGAAAACTCATGTATACTACACTAAAAAATACTCTTATATTAAAATAAAACACATATCATATATTTAAGTCCAAATTTAATTGACAAATATAAATATTATTAGATTGATTATCATGTCTCAAATTAAAATCGAAGACCTCGCACTTGGATGTGTAAAATTTCTAGCAGTATCTACTATTTTGTCTATAAAAAAAAAAAAGCACATTCCATTCTCAAAAAAAGCTCTTTAATTTAATATTAGCACTATTAAAATAAAAAAAATTATTATTATTTTTTGCCATAACACATTCTTTTTTTACTAAAACTAACACATTTTTATT
>JBBPBP010009778.1:38922675-38936683 GCA_037974735.1 Cicer chorassanicum | reverse complement strand
AATGAAGGATAAATTTGAAAAGTAAATCACCCACACCAAAACTATGTTTATTTTCTTCTTTCTATAAACTATGTATTCTCTTTTATATAAGTATAGATATAGTATAAGTTAGTTATATGCTAGAAACAAAGGAATTGATCATTTTCAATGTCAGATCAAATTTGCTTGTGTATATAATTAAAATTTAATTTCAGTTTTGATCCTTCTATTTTTATCGATTTATAGAATTATTTTTTTACTTTAAAAGTCGGTAATTTTGATCGTTCTTTCATATTTTTAAACTAAAAAAATAACAATTTAACATATTTTAAATCATTTGGCATACAATTTCATGATATAAATATAGAACGATGATTAATTATACATATGTCATTAATTAAATTACAAAAATAAAAAATTCAAAAGTTGAAAATTTTATTTTTAAAAATTTTATTGCAATCTCATTGATGTTAGTCATCATTCTATATCAAGTATCATAGCTCACGTAATTTAAAACACGTCAAATCATTATTTTTTAGTTAAAAAATTAAAACGAGATATTAAAACTATCAGATTTTAAAATAGTCTCTAAAATAGAGAGACTCTCTAAAATAGAGAGACTGAATTTGTGAATTGACAAAAATAAATAATTAAAACTGTAATTAAACTTATAATTAATCATGTTGAAATCTTTTTTGTGTCTGCAAAAGATACACTTAACTGTCTTTCATGAGCATCCAGAATTAGTTTTGCATTAAAAAAAATAAAGATAATCCATAAAAAAGAACATCTGATCTAGGAAAGCCAAAAATGAGTGTAGTACAGGAATTCATTTTGTTTTAAAAAATTCATTGAATCAGTTAGAGAGAATGTTGACTTTTTTTTTTTGCTTGTCATCAGTGAATGGTGATTGGTAACTGAACTATTTAAACCTACAAAAATCATATTGGTTCGTTTTCCTTATTTCCCCAGTTGTTACCTTCTTACAAAACCTAAATTTTAAAACATTAAAGTTAGATTCAGTTTTCAATTTTTAATTTTCAATTTTAGTTATAAATTGAGTTTCAATTTTTATATTTTATTTTTCTTTACCTCGTCTAATTAAAAAACCACTAAATATAAAAACTATTATTACATAAAAATTAAACTCTAAATTATCAGATATTTTTTCTTAATTTTTTTTAAAAAGAAAACCAAGAGAATACATAAATTGAACTATAATGAAACTCTTAATGCAAATAATTATTTAATCTTAGACAGATCAATAACTAATCCAGACAAGTGACAGCTGCACAGAATGTTAATACATATATAATATAATATTATTATATAAACAGAATTTGTATCCACGTGCTTAAGTAATTCTGAGGAAGCATGTGAGAAGCTCCCAAAAATAGAGAGACCCATTAAAATGAGCTTAACCCAAATTCGAATCAGAGAGGGACGTGGGTTTGGCTAAGGTTCCGCCGTTCCTCACGCTTTTTTTTGCCAGCTAACAATCCTAATATGAACATCAATTAAACTATAACATTATGGAAATTTGTATTCACATTTTAATATTATATACTTTTTTATTTTTTGCTTATGGTATCTTGGAACCAAAAGTCATAAAATAATCTAAAGTACAAAAATCTCTCAAGCCAGTTGCCTCTTCTATTGTGATTTTAAATTGCAGTTACACCTAAAAATTGTAAGAAATACTTCTTTTATGTTATTGTTGCAATTAATGTTGTGAAGTACAATTTAAAATTATATATTCAATAGTGTTCTTAACCTAGAATTATAAACTAATTAATCTCTCAAAATACCGAAATTTATTTTAAGTGATTAATCTTTTTGATTATAGTCTTAAATCATGGTTGCAGTTAATTTGTGAATTTTTATTGGTAAAATGTAAGAAAATGCAGTTGAAATTACAAATGTAATGACATTATGTAGACCTCAAAATCATATTAATATGTTGCAACTGTAATTTAAAAAAAAAATATCTTCTTTACTTAGAAGTTATAAATTAATTTCTCAAGATACCGAAATTCATTAAGTGATTGATCTATTCGTTAAATATTCTTCCAAATACATTAATAATGGAACGAACTTCTGGGATCCGAATTGTCCGTCACAAAGATATCACGTAATTATACTTATTAATTTGAGATAAAACGATTCCAATTACACAATCAATCAATAAATTAATTGTAAACGATCTCAACCATTCATTATAAATTAGAGAGATCCATAATTGCATGTTGTACATCAAATCCATTTCTGACTATATGTACTTATAGGGACCACGTAAGAATATTTTAGAATTAAGTCTTGATATATTGTTCCCCCATAGTTATGATTTCGGTTCAAAGCATTAAGTATTACTAATTATTAATCCAATCTCAAATAAAAAAAATGAGTAGTTGGTTTGAAAGTTTAGACATCTATAAAGAGTTCTCCTTCACTAGTTGTCGTGTATATTGTTGACCTTTCCTAAACAAACCTTATAGTTGTTTTTTCTTTGTTTTTTTTCCTCATCCTCTTTAAATGGCACTAGCCAACAAAAATATTCTTCATGCTTCAAGCCTAAGTACCAAGTTTCAAACTTTTGTTTTTGATGAAGAGACTAATACTATGGAGATTAACTCTTTAATGTCTCATGGTGTCAATGATTACCAAAAATCAATGGTTGAAGATGAAGATGGTTCACAAAGTACTAATGGTCTAAGCAATGATTCAGCTTCAGCTTCAGCTACTACACATTCTCCAACTCTATGTGGAAGTAGCACAAAAGGGTATGTTTATAACAACACAAGTTATCAACTTGATGAAGAAGAGTCTTTGATTAATTTCAAAGGCAATGAGTACTATAGCAATCTTGTCATGCAAGGTAGTGAATCTTTGCTTAGTTTTCAACAGAGCTGGATGGTGTCCAATGACAATAATTTGCAAGAATGGAATCATGTTAGTCCTAAAAGCACTACTAACTTGTGCATGGTGCAAGGTTTGAGTAACTTAGAAACTTCTAGTGGTTGCTATGGATCCATACTCAAAGAGAAGCAAAGTGGTGAAAGTTCATGTGGTTGGTTATATTCTGAACCAAATGTCCCTTGTGATGATCATAGCCTAATAAACGAGTCTGCAACACACGAATCAATATCGGTCTTCAAGAAGCGCTCATCTATGGTAATTCATCCTTAGTTTAACCAAATTTTTTTTCCTTTTTTGATGTTTTTGTATCAAGGTTTTGTATCAGGTTGCAGTTTTGTCGTGATCCTTGATATATTGTACAAAATTGCGATGAAATAGAATCATGATTTTATATTAGGTCGTAGTTATGTTGCCATCTTTGATATATTGCACATAATTGTGGTCTAATAGAATCATGACTCTATATCAGGCTGTAGTTCTATCGCAATCCTTAATTTATTGCTTTGAACTACAATCTAATAGAATCAATGTTTTATATCAATATGTAGTTATGTCACGATCTTTGATAAATTGCACATGAGTGCAGTCAAATGAGGCTGATACAACCTCATTTTTGGTTGTATTGTAGTCTCGAAGACATAAAAAACCTTCAAATTATTAGAACACTTTTTAACACTAGTCCTTTTGAGAACATTATGAAATAAGAATGAAAAATTGAGATCAGATTTGTATTTACAGGGAGAGAACATGCAACCTGCCAATGCCAAGAAGCCATGCACAATTGCAAGTAAAACAGAAAAACATAAGTCAAACCCATCAAAAGATCCTCAAAGTGTTGCTGCCAAGGTTTGCTTCAAACCCAAGTTATATTATGTTTTGATTGCAATTTAAGCAAAAATTAAAATATGAGATTTTGTGTTGATAGAATGTTTGTATTACAGAATAGAAGAGAGAGAATAAGTGAGAGGCTCAAGATCCTACAAGAACTTGTACCTAATGGTTCTAAGGTAGATTTTCAAATTAGTCCTAAAAAATTAACTTTATTTTTTATTTTATTTTTTGCATTTTGATTACGAAAATGATCATATCATTTATAATTATTTTTAATTTTAATGATGAATTTTGCAGGTTGATTTAGTTACTATGTTGGAGAAAGCAATTAGTTATGTAAAGTTTCTTCAATTGCAAGTGAAGGTGAGATTTGAGCATAGTACATTAATTTCATTTTTTTTTTCTTTTAATTTGTATTTTTAATTTAAATTCCATGGATTTGAATTGAAACTTTGGTTGTGACATCTTTGTTATCTACTTGTTGATGGTGAAGGTTTTGGCAGCTGATGAACTTTGGCCTGTTCAATGTGGAAAAGCTCCTGACATTGGTCAAGTAAAACAAGCAATTGATGCCATTCTTTCATCTCAACAATGAATTCAATTAGATTTTGGATCCAAGAAGAAAATAAATAATGTTATCATAATTCAAGCACAACTTTGCAAACAAAGCAAGCTTTTCTCTTAAGGGAATTTTAGAAATTCAGAATACATTATAACCTTTTTCTAATTTGTTAACTTCTAAATCAATATGTACTAGAAGAAAAAAAAAATGTGCATCTTGTGTTTTTAGTGTGATATATGTGTATTATTCACAAGTTGTAGTTTTATTTGTACTAAGTGATGTTGGAAAGTGTTGTGCTAAATATCTGACTTTAAAACAATGATATATTAAAATATTAGATTATGTTTGATATATTAACCTGGGAAAAGGGCAAATTAACAATTAAGCTATAACATTAAAAAGTATAGTAGTCAAGATGACAAATACTAATACATGAATGAAAAAACAATCATATTAGAAAAAACAATGGCTAATGAAAGGTGTTTTGTGATATTTTTTTTCTAAATATATATTATGAAAGACAATATATATTGAGATATGAGGAATAGTATCTTTCTATTTAGAGGAGTGTGGAATTAATGAGCGAGAAATATGGCTATAAGCCTATAACTTGTGTATTGTTTAACATAAAATCAACGTTAATAATAATAATAATAATAATAATAATAATAATAATAATAATAATAATAATAATAATAATAATAATAATAATATTAATAATAATAATAATAATAATAATAATAATAATAATAATAATAATAATAATAATAATAATAATAATAATAATAATCTAACGGGCAGACAAGACCAGGCAAATGAAAGTAATGGGTGAATATTTGATTAAGATAGATAATACCAATTACAGATCAAAATAATTTAATTAGTTGAGACAAAGTAGTATATAATAATATTTATGTAAAAAAATACATAAATACATATTTAATAAAATAATTATATAATTATTATTATAATTCTAGATAAAAATTATATATAAGAGAAAAATTTTAAAAAAATGGAATTATATTGAAAAATGAGAGAATTGTTTAAGTATATCAAATAATACATAAAATTTATAAAACTAATGAATAACAACTAATTAATATAACTAACTATACTAACTAATTAATTAACTATTGTACTTAACTTATATAACTAATTAATTAATATGTTTAATAACTATCACTAAACAAAAACAAAGAGACTACATAAACTATATCAGTGCATACCCACAAAATTAGGAGATACTTTAACATATACTAATTATAATCCTTTGTGTTTTCGTATTTGAAATTATTATATGATTTATTTTCATATTTAATACTATTAAATATAATTTTTATTCCATTGTGATCCACTATACAAATAAGTAGAGGCAATCCCCCCACCCCCGCAACTACTGTATTTTAAATCTATGCTTGGATAATACTTCATTTATAGTAAAATATAAACAAAATTATATTTGAAAAATTAATGTATGTATACATCAAAACATGTTGTATGTCTGGATAATATTACATGATCTCTTTTATTTGTTGCTTACCTATCTTAACTATATAAAGAGCCTTATTTTGTACATTGATCAATGCTACAAACCAAATAGACATGTAAAAAATAAAAGCTATGACAATATAAAATCGTACATCTATTAAAATAGTTCTAACATGACAAACATCCAAAAGAGTGCAACATCATGAAATCAATGAACCTCTAATTGTCATAATGTATATAGAAATCATGCACACACAAATAACATTCTTTTGTCTTGAATTCTAATGAAATTAATTAACCATCAAAGGTGGGTAAAGTAAAGGTGTGAAAAAACTTAAAAAATCTTGGCAACATCTTTGACTAGACCACGGTTAGCTTTTGCAAATTCTACGAACTCCTCATGCGAAATGAAACCATCTCCATCAGTATCAATCTCCTCCATCATTCTTGTCACCTCTTCCGCGGTCACTGACCCGAGTGTTTTTAGCGCGTCTCCTAACTCGGCCGAAGAGATTTGGCCATCGCCGTTGGAATCAAAGCGCTTGAAAATACGCTCCCTATCAGCTACATCTTGTGGATCTTCAGCCATTGTAATAACTATAAGCTTTGTGTGTATGACAACAAGTTTTTGGTTTTTGAAGTTGCAAAATTTGGAGATTGGTCAAAGCTTAGGCCTAATAACTTAGTTTTTAAAGAGTTTGGAGGCTTGATTTAATGTAAGGACATCCTTTAGTATCGGAATTGTCTTATTTAATTGGCCACAACCAAAATAGCATAGTTTACATCTAATTTACTATACTTATTTATGGTTGAAAATGTTCTAAATGTTTTGTTTAGGAATTGAAATGAAAGTATTCGGAGCTTTTAATAGTTGAAACTTGAGAATGTGTTTAGACCATTGGTTTAATTTGCAATGAGAATGTGACAATATTCTTATGTCCACGTGGCTTCTCTTTGAGGATTACGGCAACTATTTTATTTATATGGTACCTAAGAGTTTATTTTTAATTTTTTTATAAGCGAAATGAGAATCACTAAACACAAGCTAAATTGAGCACAAGATGTGTCCAAAAATGGCCACAACAAAAATTACTACAAGTGTAATAATAAAATTATGTGAAACTTTAACTGACTATTTTATATAGTATTATCTAACATAAGTAAAAAAATGTTAATCAACAAAATGAATAATAGTTAATGAAAAAAAGATGATAAGGGAAAAAATGATATAATATACTTGTTGGGGAGCCCGAATGCGAGAGAAATAACGAAGCAAATGCTCTAAGATTCACAAGAAACTTTGACCTTATATCTCAACCCAAAAACTTAAAGTGTTAGATATATTACATATTTTATACATCTAACATTTCCTCAATTCTTAGTCCATGTGAGACTGACCAGTCACACTTATATTCCAACTTGTTGTACCAATTAAGATAGTTTTTATATCTTTTAACCCCTTTTGTTGCTCAAAGACAACTTTAAAGTTAAGAATGACAACTTTAAAGTTAAGAATTAGAGCTTTTTAATAAAATTTGGGATTAAAGGTTTTGTCCCAAACAAAGAATTTGAGCTGTTCAAAGTATTTTAATTATTTTTTGCCAAAAAAAAGTATTTCAATAAAAAAAATAAACATTTTCCCTAAATAAATTTTTTGTTGTTCCTAAATTTAAATTTAACATTGATAGTGAATGATAATCTTAAAAAATACAAACATCTGCAATCCGTGCAAATACATGAGCATTTTGTTAATGTCAATATAAAAACAATCAAACATTTTATTGTTGAGGATGAAAACTATCCATATGAATGTTTGATCGTGAAAGTTAAAAATGAAATATAATGAATATATTCTCTTTGTAACCTCGATGGGTTTTATAAACCTTCTAATTTGTGAACAATTTCTTGAATAAGATTTACGAACTTATAAGGCATCGGTCTTTAGTTCTAAGTACTCACATAAAAGTATTTTTACAAATAGAAAATATATCTAAAATGTAGATATTTTTAATAGAGTACACCTGAGACACAAAACTGTCAAAATTCATTGAGCTCAATGAGTCGATTCATTAGTTCATTGAATCGACTCATTAACTTATATTTAATTTGGGCTAGATAGTAAAAAAAAAAGGTAGTCCTAAAGCAATGGGATCTTTTGGTCCGATCGAATTATTTTATTTTGTAAAGACCAATTATCCTAAACTGATCCGATTCTAAGTATATTTTGAAAAAAAATATTAATACAAAGTTTAAAAATTATTAATAAAATTATATTTAGCTAAATCTTTTAAAGTTCTAAAGTTTATATTATAAATTTTTAATTCGGTTCAACTGAATAAAAAATTATACATATATTTCACGAAATAGATAATTTTAAGAAACTAATATAGAATGTGACAAAAAAAAAGAGTAAATAAAAAAAATTGAAATGGGCCGAGTTGAATCCTCATCCCTCATAGCCCATAGTGGTTGAAACAGTCTTGAAATTCACAGCCTATTACAAGCAGGTCAGTCTTTAGGCAGGCCAACCCATTTTACAGCTCTATCTAAATGATATATATGCAATAACCAATAAAATGTATATCTAATATAACTACTACTAAACCTCCAATTAATCCTAAGCTTCGCTAGGGCCCGGAATAGAATCCCAATCATAAGTGTGTGTAAATGAAAGTGTGGTGTGTATGGAGAGAGCAAATCCTAAAACTACCCAATCTGCAAAAGAAAATCACATTTATATATATCATAATAAATAGTCTTCTATCCCAATGTTTAACAAATGCACAATATATTTGCATACCTAATAATAATAATAATAAGTGATGGAAAAATAAATCAACAAAAGGTAAACAATTTTTTCAAAATTAAATACTTTAAGCTTGAAACTCTAAAAATTCCTAGAGTCGTCAATTGTCGCAGCCTAAAATTTAATACGACAACTTTTAATTAGAGCCCTCTAATTTTTATATATCATAATCATACTATTATCTTTTAAATGCAATTATACAAGTGGAATGACGTGGCAAAATGATAGTTTTTGATTGGATACAGTGTAAAATTGGTTTAGACTAATCTTACATATCCTTAAATTTCTTATTTATTGCATTAGCTTAAAAAGCCCCTAAAATTTACCAAAGAAAAAAAAATTGGGATGTGAAATTAAGATACAGGCTTAAGTATAGCATTGAGAACAGTTTCCTTTGTGGGCAATGCTGGTATTGCACCTCTCTCCGTCACAGTCAATGCACCACAAGCATTTGCAAACTTGAGAGAATCTCTCAATTGTTCCTCTTTCTGCATGTTTAAACAACTATATTAGGTATATCACCAAAATTTTAATTTATATACAAAATAAATTTTATACCGTCAATCAAACATAACTATTAAATTATTGAAAATGTTTTGACTTTAAACATAACTACTTTTAAAGACATAGACATAAGTGGTTGTGATTTGTCTACGGCGTAAATTTTTACTTATATGAAATTTAATTTCATATTCCTAAATTTGAGGGACCGTTTGGATAAACAGCTGTTTGTTCATGCAGTAAACACTAATCATTTAAGTGTTTATGTATTAGTTGCTTCTACGGTTAAAGATGTTGACAAAAATTTCTTTGATGATTCAACTAACAATTGTTCTACACACAATATGAGTTTTGTGGTTTTTTTATTGAAATATTTGGGATGGTTGATATCGAAAGCAAAAATACAAAAAAGCTCACCTGAAGTAACGAAAGATCCGAAGCTAATTGTGATAGTATTCCAGCTACAAAAGCATCGCCGGCACCGGTGGTGTCAACCGCATCCACCTTCATTCCCTTCACTCTACCACTGAACTCCTACAAAGAAATAGATAGTACTGATTGTTAAGAAATATGACATCTATGAAAAGTGAGAGAAAAGCTTAAAACTCTATTATAGTGATAATAGTAAAATTGATACCCACGAGACAGATTAAGTAAAAGATTACATTTCAAGTCCTTTATATAGGCTAATCTATTAGCAATAAACTAAGTCCTAAACTATAACTACCTATTAGCAACACTTGTATTACAAAATTCAAACCAAACCAAACCGATGAAATACACATTAGTTTAATTCGGTTCTCCCATCGCTTTGTTGTTTGACAACCGAGCCCCTATTGCTTGTTAGACAAAGGTAGTGAATCGGATGTGGGTTGATATTTTTAAAAATTAAGACACTTATTTAAAAAATATGAAATAAATAAATAAATTTTTATACTATTAAAATAAGTAAATTAACTACATTAACAAAAATAATATTTAATTATTAAAAAATACTTAAATAAAACACATTTTTAAGATAACAATACCGTTATAGTGTGAATAAAATATGATGGTTTGGTTCAAATCTCGGGTGGTCGATTCTCAGTTACGTGAAACCATACCCAAACCAAAAGAGGTCAGGTTTATTTGGTTTGGTTTGGACTCGAACAAGAAAAAAAAAATCAAACCAAATTTAAATAGTTTCGGTTAAATTTTTGGGTTCATTAGATCATTTGGTTTGATTTTTATATCCATAGATGAAGCTGACAATACACATAGTTGGAATTTAGGTTGGAAGATGTAGATTATTTTGTAAGTATGGTGGAGCTTTTTTGTTGGGGACTTTGGGGTGTCCATAGCCACCCTACGTACCCAAGAAGCTCCGCCAACGGTTAGAGGCATGGCTTTGAAGATACATCATAAAACAAATTTTCTAGAAAACAGCATTTTTGGAAGGCATACCTTGGTGTAATACCTGCAGCCTTCTGCACCTTCAGTAACAAGGAGTAGCTTGAGATTTGAATGGAAAAGTTTTCGAACAACAGTGTCGTCGTATGGATCTTCGCCATTTGTAAGAAAAGAAATCTCTTCCTCACTTATCTAAAAAAATAAAATTGGTTCCGTTAGAGATGGTATTGCATTGTCACTCTATTTTACATATATGCTGCCTTGTTTATGGAAGAAGAACCTTAATGATATCTGCAGTGTCCCATATACTCAGAATTCCTTCTCTAGCACTGTCTGCAGAAGGCCATAAAGGAAGCCTCAGGTTAGGGTCATAAGACAGTACTACACCAGCTTCTTTTGCTGCCTTTGCCGCAGCTATGTGTGCCGATTTGCATGGTTCTGTTATAAGACTTATCGAACCATAATGAAATATCTTCGCCTGCCAGAAATTAATAACAGAACAATATTACGACAACAATTTACTACGAATCACTGATACAGACATCAACACAGACACGACATTGACTCATTGACATTGATAATAATTTGAAAAATAAAAGAAATTGAATGTAACTACATATATCGGTGTTGTGTTAATGTCATACACTAACATGTGTCTGACACCGAGCACACCTTCAATTTGAAGTGTCAACGATACAGACAAATTTATGAATTAGGTATAGAACGTTGAAAGAACGTAGACTCGGCAAAAGTTTTGAAGTTTAGCCTATGATAATATTAAAGAAACATGAAAAGGAGTTCTTAAACCGCAGAAACAAAAACTAATATCAGCCTTCAAAGTCATGCTTTAGATTTTTAACCAGTCAGTCATTGTGTTTGAACAAATCTGACAGTTGAATGAAGTTATATTGAGTAACTGAACTAGGTTAATACCAAACATTTAGCTCAAAAAAAAAAGAACTAAGTTCATACCGAACATTTTGCTCAATAGTGCTTTGTTTTTACCTTTCTGATTAAGTCCAAGTCTAGTTCATCTTCTTGGAGCAGCATATCAGCACTGGGATTACGATAAAACATGAACTCTCGTTCTCCATCGCTTCTCAGCGTAACGAATGCTAAGGCAGTACGTGCACCAGGGTCAAAACGCATCCCTTGGTTGTTTACATTATTTTCCTTGAGTATATCAGCAAGCATATATCCAAATTCATCCTCACCAACCTGTTCATTGCATGAAGCATTAAACTCTAGTTGAAATTGAGTATGGAAGAGAACTTTAACCATGCCTTCTGATTCATAAAAACTAAAATAGAGTAATGCGGAACAGCAGAAATTACGTAGTTAGGGGAGCAGTTGAAGATTAATTGTAACCACATAATTATGAACATATTTATGTTTATATAACATGAAATATAAGGTAATTCTTGTAAAACGGAGCTACTCGCCAAACCAGAAAGTGACCGAACGTGTAAAAAACCAAGTATTATAATAATTTAAGGTACAATTTGGGAGCCGTAAATGAACCAAAATATAGGGTAAGTTGTTAAATGAAGTTAAACATTGATAAAGTTGATAAATTTAGATGATTACAAATGCTCATGATAACGGATCTCTAATTGTCATGTGATTAATACACTTGCTCACTGTTCTTGTAAACGCCCGACCTCTGTAGAAGGGGCCTTGAGAAGAACCGAAGCATTCAATCCCAAGAGAAGTGAACAAGTGTGGGGGAACACTAGCTCACGTAAGAGTGTCTCTTGTGTGAGCAAGCATTTAACATTCACTAGGGTACTCAGATTTGTATGGTGATACACAATTTCGGGTAGATTGTCAAGTTTCTACAAAACTTATTAATCCTTTTTGAGATGGCAAACATTTAATTGAATAGATGTCAAACCACATAGCGGTATGTTTTTATGTGTTCTCATCTTTGATCCTTGGCATGCGCAATTTTTCCCAAAAAGATTCACATTTCAATGAATAAGCCAATGTTTATTTCCTTCCCCTATAAAGAGTATAGAACGAACCTTGAGAAGTATCTATACAATACCTTTCCAATAAAAGCCGATGAACCTCCTAACCGGGATATGCCTACAGCAACATTAGCAGGAGCCCCACCTGGAGCCTTTTTAAATCCAGGTGCATCAGCCAACGAAACGCCGCTGATAGTTGGGACGAAATCAATGAGCATTTCCCCGAAACAAACCACTAGAGGTGACTCTTTCGTTTCAGGTGTCCCATTACCGGTCATTGCCTTTGTCTTTCCTATAACAAAGAAAAGTTTAGAAGTAAAAAAAAAAAGTTCACTACTTGTTATCTCCAGAAGTAAAACTAAAGAAACAAGCAATAGAATCCTTTAAATCAAAAGCTCAAGTACACACAAATCTCAAATTGATGATAAAACTGCATCCTCCCCTTAGGCTTATAATTCAAGGGGTTCCCTCCCCTAATGGCTAGTCTTTTGGATTGAACTCTCTCCCTTTGGTCTTATACTCCAAACATCTATGTATCCCTCCTATTGTGGCAAAATTATCAACAAATGCTTAAGCTATGAATTTCAAATTGCCAGAATACCAATCTCCCTCACTCAATGTCATATAGTTCCAAGAAAAATAAACATGCAAGTGAAGCATGCAACAACTACAAAAGCTTATTTCATCAAATGTTTAAAGCTTCCAATCAAAAGGTATCTTTTACCTTACAAGCAAAACTAACACAAAAATTATGCTAGTAATTTACTCCATCAGCATGAAAATACAGACTAAAAACAGAAAATTGATGAAAAGCAAGAATTGGATTGATTACCTTGAACTTTCAATCGAATATTAGGAAGGGATAGAGGGGAAGGAAAAACGGAAGCTTTGACAGAAGATTGACTGAAGTTGACAGAACGTGGAGGGTTAGAAGGAACAGATGTGAAGCAGAAAGAAGCACAATGAAGAGCCATGGATGGAACAAGGAAAGTACACAGCTTCAAAATAGTGTTGAATCAATGTTGATGGATGAAGGGGGTGAGAATTGAATTGATGGGGGGTATGGCTGAAATGAAAGGGAGAAAGAGTATGAGTTGCTGCCGGACTGGAATATGTTTCTTAGAATGATGTTTTTTTTTTTGTGTTGTCTGTTGGCAGTTTCTTTCTCAGCTATTACAACAAAATAAAGGACACCATTTCCTATAATTTTTTCTTGTCTACTCAATATCCGAAAGTCACTGTTTTTTTTGTCTGTAAAAAATCCATGTTTTAGTTAAATGTCGGAAAATCCATGTTTTATTCCGATCAATTAAATTTGTGAATATAATAATACATGTGTTAATTCAATGAGTTTAAAATCGATAGTTTATATAAAAAAAGTAGTTAAATGAGTTATTATTTAGTAAAATTGTTTAGTATAATGCTTATAAATAATGAAATTGTACTTTTAAAAAAAAAATACAATAATTTACAAATAGTTGTTTGATTAAAAAAATATTATTAGTTTATATGTCATGAAAGTAAATGTACCAAAAATTCAAAGCTCTTCAATTTATCAATGTATCC
>JBBPBP010009778.1:38898845-38917569 GCA_037974735.1 Cicer chorassanicum | reverse complement strand
AAAATAAATTAATCACAATATTACTAACATTTTTAGAAAATTAATTATAAAATAAATAATTAAAATAAGAATTAGTCAAAAATAATTAAAATATAACTATGCACACATTTATCATTTAGTCAAACGCAAATGAAAATATCACCACAAATATTTAATGCAAATATACACATAAACTCACTTAAAATATTATTATCTGAAATACTCTTGCTAAAATACCATTATATTTTGAGAAATAAATTGAATAACTAAACATAGTATTTATAATTTATATTACTCATTAAATCAAATATGTGTACGATTATCAACCCATATGAAACTCACACATATAAGAATAAGTAATCATAAAATTAATCAACATATATTCTAAAATAATTTTAACTTTAAATTAATTATTTAAAATCCTATTTAATTAATAAAATAGTTGAATTTTATGAACATGTCAACTCACACTTTGACATACAAATGTTGGCCCAAATTTTTGGAATATAATATTTTCTTTGTTCTACCACTTGCAAGCTCAAAAGACAAAAAATCAAGTACATACAAGTACAAGTCACAATTGTTGCCTTTTTTCCTTCCCCATGCTGCATAAAAAAAGCAACTTGCAGTGTCAATCTGCTCATATTTCAAAGATGTCTTTTGGACACATAAAGCAGATGAGCGTTTTTCTCTAGAAGAGAGCATTCTCTTTGAACTGCACTAAAACATGAAGACTCCTCATCAAGAATATTACTTTATGTATTCTCTTGTTCAACGACTATTTTTTTCCTCCGCAAGTTGAAGCTCGCCTCATCTATAAATAGGAATTGATGCTAAACATGAAGAGCAAAAGTCTAAGCTACAAATCATCAATCACTTATTTTATTCTCAAGAAAATCTCAAGACTCTTTTTATCATACACACTTCAATTTTAGATCTGCAAATTCGAACTAAATATTGTTGAGTGTGTTAATACTTTTCCTTTGTTTCTTAAATTTGTCTTTGAGTTTTCATAAGCAAAGAACTCAAACACTTATTTATATACTTGTAAAAATCTCTCAGTTTTTCCTTTGTAATTGTTGAGAGTGAAGTTCTATTAAGCTTGTTTATAAGCCTGTTGAAGCTGTGATAATACAAGTTGCAAGTCTGTTGTGGCTTTGATAATACATGGTGAATTCGATTCAAGTTGTGATATAAAGAAAAGATTGTAAAACTGTTCTGAAAGAACGTTCATTTCAGCAAAATAGTGAAAAATCGCATAGGGTGCGAGAAATAGATGTCACCCAATGTTAAGGGTGAACCAAAATAAATTTGTGTGTGACACTCTTTACCTCAATCCTTTACTCTTGCACATTAATCACACCACATCATTGTCATTTACATTTTTCATTATACACCTATTATAAAAACTTTTTTTTTCTTTTGAACTAACATTATCTAAATAAAAACTTGAGATATTTACTTTTAATTTAAAAATTTTAAAGGTCACAATTCAACTCCTCCTCCTATTTTATATCATATTATTCTACTCCTGGTCTAATATTCTACATTAGACTTGTGAATGATATTCTTTGAAATAGAATACTCTAAATGTGGTAAGGAAGGTTCAAGGTAATGAAGGTGTCACCTTTTCCTATTTGGAGCTGGTTGTGTCTCAACGTAAGAAAGAGATAGAGGATAAATGTAATTATGTTGTCTGGTTTGTCCCTAGAATCTGTAATCCGGCCGTTCATGGGCTTTCTAACAAAAAAAAACAAATTAAAAAGGTATATAGTAGGAAATTTGGATTATGTGTAGTTGATAATGGATGCAGGCGGGTGCAGTAAGCCCTTTGTAACCGTCTGATTAAAATCACACGATTACAATCTTAAACAATTTCTAATTTTCTTTTAAATATAAAATTCAGAGGTTAAAATAAGAACCATCTGATCAAAATGACCACGATCCTGTCAACTACATGACTACATCAGCTTTTAAATGCACGGAAACCCAATGGTGAGACCGCGAATTGATCAGCAGGTTCACTTGTTTTGCAACGCTTAGGTGTAACAATCTTCTCGTGCACTTCATCATGTACACTCTTAAATTACGACACGCGTCCTAGTATCAATAATGAAACGTCACATCACCATTCTTTTCTTATAGTATACTCAAGTGTCCTTTATCAAATCCCATACCCTTTATTATAGTTTAAACTTCCAAATCCTAACTACGCGTTGCAGCAGAAGAAAACGCGTGAAACTTAAACGGCGCAATTTTCTCGTATAAATAACGCCGTTCCATTTTTCTTGGAAAAAAATTATATAAAATCCAAATCCAAAAACCCTAACGGCCTAACCCATCGTGTAGCAAGAGAGAGTTGAACTTCATTCCTTCGCTCTCTCTTCTTCGTTACGCAGAAAAATGAACTTCTCCATGGACGATGAAGTTCGCAAGATCTTCAGCAAGTTCGACAAAAACGGCGACGGAAAAATCTCTAGTTCGGAGCTGAAGGAAATGCTCATAACGCTTGGATCCAAAACGACATCCGATGAAGTGAAACGCATGATGGAAATGATTGATCAAAACGGCGACGGTTACATTGATCTAAAAGAGTTTTCTGATTTTCACTGCATCGACGCCGGAAAAGACGATTCCAACGAGCTTCGCGATGCTTTCGATCTCTACGATCTCGATAAGAACGGTCTCATCTCGGCGAACGAACTTCACGCTGTTTTGATAAAACTCGGTGAGAAATGCTCCCTCGGTGATTGCCGGAGAATGATAAAAAACGTCGATGTTGACGGTGATGGAAACGTTAACTTTGAAGAGTTTAAGAAGATGATGGCTCGCTGACCGATCGTTCATATTTTCGAATTGAAGATTCCGCTATAAACCGTACGTTTTCGTTTCCTCAAACTTGTTAGGGTTTGGTGATTAAGAAGTTAATATTTGCCGAATTGCACATTAAGTAGTTGACATTTTCTGGAAATTCTTTAATCTTTTCTACGCAATGTTTGGTTTTAGGATTTTAAGTTAGTCACCGAAGAAGTAGTAGCAGCAAGATTAGAAGTAGATGAGTAATTTTCCGGTTAAATGCTGGTAACTAGATTAATCCATAGAATTATAGTTCTAAATTTTTCTCTTGCATATTCAACTTTAATATTGCTGTAAAATGATTCAGTTGTAATTGCAATTCTTCACTTGCTATGCTGTTGCGAATACTGACTTTTACGTTGCAATTTAGAACTATATGCATGCAATGATCATCGGTGGTTGATGTTTTTAATTTTGGTATTTCCATTTTTTATGATAACTGATCAACTCTCACGCACTGCATTATTTGATTATTAATATGATTTTATTTTTATAATACAATTTCTTTGTATCGCAATTGAGGAAATATAAAATAATATTTTTAATTAAAAATAAATTTTATTAATAAATTTTTAAACTATTTTAGAATTAGTAATTTAAAATTCATTTTTTATTATTTATAATTTATCAATATGATATATTTTTTATATATTTATTTTAAATTAAAATCAATTAATTGCTATAAAATATTAATTATTTTTAAATTAAAATTATTTATAAATAATTAAAAATTGTAATTAATAAATTATTTATTAATCTGGTATATTTTTTAATTTAGCTAATTAATTAATTTTAAATTATAATAAATAAATTATTTTAAATTATTACTTATTAAAATTATTATAAAATTTAAATTGTTAATACTGATATAGATTATTTATTTAAATTATTTTAAAATTTAGAATTATAAGAAATAAATTAATAAGAATATAAAAGAATTTTAGTTATAATAATAAATATAAATTAAAAAAAGAAAACTACATCCCACGCCAAATCCCCTATTTATTTAAAAAAAAACCCTGTCTATTTATTATAGGTATAGAATAAATAATAATGGATTAGTTATTTTATTATTGGATAGTGTTGTGTTCGCGTTCACGTTAAGTACAAGGTGGATCGATCAGATACAACGGAAAACGCGTGCGCGGTTATTGGTCGTCACGTTATATGTGAAGGGAGTGGGACTCATGCTGAGCTCAACGCGGAGTTTGGAATTGAGTTGTCCTTTATTTTTTTAATAATATCTGTATATACTATAATCGATATTATGATACATGAGTACTAGAATTGAGTTGTCTGGGATAGAGTGTCAACTCAAAAGTCATTACTCCGACCTTCCTGTATTAAAAGTGTAATGGTATATTTGGTGGGGCGCATTTCGTTGCAGCAAGAATGTAAAAGTAAAAATCTCAAAATCTTAATTACTAAAAAATAAATTAATCTTAAGTACATTTTTTGTTCTTGTTCAAAATTTGCTTTTAGTTTCTCTGTTATAAAAAACAGATTTGTGGCCTCCTATTTTATTATTTATGAAATTTTGTTTTATATAAAAAGTATTAGTTTATTCAAGTGAATACAAGCGGTATTCAAAATCTATTATGAGAGTACATATTAATTTTATACATTTTGTAAGCAAAATATTCCATCTATCCCTAATTATAAGCCCTTTTTTAGTTTAATAGATTTATTTATTATTATTTTTTCAAACATATTTTTTACTACATATTTCTTACTATTATAGTATTTTTAAAGATAAAAAGATAAATTGAATACACATTTACATAAAATATCATTTTAGTAACATTAACACATAAAATAGACAATTTTTACCTCTACCTTTCTTTCATACTAATGAGCATGAATTTTATTTGCAACTTTTCCATTGAAAAAAATAGTACTTCTCTTCAACTAAATACACCAAAAAGTGGGTAATCGATGTTTATGAAATTTTATTGGTCCTTTTTTATTTTGCATGATATTCTATTTTGCATGGTACTGCGTACTCATTAATAACGTGGTAATAATATAATTTACAATTAAATTGAATAAAATTAAATTTATATCATTAATTAATATAGAATTTATGTCATTAGTTAATATTAAATTTATGTCATTAATTAATATTTGTTTCATTATTTTGTAGACTTAAATGCACACCTTTAATCTTTCTATTTTATTTAAATTTCTAAATCTGAATTTTTTGTCCTAAATTTAAAGAATGTTTTTTATAGTTCCCCTATTTTTTATGATGTATCTTTTTCATTTATGATATAGTGCTGAGATGGCACCACCGAGTTGTTTAAAATATTTGTCACATCGTAGCCTTATTAGAAAAATAGGTCATCTCACATCATAGCTTTATTGGAAAAAGGGGTCATTAAACCTATAGTGCATGATCAGTAAACCTACTTTATTTCCATATTATTTATTTTAATTAATAATTATATTTTAATGATTAAATAATATTATTTATTATATATAATATATCGAAAAAATATTGATAAAATTAATGAACCCTAATTCCAAATTATTCTCTTTCACATTCATCTTCACTATCACACAATCTGAACATAAATTTCCAAATCCTTCTCTTTCTTTTTCCTCGTAAATACAAATGACTGAGAACAATCTGTATCACAAGTCACACTCATGAATTGCGTTAATTTCTCTAATTACCATTCACTTTTTGTTGGCATTCATAAACGACAGTGTTTTAAATGTTCATAATGCGAAGGATAATGTCAAAAAAGAGGGTTAAAGCAGAACTAATATGATTTTGCTACCGCATTTGCGAATGATAATGTTAAAAAAGAGTAAGGAATTCAAGGGCATATTTACCACCAAATTTATTAACCTCACAAAATTTGCATTCCAACAAGATCGAAGTCAACAATGAGGGCCTTTTCTCCACACTGCATAGCGTGAAACTGGTTGAGAGGAGATCGAGTGGCAACGATAGTGACGACGACACGGGTAATGTAAATCTATCACTGATGATAAATTGGTTGAAGAAATATGAAAGATTTTTGAAAATGGTTATGTTTAGGTTGGTCACTTAGAAAAAGTTTAAGAGTTGTTTGACACATTCCAATGTTTAGATTGTGTGATGGAGAAGATGAATGTGAAGAGAATGATTTTGGATTACGGCTCCTACTCTGATTTTATTGATAATTGTTTATTTTTTTAATATATGAAATATAATAAAATTATTAAATTATTAAAATATAATTATTAATTAAAATAAGTGACATGGAAATAAAGTTATGATGTGACAAATATTTTAATGAGTTCACTTATAGAGGCACTATATTTTTTATTTGACAAAACTTCACGCCGTTGTTAGTAATAATATAAACGAATATTATTTTATCTTGAACAAAAAAAATCTTAGAATACAATTTTGTCAAATATTACTACTATGTCATTAATGAGCATCTCATATCATAAAAAAAAATGGAGGTGAACAATAAAATCTCACAAGTTATAAAACAGGAGACCAAAAATCAAATATTAAAAATATAAGAGCTAAAAGCTAATTTTGATAAAATTAAGCCGAGTGAAAATGTATTTAAAATTAATTTGACATGTTTGATTACTCTAATTGATCTTTTTGACTTTGTCAAAGTGATAAACACCACTAATAAACTAACACATGCACAATGGAGATCTCTAGTTTGAACCCAAATAACTCTAGAAGATGTGAAACCTTTTAATTTTTTTTGAGGATAGAAGACATGAAGCCTAACATTATTTAGAGTTAGGTCTTACGAGCGTCTTCGACGATGTCAAATTTTGCTTCAAGTTTATAACTCAACTTACTTTAAAATGAGTATAATTCAACTTACTTTTAGATGAGTCTAATATGCGTTTGATTTTGTGGTGAGAAAAAAATTAACTCTTGTTATGAGCAATATCAAAATCAATTTTGACTCATCCTAAAGTGAAATCAAAAATAAATATATTCACACATAAATTATTTTATCTTTAACCCACTTTTAATCATAATTAATTTTATAAAATTAATTCATTTATATAAAATCAATTTATTCCATCACTTAACTAAAAATTGAGCCTTTGATTAAATGATGGCGACAACTAAAAAAAATTAAATACATATAAAATTGATTTTAACATGTTTATGTTATAACATTAATATTAACTTTTTTTCTCTTTATAATTAATTTTAATTTGAAGCTGAAATTTATAGGTTTTGAAATATAATTTTTATTCTCAATCAAATTGAATGTATCGAAATATAATTCCATTTTTCAAAATCAGTTGTTGTCAAACAAAAACACTTAGTTTTATTTTTTGAAAACAATACCTCAAATACCACAAAGACACACAATCCAAAACAGACTGGGCTAAAAAAGAAACATGAAAGTCATCCAACCAAACTCTATTGGGCTCACAGATAACCATTCTTGCCATCAAATGAGCAGTCTAGTTCCCCCAACCTCTTAACAAATTGCATTTAAAAAATTTGAAAGCATCTAATGGTAGGGACTATGGAGGCAGCAATTTGACCCCAATAAGAGTTAGTAAAATAAAAACTAGAAAAAGCATTTACCAACTTTGCACTATCAAACATGAAAATAACTTTCCTAAAACAAAAATCAACATCCAATTCCATAGTCATCTTCAAAGTCATCGTCTTTGCTGCCATAACGTCATTGATCGCCATTCTTACCCACGTTGTTGTTGCTATAACTCACCATTCTCATCATTAATCACCATTCTTCCAAAAGGCCCAATCCACCTCTGAACCAGACCACGCTGATAAGTCTGAATCACTAAAATTAACAATAGGAAATTGGATGATCTGCTCTGCTTTGAAACCTAGAAGAAAGCTACAAATGAGAGGCATGTTCCAGCTTTCATCCTCTAGAAACAGATCCTTAACTACCTCCACCTCACAGTTTTCTAATATGGAATAAAAAAATTAAAATTATTGGTTATGAGAAAATTGGAGATTGTCAATGTAAATTGATTTTTACATTATCATCTGATGATAATTTGGTATTTCCTCAAATCACTCTAGTTTTGTAACAATATCTTGAAATTGATAGTGTAACATGGTAAAATGATAGTTTATTATTAGACAACCGTGTAAAATTATTTTACATTTATAGTATAGGTCCATCAAACTCATAAATATAATGACATAGTTTTTTAATTGAATGTGGATAAATATTATTAATTCAAACTAGGGGAGTTGGCTTCCTTAATATCCACACCAATGATATTATGTGAAAGAGGAAAAGTGAAATTCAATATAACTATATTCAAATTTGCATAATGAGTTCTATGTGTAAAAAGGTCTGGACATTTATTAGCTTCACAATCAATGAAGACTACTTCAACTTGTTAATGGTGGGAGTGAATAAGAGTAGTAATTTCTACAAGAACCAATTAGAAATGTTGAATGAGGGTATAGCTACATTGAATTATGTTAACAACCACTTTGGAATCAGATTCAATAATAAACTTGTGGAAGTTCAATTGAATAACAACTTGAAGTCCATATAGTATTGGCCAAACTTCAGCCATTAGAGCATTAAAGGAAACATGCTTTTTTAAAACCGCTTGAAGAAATCTTCTTGAATGGTCTTGTATCACATCTCTGCATACCGAACTACCATTGCAAAGGTAATGAGAGTTGTCAATGTTAACTTTAATATACCCAGGGGATTTAGTCCAAACTTTGTAATGTCTTGCATTGTTCGTTCTTCTTGATACCAAAGATTGATACAATTTTGAAACTATATTGTGGACTTGGTGGTGAATCAAACTCCACAGTTTATCTTCCATCTCAGAAGTTTGAGAGAGTGTGAACCTGTTACGATCTTTCCACATGCAGCCACAACAATGCCAAAGATGGTCTTACAATCTCGAGGAGTATTACCCACATCATTACTAGATAGATTCCAATCCAAGCATGCAAATAGACCGAGAATAAATAATTTACTTCAATATTCTTCTCTAATATTTCTAGACTAAAGTTCCTTAGTAGCTTCACAATCTCTAAGTATATGCATGATTGTATCTGGAGCCTTATTGCACCTACAGCATATGATATCATAAGTCATGTATCTGCACACTCTTTCTTCATTTTGTAAGTAGCTTACTGTGTGTCATCTTCCAAAGGGTAGCTTTGATTCTAGCTGGCCCTTTCTAGTTTCACACTTTGGTGAATAGGGGATCATTCATAGCTTCATCTTGAGAATTAGAAATCAGAATTTCATATAATGATTTCATGGAGAATTTCTGCGTCAAGAGCATGGAGATGATCCATAATTAGGATGAACTTTATTTATTTTAATTTATTAAAATATGGATCATCTACATGCTCTTGAGGTCCTTATTAATTGCCCATTATTATTCGATATCTAAAAAAGCATACCATTCAAGTCTAGAATAGGCGATTACACAAGCTCAATGGCTTTACTCATATAAGCAATAATATGGCAAATAATTCCATCCAAACTCTGACTCGGTTGAGAATTGTAGCTTGTTATCGTAAAATTCAGTTTCAATTAGTGAATAATAGGACCGAATTGTTCCACCAAGTTGTGATAACCAGGGATCAATCTGTGTTTCCAGAATCTTGTAGTGTTTCCTTGTTGAATTATCTAAGAAATGTTATTATAGACAATCAACCATACATTCTCAATTGCTCGTCAGGTAGCAGGTGAGTTTGCTATGATGGCAATGTTAAGCATGCTTTCTCCACCACATTTATATTTGGCCTTCATAGCTTGCACCCAAAGTTTATCTGGATTAGCCACAAGTTGCCATATAAGTTTACACATATATGCTTCATTTAAAGTTTTCTTGTTCCTAAAGCCCAACTTTTCCACAAACTTTGATTTGAAATTTTTTTCCCAAAGATATTATATGGTATATTTTATGCTCATTGCTACTTCCTCAGATAAAATCTATACAAATCTTTTCTGCCAAGTTACATGCAAGAATAGGGATAGGCATTATCTGCATGATGTAGCTCATAATACTTGCAAGGCAGGATTGGGCAAAAGTGGTTTGACTTGCAAAAGAAAGAGTGTTAGCTTTCCAAGAACTTGACTTCTTCTTTATTTTATCAATAAACATAAGTAAATGATTATTTCTATATATGATGGTGTAGCATAGGTGTACTAAGATATATACCAAGATTTTGTGTCGAAAAACTCTAAGAGTTTGACTTAAACCTTCTCCTCTATCACTTTTGGTGTTTTTGGTAAAGAACACTTTAGATTTAAACATATTAATTATATGTCCAAAATGTAAACAAAATTCTTCGAGAACTTCTTTGATCATAACTACCTGGTCTAGAGAAGAATTTTCTACCAACACAAGATTATTAGCAAAGTAGAAATGAGATAGTATACAACTTGTACCTCGACCGAACTTCAATGGTATCCATTTTCCTTACTCAACTAGATCATGGATTTTTTAATTTGATGCTCCAAACTCAACATAAATAGGTAGGGATGTATGGGGCCTCCTTGGCTTAGTCCTCAAGTAACATTAAAGAAATTAGTTTCGCATCATTCCAATTAATATTTATAGAGGTAGTAGAGATGCAGTTCTTGATGACATTTGAGATATTAATTGTGAGCTTCAAAATTTCCAAGGTCTCCATGATAAAACTCCATTCGATGTAGTCGTAAGCTTTCTTGAGGTCCACCTTGAAAATCATGAAATTCTTTTGACCCTATATATGATTAAGTGAGTGAATTGCTTCGTGCAAAATTAAGATATTGTCAGTAGTAGATCTGCTAGGTATGAAGCTACTTGGATTTTGGGAGATCACATATAGCATAATCATTATGAGTTTGTGGCAATAGTTTTAGACATTATTTTATAGTTCACATTACATAAAACAATAGATCTAAGGTGTATGACTCTCAATGGGTCATCACATTTAGGGATTAACGTGAACAAATTTGGTTTAACTCCCTTATTTTGTGAGGATGCTCAATGCACTATAGGATCAATTTGTGAATGGATGGATCCAATACGTTTCATTGCCTTTTGAAGAAAATGGGATGGTAGCCATTTGGAATAGGTGATTTGTAATTTTTAATACTAAATAAAACAATTTTCTTCTCCTCCAAATTTATTGGAATTCCCAACATGATCTTGTGAATATCCAAAATAGAAAGAAAGCAAACATTTGTTACAGTGTCTTATGAGTCATACATGATTTATATAAATCTGAGTAGAATTGAATGATCATATCTTTAACTTATCTTCATTATAGACCCAACCATTATTCTCATCCAAAAGCGCCGCAATTTTGTTTTTCTCTTTGCGTTAAAAAGTGGACAGGCGGAAAAATTTAGTATTAAGTACCATCCATTTACTTTAGTTTGTTGATACCAATATCACTCTTTATGAAAAATGTTTTTTCAAAGAGACGCTTTTTTTTAGAAAATTGTTGCCAAAACAATAAGGTTCCACTGCTTCAAGTTAGACGAGAATCTATTGGTATTGTAATTCCAGCGCCTGAATGGTACCAAATAGTTTTTGACTTGATCCTCAAAGCTAGGGTGATATGTGATATAACTAACATGTAAATAAAATTAAAATAATTAATTAATATTTTATTAATAACATATCATTACATTTATTTTAAAATATAAATATTTTCTATTTAATTCGATAAAATATTTATTTTGTTTAGTTACCACTAATTACACAATGGAGTAATATATATTAAATAGAGAATGAGAAAATGCTTTGACAATGTAAATTTAATTTTATACTAACAATCGACAAAAATTAATTTTTTATCGTTATTTGAAAAATATAGTTACAAAATAGGCTTATATAGTAGAATAATGCATTATCATTGAATGTTGATATAAAATGGTTTTACATCAATAATACATCTATATTTGACTTTATAAAATACATTTTTTTCATTAATTGCAGGTGATAATAAGTACTAATTTTAGGTCAACTATTAATTAATCATTTAAATACTTTACCCTATTTTTTGTTGTGGCAGATAAATTCCTATATGCTTTATTGATTGTCTATGATTTTTATAGTAGTCATGATAAAAGATATGACCAAAAAAAATTATCTTTAAAATTTTAATAGAATTCTACTATCTGAATCTGAATGTGTTAATGACAATCTAGACATATTATGATATTCCATTCTAAAAATAACTTAAAAGACAAAAAAAAAAAGTAATTTAATAAAATTAAAATATAAAAATAACTTTATCGATAAACAATGAAAATTAACCAAAAATTAAACAACCTTAAAAGTGTTCCAACTTCATTTTTGGGAGTTAATGCTGTTGAAGTGTAATTCATAATTGACATTTAGAGTGTTGATATAGTTAGTTAGTTAGTTAGTTGGGTGCCTTGCATCATGAGATAACAGACCTATATATATAACTAACAACTTGTATGTGAAGTGTGTAATTGACTACAATTGAAATAACAGAATTATTCAGTGAAGATCAATCCAAGATCGATCTTGGTTCTGAAAAAGGATCAATCCTGGATTGATCCAGAATTGATTTCTGCCTCTGCAATTCGTTTTTCTTTCTTCTTCTTCTTCCTTTCCCGCTGCGCATTTTAATTTGTTCCAACAATTGGCATCTAGAGCTGGGTTAAAATCAAGGGAAACACGAGTGAAAAGTGAGGGGAACAATCAAGGGAAACACAGAGTGATAGTTTCTTGAAAGGCATAATGAACAGCAACAGTTTTGGATCACATATTCTTGTTCTTGATGGCAAGAACTGGGATCGATGGAGTGCATTGATGAAATCTTTATTTGGAGCACAAGAAGTGAGTGAAATTGTGCAGGACGGCTATGAGGACTTGGTAGAGAATCCAACGGATGCACAGAGGAATGCATTCAAGGAAGCCAAGAAGAAGGATTGCAAAGCCTTGTTCTACATTCAGCAGAATGTTGACAACCAGCATTTTGAGAATATTTCGAAAGCCACAAGATCCAAAGAAGCATGGGACATCTTAGAAAACTATCACACTGGTGGAGAAAAGGTGAAGCAAGTGAAGCTACAATCCTATAGAAGAAAGTATGAGATGATGCAGATGGAGGCAGATCAGAAAGTAAGTGATTACTTCTCAAAATTAACAGCCATAGTCAATCAAATGAGAACTTGTGGGGAGAACATTACAGATCAGATGGTAGTTGAAAAAGTGATGAGATCTTTGAGTCCAAAATTTGATTTCATAGTGGTAGCTATTCAAGAAGCAAAGGATATGAAGACTATTCAAGAGCTGCAAAATTCATTGGAGGCACATGAACTCTTGGTATTTGATAGAAATTCTGAAAGATCAGTTCAACAAGCATTTCAAGTTCAAACTACCAAGAAGGAGGGAAACCAGAAAGACTTCAAGAAAAAGGGAAAGAGAAGAGCAAATTGGTCCAACAATGGTAAGAACAAGAGTGAAGACAAAACTGAATCTTCAAAGAAAGGGGGTTTTGGCAAAAATCAGAACAAGAAGAAGGATTTTGATAAAAGTAAGGTACAATGCTTCAACTGTGAGAAGTATGGGCACTTTGCAGATGAATGTTGGTTCAAGAAAGATCAAAAGGATGATGAAGAAGCAAATCTGGCACATGGAGATGATTCCAGTATAGTGTTGATGATGGCTACTACCAATGATGAGAAGATCAAGAATGAATAGTGGTTTCTTGACTCCGGATGCTCAAACCACATGACATCATATAGAGAATGGTTGACAAGCTTTGATGCTAGCAAGAAAACAAGCATAAAACTGGCTGATAGCAGAAATTTGATGGCTGAAGGCAGTGGGAATATAGTGATAAAAAACAATGATGGCAGAAGAATCATTATTACAGATGTGATGTATGTTCCTGAGATGAAGTGCAATCTCATAAGCATTGGTCAATTGGTGGAGAAGGGATTCTCAGTGACAATGGATGGTGATTTCTTGAAGCTATTTGATGCAAAGAAGCAGTTGGTGCTCAAATCAAACATGTCACAAAACAGAACCTACAGATGCAACATTTCAAGTGAGAAAATGATGTGTTTGTCTGCAGCAGTTAGTGAAGATATTGAAGGCTTATGGCACAAGAGGTATGGTCATCTAAACTTTAGAAGTCTTGGTGATTTGAATTCTAAAGAACTGGTGTATGGGCTGCCAAAGCTGAATGTCAGAAAAACTATTTGTGAAGTATGTGTGAAGAGTAAGCAAAGCAGGTTCCCATTTGTATCTGAAGCACCTAAAAGAGCTACTGCAGCATTGGAAGTGGTCCACTCTGATATATGTGGCCCCTTTGAAGTATCTTCATTGGGGGGAAGCAGATACTTCATCACTTTTGTTGATGAATTTACAAGAATGATGTGGCTGTATACAATCAAGCTTAAGAGTGAAGCATTAGAGGTATTCAGGAAATTCAAGAGCTTAATTGAAAAGGAAAGTGACCAATCAATTAAGATCTTGAGAACTGATGGTGGAGGAGAATATACCTCAAAAGAGTTTGAAGATTTCTGTGTTAATCAAGACATTGTGCATGAAGTGACAGCTCCATATACACCTCAGCACAATGGACTTGCTGAGAGAAGAAACAAAACCCTATTGAATATGGCAAGAAGCATGATCAAGCAGAAGAACCTACCACACAATTTTTGGGGTGAAGCAGTCACTGCAGCTGCTTATATTTTAAACAAATGCCCTACAAAGAAGTTGAATCAGAAGGTTCCAGAGGAAGCCTGGTGTGGAAGAAAGCCAAGTGTGAAGCATTTCAAGGTTTTTGGCTCATTGTGCTATAAGCATGTACCAGATGTTAGGAGGAGCAAACTTGAAGATAAGAGTGAGATTATGATACTTATAGGTTATCATCCCACAGGTGCCTATAAGTTGTATAATCCTGTAACTAAAAAAGTGCATATCAGTAGGGATGTAATTGTGAATGAGGCTGAAAAGTGGAAATGGGAAGAGGAACCAGTGTACAGTGAAGAGAATCAACAAGGCTGCATTTATCCTGATTCTAGTGATGAATCAGAGGATGAAGAAGTGATCAACAATGATGCAAGTGAACCAGAAGAAGTGGCAGCTGCAGTGAGACCTCAAAGAATCAGACAAATTCCAAGCAGGCTGAATGATTGCGAATTAATTTCTGATAATGCAGTAAATGATGAAGGTGATATCATTCATTTTGCATTGTTGGCAGATTTTGAACCTCTCAATTATGAAGAAGCATTGAAGATAGATGTATGGAGGAAAGCTTTGATGGAAGAACTCCAATCAATTGAGAAGAATCAAACATAGGAACTAGTTAATCTGCCAGACAAGAAAAGGAAGATTGATGTGAAGTGGGTCTTCAAACTGAAGATCAATCCTGATGGGAAAATTTCAAAACATAAGGCCAGGCTGGTAGCTAGAGGATTTTTACAGAAACATGGTATTGATTACAATGAAGTGTTTGGTCCAGTTACAAGGCTTGAGACTATACGATTAGTGGTGGCTCTAGCTTGCAAGAGAAGGTGGTCACTATACCATTTGGATGTAAAATCAGCTTTTCTAAATGGTCCACTTGAAGAGATTGTATTTGTGTCGCAGCCTCCTGGATTTGAAATACAAGGCAAGGAAAACATGGTGTATAAACTCCATAAAGCTTTGTATGGTTTGAAGCAGGCCCCTAGAGCCTGGAATAAGAGGATCAATCAGTTCCTAATGCAGATAGGCTTCACAAAGTGTGCAATAGAGTTTGGTGTGTATGTGCAGAATTCTAGTGCAGAAGAAACAATGATAATCTGTTTGTATGTGGATGATTTACTCATTACTGGGAGCAAGGCAGCAGAGATTGAAAGGGTGAAACACAAGCTGAAATTTGAATTCGAAATGACTGATCTAGGTGAACTCTCATTCTTCCTAGGAATGGAATTTCTGAAATTGAAAACTGGAACAGTCATGCATCAGCAGAAGTATATAGGTGAAATGCTGAAGAAATTTGAAATGAATGGCTGCAATTCAGTCCCAAATCCATCAGAGACAAGTTCAAAGATTGATGAGTGCAGTGAGGAAGAAAGGGTCGATCCAACACTGTTCAGACAAATGGTTGGATCGCTGCGATATTTGTGCAACAGCAGGCCTGATATATGCTACTCAGTTAGTGTCATTAGCAAATTCATGAATGATCCAAGGAAGACTCACTTGATAGCTGCTAAAAGAATACTCAGGTATGTAAAAGGCACAAAGGAATTTGGTCTGCTATTTCCCAATGGCAGCCAAGGTGAAGGAAGTGAATTCATTGGATATTCGGATAGTGATTGGTGTGGAGACATCACAGATAGAAGGAGTACATCTGGTTATGTTTTCAAGTTCAATGAGGCAGCCATATCTTGGTGTACAAAGAAGCAACCAGTGACTGCACTTTCATCGTGCGAGGCAGAATATATAGCAGGTACATTTGCAACCTGTCAAGCAATATGGCTGGATTCAGTGATGAATGAACTAAGGTGTGAAGTGATGAAGCCTCTAAGACTCAGAATCGATAACAAGTCAGCAATCAGCCTTGCTAAAAATCCAATCTCACATGGCAGAAGTAAACATATTGATACACGGTTCCATTTCATTAGAGAGCAAGTGAATAATGGAATGATTGAAGTGCAATATTGTCCAACTGAAGTGCAGCTAGCTGATGGTTTCACAAAGGCTTTGAAACTTGACAGATTTGAGTTTTTGAGAAAGAAGCTTGGTGTTATAAGTGTTCAACAATTATGAATTAAGGGGAAGTGTTGAAGTGTAATTCATAATTGACATTTAGAGTGTTGATATAGTTAGTTAGTTAGTTGGGTGTCTTGCATCATGAGATAACAGACCTATATATATAACTAACAACTTGTATGTGAAGTGTGTAATTGACTACAATTGAAATAACAGAATTATTCAGTGAAGATCAATCCAAGATCGATCTTGGTTCTGAAAAAGGATCAATCCTGGATTGATCCAGAATTGATTTCTGCATCTGCAATTCGTTTTTCTTTCTTCTTCTTCCTTTCCCGCTGCGCATTTTAATTTGTTCCAACAAATGCACGAGGTTTAATTTATATATAAAAATAAAATCTTTTAGAGTGGGCCAACAATTCATAGACTGGGCTGACCTATAAAATAGACAAAGCTAAATTGTAATAGAAAAGTCTACATACCCCCAACATAATTCCCCTACCCCACAATTAAAAAAAAAAATCCTATTTTATCCTTTGAATTTAAAAAAAAATCATATATATATATATATATATATATATATATATATATATCTATTATTTGCAGTTTATTTCAATTTTGAAGTGATATTTAAACAAAAAATGAATTTCACAAATTTCCCGATTTTGAGTTTATCAATTGAATTTTTCTTTTTTATAAAAATTATTCAAATTTTAACTTCCCAATTTATTTGAAAATTAATATTTTTGTCTATAATTGAATAAGTATTAATATTTAAAACTTTAAAAAATGAAATGGAAATTTTGTATATTTCGCGAGGTAACAATCACGACTGAGGGGGTTCTATGGGTTAACACTATCCCAAAATGCTTTGGCGGCGTGGACATTTGCTAGATGTAAAGCCCAGGGGATTATTTGACCTTGACCCAGCTCCATGGGATGAGTAAATTAACAGTTACAGATTGGCTAATGTCTCTAATATCAAATGAATTAACAGTTACAAATTGACAATGTATAATGATAATGATAATGATGATGATTAAAAATGAAAATATAAATGTATACAGTAATATCATAGATTAGTACAACATTAAATAGCCGGTACTTAATATGGGAATATGCACAAGAGTGGTGTGGTTAGGTGGTATTTAAAGTATTTCACGCGGTAGAAATTTTAGTGTATTCAAGTAGTCAGAGTGTGTGATGAACACTCTTGTTGATCGGATTAAATAAATATCTTGATCGTGATTTCATTAAAAAGTTAAAAGTTATTAGGTAAATCAATCCCTTTGACTGTTTGGAGATTGTCATTTATGAGTAATGTTGGTTGTATTTGCTAGACATTTAATGAGGTTTTATATTGACCCATGTTTGAGGGTTGATATTTTACTTTGGTTTGTAATTTATTTGGTGATTGATCCATGCACGTTCCTTTTTCTATTTGGGTCACTTTTTGTGGTTGGCATAATTTATTTTAGGTTAAATATATCACAAGGTCTCTTAACTTAACTTCAAATAATAATTTAATTGTTTATATTCTTTTTACCGATTTGATCAGTATTTAATTTTAAGAAACAATTTGATTCTTTATGTTTAAAAATGTCAACAATGTTATCATTTTTTACATAAATTCACAAAATTCATCACTATCTTCAAACTAAATTCAGAAAAATCCTTATCAATTTCAAGAAAATTCATAACTTAATTTTTTAAATAAACTCATATTTTCATCTCCAACAACGACAACAACATCAAATCCATCAAATAAAGAACTCAAAACTTTAAGATTTGATCTTCAACCACCAAGACAATATCTTCCTTTTCTTTCTATTATTCTCCAAATCAAATTCCTAATCTAAATATTAAAATGTGAGTTCTTTGTTTGATGGATTTGATATTGTTGTTGTTGATGGAGATGGAAATATGAGTTTATTTGAATATTTGAGTTATGAATTTGATGAAAATATGAATTTTGTTTAAGATGATTACTAATTTTCTGAGTTTTGTTTGAAAATGGTAATGAATTTTTTGTATTTCTGTAAAAAATGATAATATTGTTGATATCTTAAGATATAATCAAATTGTTACTTAAAATTAAAAAAAAATCAAATCAAAAAATTAAAAGACTAAATTGTAATGTGAAACTAAATTAAGGGATGCGAGATATATTTTACCTTTATTTTATATTTTTATTATATTTTGAAAT
>JBBPBP010009778.1:38881932-38898529 GCA_037974735.1 Cicer chorassanicum | reverse complement strand
AAAACAAAAGTTTGAGCTTTGCAATAAAAAAATAATTCTTAAGATTATTATAATAAAAAATTCTATAAAAAATACACGTGCATAAAAATATTGTAATAATTTGAAATTTTAATTAAATTAATTTGAAATTAAAATCTTCACTATAAATATTTACAAATATAAAAAATAAACTTGACACTAAAAAAATAAATAATTAATTTATTGAAAAAATAAAAAATTAAATTTGTAATTTTCGTATAATAGCAGAATACATCTTTTCTTCAAAATACTTTCTTATCTTTTGAATAAGAGGAATGAGCAATGCTTACAACAAAAATCGTTGATGCATGGCGTCGGCTATTTATTACACGGCTGGGAGCATGCCAACCATATTATATTGCACCGAGTCGTCCCTTCGTACATAACTATGACAGTGAGCATAAAACAAAGTTTCATCAGAAAATATTTTTCTATCTGCATCTCACAATAAATAATCTATTTATTTTAAAATAATTAATTATTTAATCTTAATATATTTTATTCAATTACATCATATAATTTACATTATTTACATCATTTAAATTTATGATATTAATAAATCATCAATATTGTTTTTTTTAATAAATCTAATATTATTTATTTGATTTATATAATATATATAAAATAATCAAATAGCTGAATTAGTTTTAAATGAAATAAGTAATTTGAAACCAGCATTGGTCCTTGTTCCGTGCAATATGTGGCATTTAAATGAGCGTCATTTGCCCTTAAAATTGTCATTGTTGACACAATATACACCACATGACGCGGACCCTTCCACAACCATCAGCATAAACGTCCTCCCATAGCTAAAAGGCAGACATGTCCTACATAACACCATCCATCATAGGTACAGACAAACGACTTTATTATTGCCTCGATGATTGATCTCATTACCTATATGTTTTTATCAGTCACTTTACTTGGAATTTTCCATTCATCTAAAAGTCAATCAACACACGCATATGTGTTATGAATGCAAATGTCCGATGATGTCTACTATTTTTTTATACTTAATTAGGACGTCCTTTTAACAATTTTTCTTAAATCGAATGTATATATTTTTATTAAGTTATTTTCTATTTATTTGAAATTGGAGGAAGTAGCTAATTTTAATTTTGTTAAAAACTATGGTAAACTTTTGTTTTGGTAAAGTAAAAATGTATTAAGGAGAATATAAAAGATACAATAATATTATTAGAAGCTATGAGTATCATTGTAGAAAATATCTACTTATTTTTTATGAAGGTTGATTCCATCAGTATTATATGTTCGAAAGTCAAATAAAATACGATATTATAAAACTAAATTATTATATAGTTGAATAACAATTTTGATCGTGATTTAAGTTAATCAACTATTAAAAAAAATTAATTACAATTTTGTAGCTAATTAATTAAGTGTTGCATGAATGTACTAAAAATGTGCATGTGCAAATATTGAATACTACTATATGACTATGTGGATAATAGACATGCACGTTAAAGGCCTTACGAACAATTTGATACGGTGCGGATGTTTTCGTTTTACTCCATCAATTTAAAGTTTTATAATGGACGTCATTTTAATAATTTTTTTTTTTTAAATAATGTCATTTATAATTTTTAATTTAATTTTAATTATTATTATTATTCTTATATTACCCTTCAATATTATTATATACACAGCTTTTAGGATTTTTTTAATATATATCTATTGTTTTTACATCAAAATACTAGTTTTATATATCAGATTGTCTTACTTTTTGGCTCAATAGAAAATCGCTGGCCCAGGGTATGACCAGCTGAAGGAATTTTTTTGTTTGCACCCAGTGATTAATTATTTTTTTAAATGATGATTTAATTCAAGATGAACGTATCTATTCCATTACTTCATCATATATGCACATTGTCCAATTTTGTAAATAGCAAATTTGATAAGTATCAAATTAATTTTAGCAAATTGATTAATCACAAATTGTACAATTTGGTAAGTAGTAAATTGTTATTATTATTATTATTATTATTATTATTATTTATTAGTATTTTGTTTTTTTAAATATTATAATTAATTTTAATTTAGTAAATAAACAATTGTCCAATTGTATTTTTAATGTATTTTCTTTGAATAATTTACTATTTTTAATTTTAATTATAATAATTTTTAATAATAATAATAATAATAATAATAATTATTATTATTATTTATTAATGTATTTATTATTATTATTTATTAATGTGTTATTTATTATAACTATTATTATTATTTATTAATTTAATTATTTTTAATGTTTAAAATCATTTATTAATGCATAAAACGACAAAACAAAATTGAAAATCCTAGTAAGAGGTTGCAACTCGGGCCATCAACCTCCAATTATGTGCAAATTTTTTTTCTATTGAACCCAAAAATTAAGACAATCTGATATATAAAATTGAAAGTGGGGTATATTGGTGTAAAAAAAGAAAAAGGGGATATATTAAAAAAAATTCCAGCTTCTAAGATATTATTATATTTTATATTGACAATAGTGAAAAATACATCAATAATTGAGATAAATAATTTGATAAAATGATATCTCTTTTTATTTTAATTATTATATTTTTTAATATATGTAAAAAAAGTTTAAACCACATTTCAGATAGATATAACATTAATTAACATCAATCGAAGTGAAAAATATGAAAAACTTTATTTAAAACATATTAAATAAAAGGATGTATGGATACTAGACGTGCACGCTAACGAAGTTCAGTTACATTTAATTTGATATGTGTGGTACGCCGAAGTCCGTTCATCTTAAAAATGTGAATGGAATCCTAAACTATGGTGTGAATAGGTCGGGTTTGAGCTAAAAAATTAGTTAACTTTAAAGTGGAAATAAGTTGTAGTTTGATTTCAATTGAATTGATTTGAATGTTAAATCTCAGTCCATCCAATTAAAAATAGTGTACCATAAGGGTCAATATTTTCAACATAATAACAAAAACTTAATATCATGGGTATATATAATATTTAACATATTAAAAAATAAATGTTTAATTACAGTTTTTGTCTCTTTATTTTTACTAATTCACGGGACTGATTTTTCTGTTTAAAAATTTGATGTTTTGGTCTCTCATTCTATTTTTTAATTTAAAAATAACGATGTAATATATTTTAAATAACACGATTTATGATTTCATGATGTAAAATAATCTAAATGTATTAATTATTCATGTCATTAATTAAATTGCAAAAATGAATGATTGTAGAAGTTGAAACTGAAGTTTTTAAAAGGTTTTATTGTAACTTCATAGATGTTAGTCATTTTACATAATCGTATCATATGTCGCATCATTTATCACATCACTATCTTTTAGTTAAAAAAAATCAAAAGAAGATATCAAAACTGTCGAATTTTAAAATAGGAGAACTAATTTTCTTAATTGGTGAAAATAGAGGAACTAAATTGCAATTAAGCCAAAATTAAAACATTACATAGTAAAAGCATTTTCTTAGAAAAAATTTACGATGAGTAGATAATGTCTTAGTCTAAGGGTACGAAAAATGTTACATTTGTTACTCTCCAATGACACTAACGGGGAGTAAGCAATATATGAATTCAAAACTTACTACTAGATCAAATTAATGATTTTTTTATAAATATACAAATAAGAAATATTTTATTTCTAAGTATACAAATATTTATTTTATATATGTTTGGAACATATATAATGGTAAAAGAAATTAGATCCCATAAAAGTAATAAGTATTATTAGAATAATAAAACAAAAAACAAAAAACAAATATAGGTTGAGAGTCAAATATTTCAAATCGACTAGGTGTGACTCCCGAAAAATTGCGTGGGTTGTAGGAGAAAGTATGCCAACCTAAGAATTTTTGAGGTAGAGAGGTGGGATTTAAAATTTTGTAACAGTTTATACTGTCACATTTGCAAATAGGAATGAGAGATTATTGGTGGAGTCTACACGATTGTTGAATTAATGTTTCGATCTATATACACTTCATATTCTATACAATATTGGTGGTAGGATTTATTATGAATTGAAATGTTTCTTTTAGTCTCCTTTATGGTTGTAGTAATTGTAAATGACAACTTGTGAAGTTCTGGGATGCTTGTTGGATAGGTAATTATTATCTCAAAAAACATCCTTTGATAGGTAATTATTATCTCAAAAAACATCCTTTGATAGGAATGTCCTTGGAAATGGAAGTGAAATTTGTGGGAGGAAAAACTTTTTAACGGTTATTTCTTAGTACATTCATTCTGTTTACATAAGTACGTGAAAGGCATTAAATGAACTAAAAAAAACAGTTCTATTTGATTTCATTCGATTATTTCTTAAATAAATAAATATATTCTACAATTTTTTTTCTATATTTTTTTAAAAAGTATTGTTTTAGATTTGGTCAAAGATCCATTCAATTGTGAACCATTTTAAAAAAAATATTGTTTCAGATTTTGTCAAGAGCCCAATCCGTCGTGAACTATTTCCGACAAACTATAAAACGCGTATGTACATTAGACCTTTAAAACACTATCTCTGCTTGCTAGCCCTAGCTTCACAGTGCAGGAAGACAAGCACTACATTGTGAGATATGCGACTTTTAACGCGTTAGACTATAGTAAGCACTGGATATTCTCACTATAAATAAATATTTTTGTTTAACATATACACACTTTCAATTTCATACTTTTACTCCTTACTCAATCAACCACTGACTTGAGCTTCAAAGTGAATCGAGGTGCCACCAACCAATTTGCAGAGAGAACGTATTGTTCTACCAAATCCTCCTCAACTCGGTCATCTTTTCTAGTCCATTCTAGATCGCTGACCTCGTATGTGGGAGAAGTGGTTTCCCAAATTCCTTAAAAAACCACAATGATATTTCGTCTCACTGAAATGGTTGAATCAAAGTGTACTGCTCCGAAGAAGAGCATTTCCAGCGATTTATTCAACCTCCACCGACCTAGTGGGATGAACAAAGATGACCCCTCTGCAGCAACCACCAACTAGGTGGCCCACGACACTAAGACACCTCAACGTCATATTGGTGAAATATAAGTAACTAACCTATCTTGTTCATCCAACTAGTAGGACCTTAAACCTAGTTACATAGACAATTATTTCAAAAATTTATATATACATATATCATAGGTATGAGGTGTCTATGGATCCATAGGATGTCGTGTGATACACATGAGACCAAATATTCAAATTCAATTTACAAAACAAACTTTGGCTATCCAAAACAAGACAACACCCTTTATCAAGCTACACCATTGTCTCCTTTGCCAATTGCATCTAGAGTAGAGAGTGTAACGACATCTTAAGCTATGGACTTTTATATGACATGATCTAAAAACACATATAAAACTACAAAGCAAAAAATGCAAGGACAATCTATCCTATTGTGATTCCAACACATATATAAACATAGAAAATAAACACATATATAGATATAACATATTCCCACAACACATAGAACAAATAGATCTAACAATAATCTAGCAATTATCCTCAATTTCCATAATAAATTATCCTAATGACAGTTACTTATCAACGACGTAACTCTCATCAACATCTCTAAATGAGCATTAGTTATCACTAACTATTCATCCCTAGTGAAATTTTGGGAAATTCACTCACTACTATATAATAACTTTACTCTAGCCATTCCGGTGGGCATGAAATCTTGCCCTACTTGTGATTAACAATCCAAGTACTGCAAGCGATCCTTCAACACCATCACGTACTCAAGTACTTCAGAATCCACACGCTTATCCAATAACACCACTTATGTCCACATCCACAAATATGTCCCGACGATCCATATTTCTATCAGACTAACTCCATGGTCAATAAAATACAACCTAAATGTTCATAAATCATGGTTTAGGGCCTAACTTATCTTGCTGCCAAGAACTCTAAAAATACTTTTGTGAATCCAACAATATTTCACCAAAACGATCTATATTTCATTAAGAGTTCAAAAATATAAACAAAATAAATTATGGACAACTCAACGGTAAACAAATTTCATGAATCAAAAGTGACAAGAGGATTAAAACTTACTCCCCACATGAACAAATAGCTCATAATTAATACCTAATATTTTGAGACTCATAGATGAGCTCTACGAATGAACAAGATACTAAAATGATATTTAATCACAATGTATATAATCAAATCAAGTTAGAATCATAAAGATGGATTGAAAATGATGATGGGATCATACTTACAAAATTGGAAACTAAGGTTGAAAGTAATGAAATCAAAAATTTAAAACGAACTGAATTGGTAGTTGCAAGAACATTGATATGTAGAGGGTCATGTTTGAATTTGGGGTTTTCTAACTTCTCTGCACTTAAGGTGTGTGAGTATGTCCACTAGGCTATTTGACAAAAAAAAACTTCAACACGCACTGAAATTTCAATAGTTCAACGATTTAATCCATTCATAAACTTGAAGATAGATCTTCATGTTATGAAGGCTTAGGTTCCACCAAAATACAATTAGAAATATCTTAAGTCAACAATGAATCATTTTGGTAGAGTTTTGCTAAGGGAAACTCAAACTTGTTGCTCAAACTTCTCCTGGCACAAGTGGAAAAATCAACAACATGCCATGTAAACATCATAGCCATTAGCACGAAGCCCTCTATTATCTAGATGGTTGGTTCAACCCAAAATCAAATACACTATCAGTTTATTGCCGTCGTAGAAGTTCATCCTCGATGAAGAGACTATCTCACTCTCTATGTTGCCTTAAAAATGACTTTTTGTCTTCAAGATTCGCCTCAAGGAGAAGAGATACTCTTGTTCATCACAAATCTCTTGCTCACATTGTTGACCCACACTATAATGAAGAAGGCTTCCATGGTGACACACCTCCATCATTTGAAGGTGATAGACGCTTATAATCTCTCGTTCTTCGTCGTATATATGAACGTTGATCAAGGTTCGCCTTTGTCGATTCCGAGTGTAGAAGATCTCGAATCAACAATTATCCTATTATGATATTCCTAGTAAAACTTATGCACATTGAAGTGTATGAACAAACCATTGTTCATGACTCCCATATCGAGAACATTGACACGATCTTATCATACCAAGAAGCGAATGATCCCTTAAAATATAGGCTTTTCACTCCAACCTAAAGAAAAGAGCAATGATGTGGTTCAAGAGTCTTAAGAAAAAGATCCATTCACTCATGGGATGTGTTGTAATACCAATTTATGACCTATTTCATGCATCCTGAAAACAACCTATGTCGATAGTAACACTAAGAGCTATCCACCTAGGCGAAGACAAACCCTTGAGAAGTTGTGTTGAACGACAAATCAAAAAGTTATCTTGGTCAAAGGAATAAACGATAAGATGAAAGCCTACTTGCGGAACAAGAGTTGTTGGAAGGGAGTAAATTTGCTAAGGATATTGGCCTAGATAAACCTAGAGATCTAAAAGATCTCATAGCTCAAGCAAAACATTTTAATGGTTTGAAGAATAGCTAAAAACAATTATGTTGGAATCAAGTTGGTTTTAAAGATGTTAACAAAAGTATTTTATGAGAACAATATATTTTGACTTCACAGAGTATAAAAGAAGATTCATGTTTTTGAAGAAATTTTAAAATATGATTTGATTCAAATTTATGATTGAAGAAAATCTTTGACCAATTTGAAAAGAAGATATGATCAAATGTTTTTGAAGAAAATCTAAAATAAGATTTGATTCAGATTTATGATTGAAGAAAATCTTTGACCAAGTTGAAAAAAAGATATGGTCAAATGTTTCTAAAGAAACTCTAAAATAAGATTTGATTCTGATTTATGATTGAAGAAAATCTTTGAGCAAGTTGAAAAGAAGATATGGTCAAGATTTGGAGAAGATTTGATCAAGATTTATCACAAGAAGATATGAATTATTTACAAGAAGATTTGATCAAGATTTATCTACAACAAAATATGAAAAAAATCAATATGAAGAATTTACAAACTGAATCTAAACAAAATACGAACATAATCAATCTGAAGAATTTACAAACTCAATCTGAACAAAATGCGAACAGAATCAATCTAGAAGAGCTGCTCATATTGGATTCATAAATGAAAAATTGGCTAAAGAATATATTATCAAAAAACATCTTGTTTAGAATTATTTTTGAATAAGATAGTTGTTGACCAAGCTAGGAATGAAGATACAATTTAGAATTAAACAAGGACTAAATTGAAGCCCTAATTTTCTCAGTAAATAGATGCTCACGGCTAAAGAAAAAGATTATCGAAAAATCTGAAAAGAGTAGAAGAACTCAAACTCAAAATTCCAAATTCATCTTAGAGTTCAAAGAAAGAAACACTTGTTTGAATGAAAAGTAATTTCTAAATTTTTTTTAGAGTTTGATAGTCGTTGTTATAATTAGCTTGTTAGAAGCAACTACTCAAGTTTCAAACTTTTGTATTCAAACCCGATAGTGGTGTTAGTGTGCCTTCAACTATCGTGGGTTGTTAGATTGTGTGGAGAAGATTTGACTGGTAGAGTCAAAGTGTGTGTGTTCCTCAAAAGTCTGGGTTTGTTGGGCTATTTGAAAAGACTGGCTTAGAGGGTCAAGTGCTTTGTAATTTAGGTTGTTTAATTAGTGGATGAAATCCTTTTGAGTGAAGGGACTAGATGTAGCCAAGTTAGTGGTGAACTAGGATAAATTACTTGTGTCACTTTATTTCTACACTTCTTAGTTTTGTTATTGCTTCTACTCCAGTTAAATCATCAAGTTTGTAGCAACTTAATCAAATAATGAAAAAGTTATCAACTTAATCATACACAATTCAAAGGTTTGAGGAAATAATGAAAAATAATGAATTAGAGCTTGGTCTCAAGGCTGAGCACTTTACAGTGTTTGATGAAAGATTCAAGGGTTCAACATGTCTGGATTCAGTGAAGAAGCTATTGGAGGAAACATCAACATACCACCTATGTTTGATGGAGAACATTTTGAGTACCGGAAGGTAAGGCTAAGAAGTTTCTTTGTTTCATAGGATCCTGAACTTTGGGACTTGGTGGAAGATGGTTATACTGCTTTAAGGAATAATGATGGTATTGAGATTCCAAGGAAATAGATGGACGCTGATCAGAAAATGATGTACAGGATGCATTATAAGTCCAATACATTCATGATAAATGCAATCACATTCAAGGAGTTTGACAAGTGCATCAACAAAGAGTATCTATGATAGTCTGATTCTCACATATGAATGAAGCAAACAAGTTTAAGGAGCAAAAGCCAACCTCCTAGCCAAAAAGCAGAAGCTGTTCAAGATGGAAAAAGATGAAGATATTGAGAAGAGTTATACTACTTCTAATCATGTAAAGAAGATACTAAGAATTATGCCAAGCAAGTGGAGACCTAAGATCACTGCCATTTAGGAATCAAAGGATCTGAATACTCTTAAGCTGAAATAACAGCTCTCTCAAATCACATAAAATTGAACTTATAGAGGATGATCCCAAGAAGAAGCAACCAACCTTGGCTTTGAAATCCAAGCAGAAGAAAGTTCTGAAGGAAACAACCTAATTAGAGGATGATGATTCAGAGGATCATAATGGAGACTAAGAGGAAGAGGAACTAGCTTTCATATCCAAAAAAATTTAGAAGATGTGGCACAACAGAAAGAAGAAATTTTCTCAAAGATATTCCAGGCAGTCCAGTTGAGGAAACGATGATAAACCTGACAAGAAAAACATTAAGTCAGAATGTCCAAATCAACATAGGAAAGATTCCAAATCTGGACATATCAAGTCAGAATGTCCATATCTTGAGAAAAAGGAAGCATTAGAGGAAAGATTCCAGACCCAAGAAGAAAAGTGTGATGGCTACATGGAATGGTTATGATGAATCCTTTGATGATGAAAAGCTAGCAGGTTTGGCCCTCATGGCTCACACCAACTCTGCCTCTGGATCCAACACAAATTCTTACTCTAGAAGTGAATCAACGGATGAAGAAATTGAGGTATTTTCTGACTTAACTCGATCTGATTTAATTACTACTATAGATGACTTTTTTGAATAAGAATGACAAATTGTCTTTAAAATTGAAAACACTTAGGAAAGAAAATTCAAACCTGACTGAAGAAATTAATCTTTTAAAGAATCAAATTGCTGAAGTTAAAACAGAAAATGCAACTCTGAAAACTGATATTGCTGACTTAAGACTGAAAATCTAACTTTGAAAAGTAATCATAGATCAATATCAATTGAAAATACCACATGTAACTCTGATAAGCATGAAGAAGTATTTCAAGATTTTCCCGCTAATGGAATGGAAAGAAGCAAATATGCTTCTATGATTTGTGGAGTTAGTAGAATTGGTAAAAGAGGTATAGGATTTGAAGAAACTATAACTGAACTTGTCCCATGTTAAATACAAGGAAAGACAAGAAACCTTTAAAGACTAACAAATTAGTACCCAACCAAAATTGGGTACCTAAGAACAAATATGTCTGTTGCAGATGTCCTCAACAATCAAGTTAAAACACCAAATATAGTACGTGGACAGAGGATGCTTGTGACATATGAAGGGAGAAAAGTATATGTTTCAAGAACTAACATTGAGCCAAAGAGGCATATTAACTTTTGGAGGAAAGCAAAAAAAGTCAGATCATAGGTCATAATACAGTTGGTAATGGTACTTCCCATTTGATTAAATATGTCTCGTTTGTTGAAGGTCTTAAGCATAATTTATTAAGATTTATTCCGTTAAGTGATAGTAATGATGACATTGTATTTAATCAAAAAGCATGCAAAGCAGTTAGTCAGAATGATGCATCTGTACTCTTTACAGGTCAGAGGCAAAACAACATTTATAACATAAACCTGTTTAGTCTAGAGAAATAAGAGGTTAAGTATCTTATGTCAGTAAATGAAGAGAAACTAATTTGACGCAAGAGATTAGATAATTGAAACCTAATTTCAAAACTGAATAAACTTCAATGAGTCAGATTTCTACCTAAGCTTAGTTCCAAAACTGAAATTGTGTGTGAAGCTTGTCAAAAGGAAAAACAAAAAAAGAACTCCTTTACCCATAAGAACTCAGTCTCTAACTCAAAGCTCCTTAAGCTCTTACATATATATCTCTTTGGGCTAGTGAAAACAACATATCTAAGTGGAAAGAAATATGGCTTTGTTATAGTAGATGATTACATTAGATGGACATGGGTAAATAATGAATGTAAAGGGTCTTAAGATTTATACTTAGAGTTTTGATTTTAACAAAAATATTTTATGAGAACAATATATTTGACTTCACAGAGTATGCAAAAGATTCATATTTTTGAAGAAAATCTAAAATAAGATTTATTCATATTTTTTATTAAAGAAAACCTTTGACTAAGTTGAAAAGAAGATATGGTCAAATGTTTTTGAATAAAATCTAAAATAAGATTTGATTTAGATTTATGATTGAAGAAAATCTTTGACCAAGTTGAAAAGAAGATATGGTCAAATGTTTTTGAAGAAAATCTAAAATAAGATTTGATTCAGATTTATGATCGAAGAAAATCTTTGACCATGTTGAAAAAAAGATATGGTAAAATGTTTTTGAAGAAAATTTAAAATAAGATTTGATTTTGATTTATGATCGAAGAAAAATCTTTGACCAAGTTGAAAAAAAGATATGGTCAAAATTTAAATAAGATTTGATCAAGATTTATCACAAGAAGATATGAATTATTTAGAAGAAGATTTGATCAAGATTTATCTACAACAAAATATGAACAATATCAATCTGAAGAATTTACAAACTCAATCTGAACAAAACACAAATAAAACCAATCTGAAGAATTTACGAACTCAATATGAACAAAATACGAAAAGAATCAAACTAGAAGAACTGCTAAGATTGAATTCAGAAATAAAGAATTGACTAAAGAACATATTTTCAAAAAACTTCTCGTTCATAATAATTTTTGAATAAGATTATTGTTGACCAAAATATGAATAAAGATACAATTCAAAATTAAATAAGGATTACATTGAAACTCTAATTTTATCTATAAAAGGTTGAAGAAAAAAATCATTCCCGAAAACTATGGTCAAAACCCCATTCTGCGTGAACTATACCTAGCATGCCTGAACTGACGTATGTGTATGAGACCCTTATAAACCTTTCCTTTGTTTGTCGTTCCTAGCTTCATCGTCATAATTTACGGTGAAACACAAGTTATACAACACAATATAACATGATTTAACCAAGAAAATGGCAACCTAATCCAACAACCATATGCACCTGTCGTATATGAACACTATCAATAGAATATTACACTACTAGAAAAACTGAATTTAGCGTCAGCCGAAACTCACGCTAATAGGCAAAAAGCCGACGCTAACGTTGATTTAGTATCGGATTAGTGTCGATGTCGGGTCTAGGCTAAAACGGTCGAAGCTAATACATAGCGTCGGTGTCGCACAAAATTTAAGTTGAAATTCACAAGAAAATTAAGAAATTACCTGAAATTGCGCTTAGGACTTGCCAGATATAGGTTAGAGTTCTTGCGATTTGAAAGAGAAATTAAGAAATGAGAAACGATGGAAGCTGATTAGGGTTGATCCGATTTGGGAGAGAAACAGAGAGAAGGGCGAGAACGACAAGAACGAAGATGAAGGAGAAAGAGAATGGAGGCTGAGAGACGAGAGTGAGGGTGAGGCCGCGAGAGTGAGTGTGAGGTGAGGGAAACGATGATGCACAGCGAGAGGGTGAGAGTTACGGTGAAGCGGCGACAGGGTGAGATTGAGGACGAAGACGAGTTCGAGGGCGAGGGTTAGGAAAAAAGTAATGAAGTGGTGATGAATACGAAATGACTGACGGGTTATTGGAAAAAATAATATTAATTTTTCAAATAAGATTAAAAAATTTAATTTTACAAATCATACAATGTAGCGTCGGATTGGTCGACGCTAACATGGTGACTAAAATAAATAAAAAACTAGCGTCTCCCATATTTTATTTAGTGTCGATTTAGCCGACGCTAAGTATTAATAAAATCATAAAAAAAATATTTGACATACTAGCGTGCGCTTGACCGACGCTAACTAGCGTCGGAGTCGGGGGCTGACGCTAAATATGACAGCTAAAATGAGTTTTTTTAGCAGTGTTATCTAAATAAATTAATATTTGAATGAATTATTTCTGTTTTGTTTAGAAAAATTTCAAATACTTTAAAAAATGAAAATTAATCTTGTATATTATATGCATAAAAATAAACTAATAACATTAATTACCCAATACTAATATTTATAGAGAAGACATAACATGCGTGTTGATAGACTTGTTAACGTTAGATTTGCCGCCACCTTGTGTTTAAAATTCTTTTAATTTTACTGTAATCAGTATAGTCTTTTTTTTTTTCATTAATTAATCTCTTAGGATTGGTAATTTTCATCATGATCGTTTATTACACTGCATTTATTTTTCATTCAATTTGATTTTATCTCTATGGATTTTTTATGTAAAGTTTTTAATGAAACAATGTTATTTATCCTTGTTTTTTTGAATTTTGCCTTAATTTCTCAAATTTTCTATATTTTTTTAGTTAATAAAATTATTATAGTACCCTAAATGATATAAGATAATTTTAGGAGGTCTAACATAATTGGAAAGTAAATTTTACGTTTTTTCTTTTTTAAAAAAAAGTATATTAACACCTTGTCGTGGTGCGTGTGTGTTTCTAAGATACATGAATATATTTGACTTTATATATTTTTTGTTTTAACTTATTGTTTTGACTTTCTAAGATATTTTTTTGTTTACTTTTAGTCTTCTTATCTTTTAATTCCATGTAAGATACTTTTATCTTTGTTTAATTTACTTTTGTTTTTGTCTGAGCGCCTATCATAAACAATTGAACATAAATTTAATATAAGGACTAAAACTAAAACAATAGATAGCTTTTCAACAAACAAAAAAATATATAAAACTATAAGATGAATATTAAAAGAAAACAAAAAGAATACAATAAGAATTAAAACAAAATAACAAAAACTAATAAAACAAAAAGTAGTCATGGTAAAAGATGAATATAATGCAATATATAACCAAGGGTGAAAAATACAGAGATAAAAAGGAAATGAAGGAAAATGAGATATTGGATAAAAAAAGAGATAGATAATTATAAAAATAAGTATATAAATAGTATGAATTTGAGTACGTGTAATAACGCTGATCACATGTGAAATATGTACCCTTTATGGATGAAAATGAAAGAAAATGATAAGAAGTATCTCTCTCTTTGTCTCATCTACGCAACCTTTTCCTTTAAATCATTATATAACTATACAAGATCTCTCACTCATATTTTTGTCTATGGACAATTAAGGAAGGCGTATAGGAATATAGAAAGTGTACATGGAGAAGAGTACTAGAGGTGTGAGAAAAGGTGCATGGACATACGAGGAGGATAAGCTACTCAAGGCTTGCATTAACAAGTATGGTGAAGGAAAATGGCATTTAGTTCCTCAAAGAGCTGGTATATGAAATGAATGCTGCTTGTTTTTATTTTATTTTATTTTTGTTAGTAGATAAAATGATAAAAAAATTGTAGTGTAAAATTTTGAACTCAAATATGATATCAATTATAATAACATCGATATTTTTCAATTAAATTAAGTTTTACAGATAAATATTAATTACTATAATGCATATTTAATTAATAATTAGTGTAGTTGAACAACTATAATATAGAAGCAAATTAATGTGAAGTAACCGTGTGCATATATAATTTCTTTTGTATATACCTTGTCAAAATATTTTTGTTACATCTGGCAGGATTGAATAGGTGTCGGAAAAGTTGTAGATTGAGGTGGTTGAATTATTTAAACCCCAACATCAATAGAGAAAGTTTTTCTGAAGATGAAGTTGATATGATTCTAAGGTTGCACAAACTCCTAGGGAACAGGTACATATGCTGCCAATGCCAAATTATAATTTAGTTCATTATTTTTATTAATAAATTAATATTAGTTGTTATTAATATTATTATTATATATATTAGTTGTCCACGTCTATATTTTAGACCTCTTTTGTCAAACTCTTTTGATATCTCAACTCAATCATTTTCACTCATTTTCATTTAAACTTCACTATACTTTTTTTCTTATACATATATAAGAGACTTATAGTGTAATTTTTACTATTTATATTTTTCTCTCTGGTTCTCCCTAACATATATATTTACGACTAACATCTATCTATAAAAAATAAACTACAAGATCCGCAACGCGTATAAACAAGTATTTATTTAAATTTAATTTAATTGTTCTTAATTAAGGTTAGTGAAGTTTTAATTTTTCTTAATAAATTTTTAGCTTAAAAAAAGTAGAAAAGTGTTTGGTTGTAGTCTTAAAAACCCCATCAACACCATAAGTGATAAAAATTAAAAATAATAATAAATAAGATATGTAAGTAATCTGATCAGAGAAGAAAGAAAAAAATAAATTAAAGGTGTACGCAATTGTTTATTATTTCCTTACTTATTATTTACTAATGTATAAATTAGATGGTCATTGATTGCTGCAAGGCTTCCGGGTAGGACAGCAAACGATGTGAAGAATTATTGGCACACACATTTACGCAAGAAGATCATTGTTTCAAAAAAAGAAGAAAACAAAGAAAAAGAGAAACCTAAGGAAACAATGAAACATGAAATTATTAAACCTCAACCTCGAACTTTTTCATCTCATTCACTATGGTTAAATGGGAAACATAATTTTTTGAAACCATTCATGGTTTCAAATAAAGATGGTGATGTTGCAAAAGATAGTGTGAGTATGGTACCAATTGGTGATGATGGAGACTGTTCTACAATGTCGGCCATGTGGTGGAAGAGTTTATTGAACGTGAATGATGACAAAATTAATGAGAAAATTGGCTCATGCTCTTTATTACAAGAGGATCCAACTTTGGAGCTACCAAATCTTGAGAATTTTTTAAATGAAGACCCTAGTGTCAGTGATTGCTATTGGGGTTCCAACCCTTGTGACTTTGATTCCATTTTAGATTTTTTAAATTAAGATTTAGATACTATGTTTAGTGGCAGCAATATTTTTAAATCTAAGATAAAAATAATGTCTTAGATTTAACGGTGTTGCCGCTTCACTTTGATGTGTTGGTGTGTTACACTGGATCAAACTAAAAATTGGGATAAATAAAAAATTAATTACTCTTCCGATTTTAAATTATATATTATTTTATTGAAATATGATTATTTTAAATTATATGTTGTTTTACAATATCAATAAATCAGTAATATTTTTTTTTCTATTATATGCTTTTACTATTTGTTATTATAATTTATTTTCAATTCTTTTAATTTATCTATCAAATATTATTAATGAAAGATATTTTTATAAAACAACTCATAATTTATCTTTTCATACAATATTAACTATGTTTCTTAATTTGTGTGAAATTGACAAAGTAACATATAATATAGAATGGAAGAAGTAATAAAACTGTTTACTTAAGAAAGTTGATATTAGTATTATATTTGTTAACTATTTTACTTTTTTTTTTAAGTTTAAATTAAATTAAGTTATCCACTAATCAT
>JBBPBP010009778.1:38870284-38881647 GCA_037974735.1 Cicer chorassanicum | reverse complement strand
TTGTGAAAAGGACAAATGACACTCTTATGAGAAACTTATATTAAGAGACGAAGGTAGTATATTGTTTTGCACGCGGAATGTTTTTAACGAATTTTTATACATGATTTTTTTTTATTTTAAAATAGCAACAAATTAAATAAAACTATAAACGGTGACCTATATATCGGCTTTACATAACAAAATCAGAGAAAATAATAAATACAAGAAATATGATGTATGCAACCAATAAGAATAGAACAAATAACATTTGACTTTAAGAGTGATCCTTCTATTAAGTTGACTAATTTGTATGATAAGTTGTTGAAATAATGGGAGTCCTTTTGGAAGATGGAGAGTAATTTTTTTTTAGAGAAATCATTTTAAGAATTTGAATTATCCTGTATAGAAGATCTTCAACGTGTTCATGTGGTGACTTCCTAGAATCTAAAACCAGACTCTCTTAAATTCTTTGCTTCGACTCTAAATTTTAATCCTTTGAATCATAACCAAACTACAACGTAGTGTTTGCTTGGTTTGACTCACAAATTTGGAGGCCTAATTTTTTTTTAACGCCAGTTGCCTTGGAACACCGTTGATCTTGGGTGTTGTAACAAAGTAAGGGTTCTATTTACTGATATTTAAGTCATTTTTGTAGAGTTTTAATAGATATTGATTTGTCTCTAAAAATTCATGATAAAATTTGGGTGGAAAAGGGAAGATTATGCTTCTTTTTTTTGTTAATGTTGAATATGAAAATCTTTCATTCTTTTGTTCTCATTTTCATTCGATTGGCCATTCATTTTCTACTTGTAAGTTGTAAATATAATTTTGATAATGTTGCGAAGGAAATTTCAATTTTTCAGGATGTTAATCCTAAACAAGTTGTGAGTAGATTCATGCGTGTGAAAAACAAGTCTCCCTTAATGATAATGTCATTATGCAAGATAGTGATTTTGTCATTTGGTATTTATATGTAAGGAATATCATAAAGTTGGAGGATATTCAAAATGTAGTTGAGATTTCACCAAATATCATAAAGGTTAATAGTGATACATAAGAGACTGCTAATAGAGAGGGAAAACTCTAATGATTTTTAAATCACGAAATAAAAAGTTGAAGAAGTAAAGGAAGTAGCAATGTTAATCACAAGAAGGGGGCGAGGAGGGGGGGGGGGAGAGTTTGAATTGTGATCCTTTTAAAATTTTGATTCATGTGCTTAATTTAAATTAACTCAAATGAATATTGGTTTGATAAAGGCAGAACGTTCTTCGTAAGAATATAACAATAAAAACTTCACAAAGTGTTTAGTGCTATGCAGGTGAAAAATAAAAAGGAGATAAGGAATAGACAGATTACACACAAAAAGTATACTGGTTCAGCCAACTCGGGCTAGTCTAGTTCTCACAACTGTGATATTTCACTATGTGCTTCAGAACCATGAATGTTCTCTTTCACACCTTTTCTCTTGATCACACCTTGATCAATTACAATCTTCACCTTTCAACCAAGAAAGGATTTTTACAATCACCTTTCAGCTTTGAAATGATTTTTACAAACACACTCAATCTAACATAAAAGATAGACTTGAGTTACAAATGATGTGTTTGATAAAAGTGTTTGGGATCTTGAAACTTCTGAACACTTGTTTGAGATAAATAAAGACAAAATCAGTAAATGATGATCCAAAGATATAGTGAAGAGAGCTGGAGTTTGCTTGAAGAGTTTTTGACTTGTTATTACTTGAACAAGTGTTGGTAAATTTGTAAATTGAACTCTTGCCTTCATCTTCCAATTGATCTTCAATTTATAGACGATAAAAGGCTTTGAATATTCGGTTTAAACTGAATATAGTTGTTGGACACACTTCCCAAGGGCTAGATATATTTTAAAGCAATTAAACATGTGTTTATATTGATTTCCAGAACGTTCTTTGACAAACGAAGAACGTTCTTGCTTTTGAGTCTCATGGAAAACGTGAATGAGTTGTCACATGTCTGGTACTGTTCCATATCAGAATTATGCAGAGTTTTTTCTGCATAATAATGTAATTACAATGTACTTGCGTCCTTGCTCACAACTCATCAATTTGGAGATCAATCTTGAGGTTTTTTTCCTCCTTTAGGCATTAAGCTCGAATTCTGGACTTCACCATTGATTTGAGTAGTCTTGGTACTCTTTAATATGTGGTTTGGACTGTGGAAAATTATCTGTTTTAATTCTGCCTTTAAAATAGAATAACTAGAATGTTCTTTTTTAAAACCAGAACATTCTTCGTTTCTGTTTTGTATGAGTGCTGGATTTTGACAGATGTTATGTGTCATGCTTTTCTGCTCTATGCGTGGGCTGCTTTTCACAACGTTAGTGTCTTATCGTTTATGTCCTTTTTGTACTTATTAACCATCAATCTGGAGATTGATCTTGTTGTTTGTTCTTGATGTTTTGCTTTGCTTTTCCTTTTGTTGATCTTATGGAAAGAATCTGTCCAAAATGATCTTGAGTAGATTATTAAATTCTTATGTAATGAATACTGATTATTTGTAGTGTAGATAGATGTACTTTCGTAAGCCCATATCGATTTTAAATTACAGCAGATTTTGTTCTTTGTAAACTAGAACGTTCTTTGATTAAAGTTGTGAAACACAGAATGATCTTCGTTTCTGTTTTGAGTGATTTGCTGGATTTTGAACTTCTGACAACTGTTGCGTGCTAAGCTTTTATGTTCTATACGTATGTCAGTGATGCAGTGACTTTATCATTTTTATCCAGGCTGTACTTGCTTATCTTAGCCATCAATTTGGAGATTGATCTTGCTATTTGTTATTGATACTTTGCTTTTTTTTTATTATATTTTTATCGAATATGTCCAAAGCAATCTTGTTGTATAATTATGTTCTTTTGTTTTGAAGATTGTTTATTTGTAATGAAGGTTGATATATTTTCCCAGCCTAGAGCGATCTTGATTAATGAAATTTTTGTCCAGTATGTTCTTGGACTGAATGCTATGAAAACCATAATGATATTCGTTTTTCTGTTTAATAACCAGAACAGTCTTGCTTTCTCAGATTTCTGTTTTTGATAAACCAGAATGATCTTGTCATGAATTTTTATACACTTTGATGAAGTGCATGGCTTCTTGCTTGTTCACTTATGGAGTTCATGTTCCTTAAATAAAACTCAAGTACAATCGTTAGTAGATCATCATACATAAAACTTAATCATCTATTTCATAAGGTTTGTTGTCACAAAACATATATCAAAAAAGTTTTTTCCTCAACAATAAGATCTAATGATGATCATAGGTAAATTGTCAATGAAAAATGTAGAATTTATCCCCGCCCTCGCTTCTTCTAGAAAGAACATGTTAGCAAAGTCTCCACCCTCTCTAAAAATGTGATTCAATAGGTATTTGGATCCAACTCATCTCATTCTGATAACATAGAACTATCAATTGAAGATCATTATCCAAATATACGTATTATAGGTTCTTGTAGTGATATAGTTTCAAGAGAGAACAATGTTCACAATCATCAAACCCCTTTTTGATTTGGAAGCAAATTTTAATTCAGTGGTTAGTACGACACATCCAAATGTTGTTGTCAAAGATGATTATGTACATCGCAGAATTGCTCATGATTTGGAGGTATTATGGAATTTTTTATAGGATTAAAGTATTAGAGAAACAAAAGATATGAGGTATACTAATGTGGAAGATAACACAACAACTATCATATATTTGCATAATCATTCTATAGTTAGTGAAGAGTTTTTAATAAAAGTGATTTTTAAGTTAAGAAGAAAAATATGCAGAAGAAAAATCAGTTGTACAATACTCGCTCAAGGTTAAAAAAACATGTTTAGTTTGAGAAATTTGTTGCTATTTTTTATAGGTAAAGTTTTTTATTCTCAATATAAAAATTAATTAACACTTAATTCTTTGATTTTTTTTTTCTCGTGCCAATCAATCTATTTTATTTATGACATATTTCTCTCTCTCTCTCTTGACTAACATATCTTACTCTCTTATAACACTCTTTCTATTTTTTTCCCTATCACTTTCATTTCCCAACCACACCCATCATGATTTTTTTTTTTTTTGTCACTTGTGCTCTTCATAAACTATGACCTATTGATACTTCATTGTTCTCCATTGCTCTCTAATTACAACACAGTAAAAACCGCATTGTCAACTCCACCCAAACACCATCTTTCACGACATGTGTAATTCTAGAACCTTAACATCACCACTACCTCAAACCCAACACACATATCCTTTTTAGAAGTAGTCAAACTCTTTAAAACCTTTCTTTTAAATATAAAAGAAATCCCTCTTTAAAACCCCTCATTGTCTTCCAGAGTCCAAACTTTTTGGAGTGTCTTTTAATTTTTTTCTTCTTTATTTTGATTTTTATCCATGATTTATTATGCCACATTTGTGATTGGAAATATTTGAAATTCCCAAACCCAATTTGAACTTCATGTTGTGGGATTTATTTTGAATAACTTTTGTTCCAAAAAAATTATCAAATTATCTTCTTTTGAAAACTATATACTAAAATACCATTTTTTTTCCTTCTTAATTATAAGTCAATTTTACAAATGACGACTTCATTAAGGAAGTCTGAGCTTGCAAAAGCGACTTCCTTAAAGGGATTTTTTTTTTTGCATTCAATTTTATTTTAAAATTAACAATATATATATAATTAATATAGTTCATTCATAATAAACAACACAAATTTTACAAAAATTACGTAGATTAACTAGAGTTGTCAGTAATATTTAGACAATGTTTTCGAGTATGACCAGATAACCAACATAGTTTGCATTTTCTTGACACTTTTTCTTTAACGTCAATTTATGTTCTAATACAGGTACTATTTGGACGACTTTTTTTAATTCTCCGCATTTTAGGATTGTGATATAATGTTTCACCTTCATATGTGAGCCAAAATCCTTTAATTGGGTATAGGTCGAAACTCTTCTTTGTAGATGTTGAATATATTAACAACCTTGTACACGTCAAGCAGATGCATTAAATAGTTTTGACGATTGTAAGAACATGCAACTATGACATGTGTTCAAGGCACATGTATAGCCTGAAATTATCCACAATCACACCATTTTCTTTGAAGGTTGACTTCGAAATGACCAATCAATCGCACATTTCTTGCATTTACTATTTCATGCACCATGAAAGAATAACAATTTCGGTCAAATCACATGAGTTGGTGAGTATTAGACTTACCAACTTTATATTTAATCTTGTCCATTCAATCGTTTGTGTATACTCGACCAGAAGCTAATGATGTATGATGTTGTTGTCCTTTTTCTGCAAATAAAACTCCCAATCTATAGTAAGTTGATTAGACTAAAGCAGTGATTGGGAATTTGTGTGTACCCTTGAGCATTGCGTTGATTGACTCAGAAATGTTTGTTGTCATGTGTCCCATTTGTTGACATTGAGAATACACCATAGTCCATTGTTATGGGATATTATCGACCCATCTTAAAGCTTATGGATTTGGCATCTTGATTTCATTGTAGTAAACGATGGCTCAATTAATGCATATCCTTTTATAGATGAGGTAAAAATTATCAAGTATTATAAAGTGATAAGTGGAAAGTATACTAAGAAGAATTAGATCATTATCCATACAAACAAATTTTCTTTGAAGTTCCTTGTCTTGAACTTTCTCATGAAATTTTGTACATATATGTTGACGGAGGATCAAGCCAACAATTTTTTGTATTATTATAAGCACTTTTAATGAATTCATGCCTAACTGAAATCAAACAAACGTTGACTTGAGGTGTCATGTACCGTCTCAGATTTTTCAAAAAAAAAAGCTCCAAGCATCCCCTGGCTCACCTTCCACAAATGCATAAACAGAGTCCCCTTGTACTTGTCATACAACCAAGTTCCATCCTTTGAAACAAATGGTTTACAAAATTTGAACCCATAGGTGCACAGAGGGAAAACCCAAAATAGTCGTTTGAATTTTTTTGAACTCAGTAACAGAGTATTATCAGAATATGCATGTGATACTTCCATTTCCATAATAGTTTTTGGAAGAAATTTGTGCATAGCCAACAAACACCTTGGAAGGTGATTGTAAGACTTCTCCTAGTTCCCATAAATTGTTCTGATAGCTTTGTTCTCTGCCATCCATGCCTTTCTATAGGTGATTGTGTAGTTGTACTGTTCCCAAATATGTGCAATGATCACCTTCACTTTAATTGATAGTACAGGTTTCAAAAGAGACTTTATGTTTTCACATTTGATGTTGTAGTCAAGTTTGGTATGATATTGTGACATAGAGGAATTTTCCCAATTGTGGAGCCCCTTCAAACGACCAATCAACCGTTGCTTACATTTTTGGCTTAGCGAAGCCCTACAATTGAACAAGCATTATGGATTCACATATTTAATTACATACATGTATTGATCAGATTGCACACGATAATTGAGTGAATGTTTTATGTGGTAGTGCTTAATTGCAAGTTGACAATCTGATTTGCTATTAAACTTCATTTCAATATCAAGAGATGCATCTAATAAAGGTGGTTCATTAGAAGGCATATCAAATTCGGTGGATTGGTCAGCATAATCCAAGTTTAGGTTACGCATATGGAATGGTGGATTATATGTACTTGCAATTACACAGGGTTCTGGCTTTAGGACGTCGTTGTCGTCCTCCTCCTCTTCCTCCTCCTCCTTTTCAAAGTATGTTTCTTCTTCCTTATCCTCACTTATTTCTTCTTGGTCAAAATCTCCCACATCACCTAGTGGAATATACAGTTCAGGTTGAGATGGTTTAGATGTTTCGACTTGGTCAAAGTATGGCTCAGGTTGGTAAGATTCATAATTTTGAAAAGAATGAGTGTGTTGTGTTTGAAAATTGTATTCAAGGTGAGGTATGGTTGAAGATGATGGTTGACCAACATTTGATAATGGATGACCATCCTCAAACGTGACATATAATTCGATAGAGCTGAGTTGCGACCACTAGTTATGAACATCAAACACAAGTTCAACATCTTTGTCGTCTTCAACATTTAGCAATTCATAATGAACTAGAGTTTTGCCAAAGGAGTCTGGGTATCGAATAATTATATTAGACACCCTCTTATTATTTTCTAATTTCAACTTTTATTCAATTTTTTTCTTTAAGTAAGGTTGCGTCCTGAATGAATTCAAATACCTTTTTTTTTTCCTCACTTTTGAAATATTTACCAATATCTTGTCTTTCACATATTTCTCCATTTTAGTAAATTAGGCAAACTACATTTTTTTTAGTATATGATTTAACAAATTCAGATGAAATGTAAAGAAAATAATAGAAAATAGTTATACACACACAACAACCTACGCATGCACAAACACAACATACTCTTTTTCTGGAAGCTTTGGTAGATCACCTTTCCAAAGGAAGACTTCATTTTACCAACTTTGGCAAATCGCCATTCCAAAAGGCGACCTTGTGATAGATTCTTTTGAAGTTGGCTTTCCAAAAGGCGCCTTTGATGCACCTTTAGAAAATAGTCATTCCAAAAGGCGATTTGGTGATGGAATCAGAACATATTCTCTGCACATTAGGAACTTGCAAAAGACTTACAAAACTCACTTTCGAATATATTCCTCTCCATCCAGTCATTCGTCCAGAAATTGCTCATTTTCAAAGTGGTCTACTCTTCATGTATGAAGCAATGCATGGCCTCCTATTGGTCATTGAATTCATTAATTGAACGAGTATTGATTTGTGAAATGGGGCCAATTTAATTTTTTGTTACATTTGTTCGTTCGACAAATGAAATTTTATTACTTCTTCGACCACGAACTCAACCATAATTGAAACTCTATAAATAGGCCAAGTTTATGATCATTCTCCACATACCAAAATTTCATTCTTCCACTCTTCATATATAGATATTTCTTCTTTGCTCTTAGTCACAATTTTATTGTCATCTAAATGACTTTGTTATGGAATGATGATAATCATAGATCAACGCTACACCAGATTCCAAATTTTGTAAGCAATACAATACTTTATGTTATAATTTTTTTTAATCTTTTCTTATATTTTTTTTACTAAGTTTCATTCTAAAATATAGTTTCATTGTAATTCCAGCAAATATAGGATTCATATCATTCTAATATCTTCAAATATATTTTTAATCTTTGCTTATATATTTTACAGAATTTATCTCAAAATTTAAGATCAGTTAGCCATAAACACATTGCACAAAATTCTTTAATAATTTTATTGTTGAATCAAGTCGGGTTTGGTAACCTATTATAAATAGAAAGTTATAAAATAGACAATTTACTTATTACTACTTTAGTTGAAAGATGGAGACCTGAAATCTACATGTTTCATCTTCCAACAGGTGAATGTACCATAACATTGGAAGATATTGCACCGCTTCGACTTATGTGTTGGGAGTAAAGTAGTTACTGGATCAACTATGGTATCATGGACAAATGATTTTTTTTAGATTTGTTAGGAGTCATGCCACCTGAATCTTAAAGAAAGGAAAATTTTATAAAATTAAAATGGCTTAGAGAAACATTTTCAATGTTAACTCTAGAATTTTCGGAGGAAGAAATAATTATACATTGTAGAGCGTACATTTTAGGATTGATCGGCAGCATATTAATGTCTAACAAATCTCATAACAGAGTACATATTATGTGGTTGCACTTGTTGAGAGATTTGCGAGAGATGGGAGAATACATTTGAGGTTCGGCGTGCTTGACAACACTTTATAGAGAATTGTGCTGCACATCTGAACCTGATGTTATGTCGATAATTGGATGTTCACATCTACTTCAAACTTGGACATGGTACCATATGTTATTTCTTGTACCAATAAGTAATTTTAAGTCTCATTTTCCGTTCGCAAAAAGGTAAATATAAAAAAAAAGTTAAATATTGTATTTATAAAACTATTAATTAATTCTCTAACGTTCAAATTTATTTTCGTAGATATAATGGAAAGGTATAAAACTTGGTGATACACCTCATTATGGTACCGCTTGATATCGATAAAAAATTAATCGCATGAGCATTAACGATGTAATATATTAAAATATTAATTTATTTCTATTATTTTATTTCTTCTTATGCATACATTACTAAAAAAAATTCCCTTAAAGAAGTAGCCTTTGTAAACTCGAGATTTCTTAAAGAAGTCGTTATTTGCAAAGGCAACTTATAATTAAGAAAAAAAGATAGGGTTTCAGTATGTAGTTTTCAAAAGAGAGTAGTTTTATAAAAAAAAAATTGGAATAAGGTTGTTAAAATAAGAAATCCCTCGTGTTGGTGGCCATTGACATTTCTTTGGTATCTTGCTTCATTTTGATTTTCTTCTATTCACGGAATTTTCTTATTTGTAATCTGTCTAGTTTGGGGCACATCATGTTCACTTCACGGGTTTATGAAAAGATAACAAAGATGACGAGGGGAAAATAAGGGTTTGAATGTTCTAGGTTGCTATGGGATTGCATCAGAATAAGGTTTTGATTTTTATTTTTGTAATTAAACTAATATTTTTCTGTTTTTAATAAATGATTAATAAATATTTAATAGTGAATCAACAAAAAATAATCTTAATCACATATATCATATCCTCAAATTTTGTCCACTCCATACAAAAATTACGAAGAAGGACTAAATTAAAAATTAATTAAAACTGCAATGTAAAATTAAAAAAATAAATAAATTTGTTTATAAAGACTAAAATTAAAATTAATTATATTTGTTGAGACATTTTTTATATTTAAGTTTTATTTCTTTTATGGTGAAAATTTCAATAAACAAAGACAAATATTTGTTCTATTTATATTTGTTGATGAGTTCAAATAGTAGTAACCCCAAAAGGCAAGAACGATTGTGACAGCTAAAAGAAATACAAAAGATGGTGTTCCTATTTCTTCTAAATTGCTATATATATATATATAGACTCTGGTTGGTAAAATTAAACTTTAAGTTAGTTGATAGTTGAAAAGTTAACCTGAAAAATTGGTTAATAGTCAATAATTGATAACTTATAGCTGAAAAGTTAATTAATTAAAATTATAGTGTTTGATAAATTTAGCTTTTAATAATATAAAATGACATAAAAGGACATGATTATTTAATTTTAAATAACAAAAAATGTGACATTTTTATCCAATTTTTTGCTTATTGTTTTAGTGGATCTTTTTTATTTTTGTAGTCAATCCATTTTCCTACTTCACTTTATTTCTTATGTTTTCTTCTTCTCTATGTCGTTACACTTTATTTCTTATGTTTTTTTTTTCTCCATCTTGTTAGTTAGTTGGTGTTACCTTATAGCTTTCATCTTTCTCCCCGACTTCTACTCCTCCCAATGTGATTGTCCAATTCACCTAATACGTCTCTCATTTTTTCTAATTTCTTTATTTTACTATATGTCTCTCATTTATGACTTTTGTGGTAAAAAAAATCCAAAAAATGTAACAAAACTTTGAAATAAAAAAAAAAACCATAGAATTCATTTATTTTTTGGGTTCAATAGTTACTTTTTCTTTATTACAATATAAACATAAATTTGAATAATTCCCTAAAAGTTTAACAAACCTCATGTATATAAATAGTAATCGTAAAAAACAATTGATTTTACGGTTTACAATTTGGCATAAAAAGTAAATTTAATTTTATGAATTTCTTGTCAAATGAAAGATTTTACGAGTTATTTTACGGAAAAATTAAAGAAATTGAGTGCAGCTCTATTCATGCATGCATTTGTCAATTTTGTGTTATGTGACAGAGATTTTTGGCTGTGAATTTTTTTTTTTTTTGCAATGATTGAAATAATGGATGTGTTATGTAGAAGTAATAGTATCAATTTGAATTAAAAAAAATAGAAGTAATAGCATCTAGAAGAAAATACTAAAGACATTGGGTGGATAGTAAGTTAGTGGGACTGTTATGTTTTATATATAAAAAATAATAAAAATAAATTAATGAGGTTATAAATGGAAAAAAGTGTAAAAAGTTATAAGCTATAAACTCAAACCTTCTTGAAATAGCGTTTCAGAATAAATTATAAACTTATGAGAAAAACTTGTTTACCAAACACATCTCATTTAATCCAACAAACTTATAAGTTAATTTATTAAGCTATAAACTAATTAATTGTCGTTATCAAACAATGCCTTAGTCTACATTTTTAGGACTTTTGTTAATAAATTTTATTAAAATAAATAAACAGCGATCAAATATAATGATTTACAATTATTGATTTGATTTATGTAATATTCCATCTCTCTTTAATTATAAATACTTATTGAAGAAAAAATTTATCTATAAATATAAGTTTTTATGGAAAATGAATTTTATTATTGAAATATTTTTATTAAAAAT